>OZ035880.1:185228422-185541618 GCA_964034835.1 Muscina levida | reverse complement strand
GTAAGTGGAAGCAATTTAGAATAACAAGTTGCGCTTATTATAGGTAAATATTTTTGAAAAGTAATTAGTTAGGACTATTAGTCAAAAAGATGGACAACAGCGGCATGCTGCTGGGATAGCTAAATTAATTTAATCAATATATAGTAAATGGTTGGCTATAAACGTAAATCAATATTTGTGAAATGTTATTATATAATATCCCCTAATGTAGGGGTTTGCATGGTCACTATAATATGGTCAGGGATTTCGCGGGAACTACATCGTTTGAAAATACTAATAAAGTTCATTATAAGTGTGTTTGTATTAAAAATTATCATTTATTTGTATAAATCGTAGCTTACATTGCCATGTAGAGAAATGTATAAAATTGTAACTCAATATTCATTTCGAATTCAAATGCCTCTTAGTTATCTTCGATAATGCCCAAACACCGTATTGCCTATATATCATTTAAATTCACATTAAATAGCGTTCATGCGATCAATGATTTCAATTTGTATAATGTAGACTTGTTTTCCTTTCTCTCTCTTACATTTCATCACCTCAGCCGACCACAAACCACAAACAATCTCAAACATTCTTTTTATACCATAAATTTCCGTGAGTACCTTGAACATACATAAAACAAAATCGATTTACGACTACAACATTATTATCACTGTAAGAAAATCTACCTCTCTAGGCACCGTGTGCCCAACCAAGTGGAAGACAACTTAAAATCCAAAAAAAAAACCAACAAAAAAGACACTAAAACCAAAGAGGACGGCAAAAGCTCTTAGAGAATCTGATTTATTGTAGTTATATCACCTTAGTATGTGTTTGCAATACTTCAACACTTTATTACTATCAAACCGTAGCGTACTAGCAGAAACTATCACCAGTACTACAGTCAAACATAGTTTGCAACACTTTGTTGTAGCAAAACAGCAGCAACAATGGCCAAACACTCAAGTGACTCAGTTGCAGTTGCATCTCCATACACACAAAGAAAAATAGAGAGAGATAGAGAGAGACATAAAGTTTTCACATTTACGTGAATTCATTTCGATTACGAGGAATAACAACATCACCATCACTATCACCACCACAATCATCGGCATCAACTGGATGCAACAACACAAACGAACGAACAAACAAACGAAAAATGAAGCATTAAGTGAAAAAAAGCTACCTTTTTCAAATCATTTTCATTTTCCTCTGCACAGAGACCTCATAGAAATGTTCTAGTCCAGGCAGGTGTAAGGAACTGCCGTGCAACTGATTCACCCCCAAAAAGTCCTCAGCAGTCATAGGAAATTGTGATAGTTTTGGGGTGAATGATGCTTCAACGAAATAGAAAATGAAATTTATTTTGTATTCCATTTCACTCAAGTTCTAGGATGCTCGAGTAAAATTGTGCGAAAATTATTGCAAAAGTTCTATAGAACTATTTGCGAATTTTGGATGTTGAATGATGTTGCTGTGATGACATTTAGAAATAAGGCATCAGGGTGGCATTTTTGTTTTGTTCTGATCCAGAGATTGAAATTGAGATAGGGAAACAATTTACACTTGATTAACTTAATTTCCGCAAATGCAACATTTGTCGTAATAGAAACAATTACTAACCACAACATATTTTAATGTAATCAGCAGTTTTGATGCGGTAAAGAGTTACTCATTTTTAGGGTTTAAAAGTAAAGTTATGTAAAACACACATAAAGCTTAGACTTTGTCATTATGTACGAAATACGATTTCGTTTAAATTATCGTCTCCAGATTGCTTGCAGCAGACTCTTGCATCTCTTTGAGGTAGTCTTCGACCACTTTTTCGTACATATAGGGTAATATTGAAATGTTCGTCTAACCGAACCCGTATAACGGTTTTTCCAAAAATGTCATTTTTGAATAACAGTTTTAACCGGATTTTTGGTGTCCCTTAGACGGTTTTTCAAAAAGGGGGTAAAAATGCAACGATAGTTCTGGGCAAATCGGCATATAGAAGGTTGTTTATGCTTATACGATATTTCTTAGGCAAATCTCAATGGAAGCTTTCATTGAAATGTCCTTAAGCAATGCGTAAAATCGTTTGATAAGAGCTGTAAGATGACAGTTTCCTCTCATCTTAAAATGGGGGGGGGGGGGGGGGAAATCGTCGGTATTCATATAAAAAACTTTGATTGCCGTTATCTGCTGAACTAAGCATTCTATCACCAAAAGGTGATAAATTTACGATCACCATACAATACTGCAGAAATCAGCAAGGCAAGATTGGCATATCATTATGAACTAGGTTGGGAACTCAACTTATAATATACCGGGAAAATACCTAAGAGAAAGTTTAACTGCCTTTATCTCATAAACTAAAAGAGCCCTATTTTGAAGAGGAGGTTTATTTGTGATCATATATGCCTTACACAGTACATCATTTTTTAGCTCATTGATTTGGTACTCAATTCTAAGTACTACACGTGAAAGTAGCCCCAAAAATAAGAAGTTCTGCATCATTCGTTTTGTCAACTTACATGCCATAATAATTTAAAATCGATTTCAAGTTAGTAAATATCGTATAGGGAAATTTGTCACGTTATAGGCTCTTTTGTTTGACTGACTCGAGAACCACTAGTCCGATTTAGCTGAAACAAATTTAAAAAAATTAAGAATTATAATTCCTTTAATCTGTTCATATAGCGTTTCCCTACATAAGCAACAGTTTCACTTCTCCATTCATCAAATAAATTTGAAACGGGTTTATCTTGTAGCAGTTACAATAAAACTGTTGTACTCCGTGGCGTATGATTTAAGAATATAACATATGATAATCATACGCCAGCATATAACAATATAACAAAAGAGCCTTCAAATCGATATTTAATTATTAGGTCATGTAACTTGACAAAACGAATGATGCAGAACTTCTTATTTTTGAGGCTACTATCACGTGCAGTTCTGAAAATTGAGTCCCAAAATCATGTTGTACTGCATTATTTCTTTGCAATCGAATGAATTATATGTCATACGTAGAAAAATTTAAATGCGCTTGATCTTCTTGGTCTTTATAACGGAATTTTTGTCGCCCTCTTTTGCGCCGTTCATCGTGTTCATTGTCGAAGACTTTTCTATCTAGAGGATATTCGTCTATGCGCACATCATGACCTTTAACGCAACCGCAGCACCTTAATGCGTCTGACCACGTCAATGTCATTGTACAGCTCAAAATTCATACGACGTCTATACTCTTCGTTAACGATAATGGGCTCATATATTTTACGGACAATTTTTCTCTCCAATAACACTGTACGACACGATTTTTCACCCATGATCAAACTGACCAGATTCTGAAAATATAGCTCAAATAAAAATATACGTATCTCCCAGTTTTTCTAGATCAGCTCATTTAAGTTTTTTACAAGCAATTCAATATTTAAAGGGAAACTCCCATACAGCCACTAATTCCTGATCGCAGAACTCTGCGAGTTGTTAACAGATTTTGATGAACTTTTTTTTAATGTTCTTCAAATGGCCAGGAGCGGGTTCTGACGAAGCCCAAATTTTAAATTTGTCACAAATTAGGTTTGTCACAAATTTAATTTGTCAACAGATTTTGATGCTTTTTTTTAATATTTTTCAAATGACCAGGAGCGGGTTCTAACAAAGCCAAAATTTAAAATTTGTCAAAAATAAAAATTGTCACAAACTGTCAAAAATTAAAATTGTCACAAATTTTTTTAACGTTTTTCAAATGACAATGAGCGGGTTCTGACCAGCAGTATTTAACCAGCATATACCAATGTACATGTTTTATGACTTAGCAACCCTACACATGAAAAAATTCCTATTATCATTTTTGTGACAAATTTTAAATTTGGGCTTTGTCAAAACCCGCTCCAGGCCATTTGAAATATATTAAAAAAGTTCATCAAAATCTGTTGGCAAATTAAATCTGTGACAAATTTAATTTATGAAAAATTTTAAATTTTGGCTTCGTCAGAACCCGCTCCTGACCATTTGAAAAACATTAAAAAAAATTCATCAAAATCTGTTAACAACTCGAAGAGTTCTGCGATCAGGAAGTAGTCGCTGTATGGGAGCTTCCCTCTAAAAATTAAATTAGTCGTAAAAATCTTAAATGAGCTGATCTAGAAAAACTGGAAGATACGTATATTTTTATTTGAGCTATATTTTCAGAATCTGGTCAGTTTGATCATGGGTGAGGCCAAAAGTTTAAATTTGTCTTACAGTGTAATATAAGGAGACGACGTTTTTCCACAACGATCGACGGTGACTCCTCCAAGACGATGTTTATTGCCAAGTCAAGGAATTTTATCTGATCTCCTTGATCCTTTGGGATAGTACAAAGACAAGCATCTTTGTTAAACGGACAATAAGTCTATACAACCGGGCTATAGGCCTGTACAATCGGACCTAGAGTCTGTACAAACCCGTCAAACCCGTCCTGTTTCCCGTCACCGAATTACCGCCGCTCTTCTAAGGACGGCTTCTCCATACAATGGACAACAACCCCAGGCACTACAATATATTACACCAGACATCATCAACGATATGAGGCCACCAAGCATAATCCACATACATTAAACATCTTGAGGATATCAGTCCAATGATTGCACTTTAGCTTAAGGATCCTTAGTTGTTTGTTCTATTCAAAATTTTGTGGATTGTAAAGTAAGGAATTGCATAAATAATATCTATAACCCACTTTATAAGTTGTCAACGTTCACGCAGTTTCCCAAAGGAGAATATTCTTTGTTCGTTGAAACTAATAACTTCGTTTTGTCCTCGTTCACCATTAGACCCATTTTCGTCTATTTTCCTTCTTTATATTTGAGAAGGCTGCAGTCACATCCCGCAGTTTTCGTCCGATGATGTCTACGTCATCAGCTTCTTTCCTCATTATCATCTCAATTACTATGTTGAAAAGAATACACGATAGGCCGTCGCCTTGTTGTAGGCCTCTTCTTGTATATAATGGCTCCGTAAGGTCCTTCCCAATCTTCACTGAAGACTTAAACAACTTCGCTGGAATACCAAACTCAGCCATGGCTTCTAGCCGTATCTGGCTGTCGAAGGCAGCTTTATGTCGACGGAAATGTGGTACCTGTCGAAGTATTAATATCTGGTTAGTTGTTGATTTACCGTGTTTAAAGCCAATTGATAAGACCCGATCATGTTGAATAACACTGGATTTAGTCTTTCACATAGCACACTCGACAGGACCTTATGCGAAGGGTAAAAGGCTGCTCACGCGGTTGTTGGAAATAATACGCTTAGATTCCAACCATAGGGCATGCACTCTATGCCTTTCCTTTTTGGTAAAGTTTTCGGACCTCACATCTATCACTATATATATCTCTATCCTCGTTCTCCCGTTTCTTCATCTGACGTTTTTAGCTGTTTTACTGTCTTCTTGGTGCCATTCCCTAATAGCCCGGGTTACAATTGGATGTAGCGTTGCCCTATAAGCAGCATCCTGTTCCTCAGACGCTATGCGACATACTTCATCGTACCACTAGCACGGTTGTTGCTGTGGTTTTCCATGGAATGCGCAATATGCTGCCACTGTGTATCGGTAATATTAGAAGTAGTGGCGTTGTGTCGTAGAATTTGGGAGGGGTGGTTAGAGTAGTCAGTGACTATCTAAGGGGTTTGTAGCTACGCGATGTCCAGCGCACTTTAGCTGCAACCAGGTAATAATTCGAGCCAATATTAGCACCACGGATCACACGCACGTCCATGACACTAGATGCATGCCTGCCATCAATTACCACATGATCAATTTGATTTTTTGTGTTTTGATCGGGGGATAGCCAAGTGACATTGTGGATATCTTTCTGCTGGAATCTGGTTCCACTCACTACCATGATCTTTCCCGCTACAAAGCTAACCAGCCTAAACCCGTTGTCTGACGTGTCGCTATGCAGGCTGAATTTACCGATCGATGGACCAAGAACATCTTCCTACCTATTCTTGCATTAAAGTCTCCCAGAACAATTTCAATGATGTGGCCAGGGCAGCGGTCGTATATTTCCTCTAGACGCTCGTAAAATGCACAATTAGCATAAAAATATACGAAGTTGTGATTGGTCAGCCTTCTTTAAACCAAATGCAAAATACGCCATCATGCACCGAAATTCGGATTATCCGTCACACATTCACTAACAGAAGTGATACTTCCTGCAGTGCACACATAGCGATGATGCACAGGTCTGACCACTACTGAAAAGCGTCCAGTTCCTTTAAATGTCTTTGTATGAGTATGACAACGACCGTCATACCGCACGAAAAGTAGCCACGCTTAAACAACCACTTTTGCAGAGTTTTAACTATTTTAACGCGTTCTATCCTTAAATGGCAAATCTTTCACTAAATAAATGATGCTTCCGATGACAGATGTTAAACAGCAGACAACTTTACCAGACCAGCGATTTTAAGACCACAGAATAGATAACCCTGCACATTTGAACCATTGGTTTAGGAATAATTTATTTAAAACACTACTATACTTTTCGTATAACATAAAGTCCTGATATACCTTCCTCAACTAAAAAAATGGAAATACGTTAAAGCCGACTTTACAGAAATTCGTGACATTTACCAGCAACTCTGCGTTTGTATTCCCATCACAATCCAGATATTATTCTGTATTTTATCATTCACATTCATACTTAACATCTTTAAAGATGGACAGTAAATACATACGAACTCTCCGTCAAAAAAGTTATGACATCCAATTTGTTTGTCATTATATTATTTTACAGCGAAATAAAAACTCACCTTATTCATCGTAATTATACAACCCTAGCGTGTAACCAAAATATATGAATGAATGATTGCTTTAACGTATTTATGTGAACGTGAGACATATCCCAGTGAAAGAGAAATAAAATTGACACTTTTAATGAATTAATAAAAACGTAAAATAAATTCACACACACACGCATATTTAAGTATTCAGCGCGCAACACTCAAAAATTCATATGCATTTTTTTACTCACAACAAAAACAACGACGAAAACAGAAACGGCAAATGGAATGAAATTGTTTATTGAAACAAAATTTTACATACAAACGTTCATTCGTGTGGTAAAAAAATGCTCACACACACACACAACTTTCACTTGAATGCACTGTAAACACACATACATACCCACACACTAGCACGGTTGTTGCTGTGGTTTTCCATGGAATGCGCAATATGCTGCCACTGTGTATCGGTAATATTAGAAGTAGTGGCGTTGTGTCGTAGAATTTGGGAGGGGTGGTTAGAGTAGTCAGTGACTATCTAAGGGGTTTGTAGCTACGCGATGTCCAGCGCACTTTAGCTGCAACCAGGTAATAATTCGAGCCAATATTAGCACCACGGATCACACGCACGTCCATGACACTAGATGCATGCCTGCCATCAATTACCACATGATCAATTTGATTTTTTGTGTTTTGATCGGGGGATAGCCAAGTGACATTGTGGATATCTTTCTGCTGGAATCTGGTTCCACTCACTACCATGATCTTTCCCGCTACAAAGCTAACCAGCCTAAACCCGTTGTCTGACGTGTCGCTATGCAGGCTGAATTTACCGATCGATGGACCAAGAACATCTTCCTACCTATTCTTGCATTAAAGTCTCCCAGAACAATTTCAATGATGTGGCCAGGGCAGCGGTCGTATATTTCCTCTAGACGCTCGTAAAATGCACAATTAGCATAAAAATATACGAAGTTGTGATTGGTCAGCCTTCTTTAAACCAAATGCAAAATACGCCATCATGCACCGAAATTCGGATTATCCGTCACACATTCACTAACAGAAGTGATACTTCCTGCAGTGCACACATAGCGATGATGCACAGGTCAGACCACTACTGAAAAGCGTCCAGTTCCTTTAAATGTCTTTGTATGAGTATGACAACGACCGTCATACCGCACGAAAAGTAGCCACGCTTAAACAACCACTTTTGCAGAGTTTTAACTATTTTAACGCGTTCTATCCTTAAATGGCAAATCTTTCACTAAATAAATGATGCTTCCGATGACAGATGTTAAACAGCAGACAACTTTACCAGACCAGCGATTTTAAGACCACAGAATAGATAACCCTGCACATTTGAACCATTGGTTTAGGAATAATTTATTTAAAACACTACTATACTTTTCGTATAACATAAAGTCCTGATATACCTTCCTCAACTAAAAAATGGAAATACGTTAAAGCCGACTTTACAGAAATTCGTGACATTTACCAGCAACTCTGCGTTTGTATTCCCATCACAATCCAGATATTATTCTGTATTTTATCATTCACATTCATACTTAACATCTTTAAAGATGGACAGTAAATACATACGAACTCTCCGTCAAAAAAGTTATGACATCCAATTTGTTTGTCATTATATTATTTTACAGCGAAATAAAAACTCACCTTATTCATCGTAATTATACAACCCTAGCGTGTAACCAAAATATATGAATGAATGATTGCTTTAACGTATTTATGTGAACGTGAGACATATCCCAGTGAAAGAGAAATAAAATTGACACTTTTAATGAATTAATAAAAACGTAAAATAAATTCACACACACACGCATATTTAAGTATTCAGCGCGCAACACTCAAAAATTCATATGCATTTTTTTACTCACAACAAAAACAACGACGAAAACAGAAACGGCAAATGGAATGAAATTGTTTATTGAAACAAAATTTTACATACAAACGTTCATTCGTGTGGTAAAAAAATGCTCACACACACACACAACTTTCACTTGAATGCACTGTAAACACACATACATACCCACACACACTCGAATGCAATAGGAATATACACATACAATCTCGTTTTTCATATGCACACTTATACTTGCTGACTTTATGCTCGTCCATAAAACCACAAAATGACATTGAATTGTTCAATAAATGATTTCGTTACTTGTCACTGACATTTCAATATTACGCCGTTGTTACAGCAACAGAGAAGCTGCGGTCCAACTCGGAGCATGGATGGATGGAGAGACCATGGGGTGATGGTTGTCAATTGCAGAATGTGCTAAACCAAGTATGAAATTCAGTTTGAAGGGGAAAATATCTAAAAAAAATAATATACGGCTGTGTATGTGTATTTCACTTCCGTTTGACAATTGACAGCTGACAGCGACAATGGATTTTAGAGAGCGGGGAATGACAAGAAAAAGTTATGCGTTGTTTTTTATGCAAAGGATTTTTATTGAAACTACTTTTTTAAACGGTAACAGTTACTTATATGTTGTTGGGGTCAGAATATAATTAAATATTCCCTTTTCCCCATGAGGCTGTAAATAATATATTAGCTTGATTACTGCGAGTTTCTTATCAGCATCGCCGCTGTAATTTAAATTAAATTTTCATAAAAACGGGAAG
Source organism: Muscina levida (assembly GCA_964034835.1). Lineage (NCBI taxonomy): Eukaryota > Metazoa > Arthropoda > Insecta > Diptera > Muscidae > Muscina > Muscina levida. Next base: position 185,532,228 of record OZ035880.1, on the reverse strand, counting down.
AGAATAACGATAGGGTGGTGCAAGTAATGACATTGAATATCAAATGGCAACATACGAATACAAGTAACTGGCACTAGAATCAAGAATTTTAATATTTTTAATATTTTTAATATTTTCAATATTTTTAATATTTTTAATATTTTTAATATTTTTAATATTTTTAATATTTTTAATATTTTTGATATTTTTAATATTTTTACTATTATTAGTATTTTTAATATTTTTAATATTTTTAATATTTTTAATATTTTTAATATTTTTAATATTTTTAATATTTTTAATATTTTTAATATTTTTAATAATTTTAATATTTTTAAAATTTTTAATATTTTTAAAATTTTTAATATTTTCAATATTTGTAATATTTTTAATATTTTTAAAATTTTTAATATTTGTAATATTTTAAATATTTTTAAAATTTTTAGTTTTTTTAATATTTTAAATATTTTTAATATTTTTCATATTTTTAAAATTTTTAAAATTTTCAATATTTGTAATATTTTTAATATTTTTAAAATTTTTAGTATTTTTAATATTTTTAATAATTTTAATATTTTTAAAATTTTTAATATTTGTAATATTTTTAAAATTTTTAGTATTTTTAATATTTTAAATATTTTTAATATTTTTAATATTTTTAATATTTTCAACATTTGTAATATATTTAATATTTTTAAAATTTTTAGTATTTTTAATATTTTTAATATTTCTAATATTTTTAATATTTTTAATATGTTTAATATTTTTAATATTTTTAAAATTTTAAGTATTTTTAATATTTTAAATATTTTTAATATATTTAATATTTTTAATAATTTTAATATTTTTAATATTTTTAAAATTTTGAATGTTTTTAATATTTGTAATATTTTTAATATTTTTAATATTTTTAATATTTTTAATATTTTTAATATTTTTAATATTTTTAATATTTTCAATAATTTTAATATTTTTAATATTTTTAATAGTTTTAATATTTTTAATATTTTTAATATTTTTAGTATTTTTAATATTTTTAACATTTTGGATATTTTTAGTATTTTTAATATTTTTAACATTTAAGATATTTTTAGTATTTTTAATATTTTTATGTTTATATATATATATTATAATTATATTTAAATTTGTTATAATTTTTTGTCATGTATTTTAAATATTTAGCATATTCTTAGTATTTTCAGTAATTTGCTAAAAAAATAGTTTGAAAATTTGGCTACAAATATTTGTGAATAATTAAAACATCATCCAAGACCTTTTTGAACTTCTACAAAAATATCATCCGCAAACTTTGCAGCATGCACAAATTTAATAAATTAAGACTAAACGCAGCGTAGTAATACAATTACAGCTTAACACAAATTCAATTTACATCTCAGTTAAAGATAAAAAAAAACTGTTGTGAATATCACATCATATGCTGCGAATATTTTATTTGCCACCAGACTCTGTCTGCAATAGAACGAATCCTACAACGCATTCACATTACAATTACTTTAACAATATTTTAAAGCAGAGTCCTTGAAATCCTTCTGCTTTCTTATGTGTATTCGTTCGTATATTCATGCTCTGACATTTTTTATGCATTCGTCAGTTTTTAATTTGCATACTCGCATACTCATTAATATTTTACACTTGTATGTATTTGTATCTGCCTGGGCGTCTGTTATGGTTCGTATACACATGGCTCTGAGGGAAGGACAGCGCTATATGTGGTATACGACTATGCCTTAGTTCGAGTTAGCAACTGCAATATTTTTGAAGGCCTTTTTTAGACAGGTCTAACACTAAACTGCTTCTTCCCTTAGATTGCATTAGGGAAATAAATAAATTTGAATAAAATTCAAATAGAAAAAAATTAAAATGTAATCCTTTAAAATGTATTTGGTAGTTAAAATGAAGGGCTTTGCAGTTTCCTTAAACAGTTAACCAGAGCATAGCATTTGCTACCCCTATTTACGCAATCAATAATTTCTGCTTTTATAAATGATATTAAAAAGGGCCTTTTAATCCATTATAACGCCTCTGGCGAGAATTTCTTCAAAGTTGTATATGTGTGGGCATCAGATTTGCGCATGAATATATTTACGTGTAAAATATGCAATTTTAAATATCATTTCATCGTTACTTTATCGATATTATTGAATAATATTGGATAATGGTTACATTGGAATATTCCGACTGTTACTGGTCGTATATCTGGAACCTTCTACGGCAACATTTTCATGGAAATGGTTATTTTAATTAATTTCGGTGTTTTTGGCTTCAGAAGGTTGTAAAATAATATCTACAATATATAATAAGATTTTAATAAACGTCGTTGTTTTGGTTATAATGCGCACATATTACCATTTAATTTTACTATTTTAGGAGAGCTTTAAAAATAATACAATACAAATAACCACACACACATTTTTAAATTTTCAAATCTAAAAAATTAAAAAGTATTCGAGAGGAAAATACTCCGTGAAATATATGGGCCCTTTATAATATGGACGTCCTTCATATGAATCATAAGCTGTACAAGCTGTATACCGACATTGGTGTGGTCAGACGCATTAAGATACAGCACAGCGGTAATGTTGGCTGGGTCATATTGCGCATATGGATGAAAATGCTTTAGCTTGAACAGTCTTCGACAATGCACTAGATAGATCGCGCAGAAGAGTGCGATCAAAACTCTGTTGGAAAGACTATGTAACTGAGAACCTTGCAGAACTGGAGAAGGAGCGCAGAAGATTGAAACCCATATAATACTTTTCTACGCGCGGTATATAATCACAATATACGATTGCAAAGAAGTGCAAGTTAAGTATGTAAGTAACACATATCTGAATAAATATTAAACAGCGATCTGTAAAACTTTATGTGTGTTCATTTTTTATCTATAAATAAACTTTACGCCGTATGATAAGTAGGCGTGTCATATCACCAATATAAAAAATATTATTGAACAAGTGTTCATATTCCTTATACAGCGATAGTATTTAAATTGTGAACGATTTAATTTCTCAATTGTAAGCGAAATCGAACATAAAAAACGCCGTGGTTGGAATAGTGGGCATGACCCCTCCTATATAAAATTGATTAACATAGTATGGAAACTAGATTTTCTGCGGCTATTATCTGTAGTACAGTAACAGTGAGAGTATACACAATTTGTACGATTTACTTTCCCATTAACTTGCATAAGAGAACACAAAATAACTTTGAATTTCCATCTTGAGTACAATGACAGTGAGAACCTTCACAACTTGTAGCAGTAAATTTCTCCCTAAGACATTCTACAAACCTACAGCTTGCTGTAAACATGTGGTAGCAGATTTCAACATTAATATTTTCATACAGCTGCCTGGAAAATTGAGACAGCGAAGGTTTGAAAACTTTGTAATGGGCGTGGCATAGCAAGTATTAGATCAATAGTTGATATCACAAAAGAGGCCTCTACGACATCACTTCCCAACTTGCAGACAATAACCGAAACCGTACTCGTATAATACGGTATAAAATGGGCAGCTACTTATATCCGCACTACTTATATATACCAGCTGATGCAGTTTATTAACTTATCACCCCAGCACCGATGACATCTCCTAGATCACGAACGAACATCTGCTTGGCAAACCCAAATACCATCGAATGTGAAATAAATAATAGAAATTTCACGTGCAGTCTTAGATTGGAACCCGCAGGCGGAACGAAGACCAGTCCGCCCTCGTTCTACATGGATAATACGTACAAAGAGAAAATATGAAGAATTTGGAATGACATGGAACCAAGTCAAAACATTAGCAAAACATTGCGACAGATGGAAAAATTTTGTTAGAGCCCTATGTTCACATTGAGCGGCTAACTCATTGAAAATAATTCGAGAGGACTGTTTGGTAGGGACCTTGATCAACTGTAGGAACTACAGGGGCATAATGCTACTAAGATCTCCTTCCAAATCTCTGTCAAAGCTGTTACATACAGAATTCAAGACAAGTTGGCATTAACTCTATGAAGACATCAAGCTGGTCTCCGCACCAACCGCTCATGCACAGATCACTTCGTCTCACTCCATGTAATCCTCAAGCAAGTCAAAAAATGACTATCCAATCTTCACGTCTGTTTCGTGGACTTCAGCACTGTCATTGACAGTATATGCAGAGAGTCTATATGGAGATCCCTACAGGCTAGGTACGTACCAGCATAACTGGTAACCATAGTCAAAGTACCCTACAATGGATTCAAAAACTGGGTTCTCCATAACAATCAGCTAACCCCACCATTTTCAACCACCAGGGCTGCCTTATGTCACCACTGCTTTTCCTAAATGTGCTTGATGACTTGCTAAACGCAACTTTAGCAGAGAAAGAAGGATTCTCATGGGACCTGTCCACCAAATAGTACTTGCCTATGCTGATGACATCACCCTTCCCTCCTTTAAAAAGTCTAACGTTACAGATGGATCAAAATGGATCTTCTCAGCCAAATTATACAATCTTTCGACCTGCATATTAACACCAACAAAACGGAATTAATCTCCAGCAGCGATTCCGATATTAAGCACAATACCCACATCTGCTATCTGGGCAGTACAATTCTGTGGCCATATTGAAATACTAGGTCACTGTAAAAAAATTATAGAAAGCGATAGCTTCACGCTATGTTGTGAATTCACACGCTTTCTATTTTGGATTCACAACAAACGGCACCTACTTATTTATCGACGAATGCGAAAGTCACTGTTTGAGAAGCCTTTACTAGACATGCTGATTGACATGACATTTATACTGCGAAGTTGCTGTCGACAACTTCAAGTGGACCGGCAATGAAAGAAAAATGTAGATGACTGGAGCTAAGAGTCGAACCTGGGCCACGTGTTCTAGCCATCATGCCACAGCCAGTCCCTTTTAAATGAGAATCTATAACAAAATTTCGATCTGATGGAGTGATAGTAAATGAAACACACTTTCATACAGTGCTGTTTGTTAGTGTTAGTCGATCATAGTGATTTGTTTTCAATTTTGTGTAAGTGTATCAAATGATACATCAAATTGGCTAAACGATCAGAAAAGGGTTTTATACACTTCCTTTTTTTGTTATTACCTCAATCTTCGCAATAAGTTGAGTGGAGTTTTTCATACGGCCACAGAATTAGTACTGAACTAGTAATCGATGTCACTTTTCATATCAACAAAGATAGACAACCATTCGCCATGTCAATCTCAAATGAGATTTCCAGCAACACCAAGTTGTGTCAAAACCATTCTGTTAAAACCATTCTGCTCTACGGATGTGAGTCGTGGGCGCTCACGGCTGTATTTTCGTAAGAGGTCTACGGAAAATTCTAAAAATTTGGTGGCCCAACACTTTATCTAACCAGGACCTACTCTACTCAACAGACTAAACCCCTCTGAACATTTCGATAAAACAACGCCTTTTTAGATGATTGGGACAAAATCGGAAATCGGAAAAATCCTGAAAAAATTGAAGCAAACCGGGTATGTAGGCGATGTGAAAACACCAGTGCATGCGCGTAAAGCTCGTACTGCAGAAAATATTGCTACTGTTCGCGATAGTGTGGCTGTAGAGCCGTCCACCTCAACTCGTCGTCGAGCCCAACAATTGCACCTCTCACGCTCGTCGTTGATGAAAATTATGCATATATACTTGCATTTACACGCTTACAAGGTGCAATTGACTCAAGAACTAAAGCCTCTTGACCATTCCAAACGTCGTCAATGGTCAGAATGGTGGCAAGAAATGGCAACAGTGGATGATCAATTTTCGAAGAAAATCATCTTCAGTGATGGGCACTTTTTCACCTCAGTGGATTTGTCAAAAAGCAGAATTGCCGCATTTGGGCGAATGATAACACTGTTCAACAACGATTTTTTTCTTGTATTTCATAATGTGTTTCTAAGAGTTTTTGACATGGGAAATTCAAATACGTAATCAGAATTTTGCTATTAGGCATAGTTTTTTGGCTATTTGCAAATAAGTTCTGTTGTTCTTCTGTTCTTATTAATATTCTACGTAAACTTAGGATGCAACATGTCCTTGAAAATAAAATTGTTGCCTTCTCATTTGGATTTCTTTCATGAATACTGCACCGACGTATCCGATGAATACGGCGAAAGGCATTTTAACTTTAGTAAAGTGTTACGAATTGAAATATATGCCTACTATATTCTCTGACTGCTCCTGGAACATTTTAGGAGACTGCAAGGATATTCAGCATAAAATAAATAAAAAACTTTGTTAATAGTATCGGTTAATGTATTTAGAAAAAATTCTGTTGGATCAAATAAAGTTTTCGTTACAACTATTCAAAATGTATTTTAATGCAACATAAAGAAAGCTGAAAAAATGTAAATCCAAATAACTAGAAAACTGTGCCTGATGAAGAAAATCTGAAAACATATCTGAAATCATGATATTAATAAACATAGGAATCACAATTCAGATACCCAGAAAAATTAAAAATAATTTTTTTTAGAACTGTGTAATTAATGTAATTTTTACTTTTCTTTACTATAAATTGTTTTTAGTCACTAAAGCGTATGATTGATATAATTTTAATGTTACTCATACGTTAATAGCACTGGGTTAATGGGCTTTTACTACTCATACAATATGGTAACTGCTATACGGTTTGATATAAATTTATTTTATAAAAACTCATTTTCCGTTTCCCCTTATACCCGCCTAACGACAACTGCGCTTAAGAATACTTTAATTAGCACTCGTTTTTTTGCAAAACTAAAAGTAAACCCTACAAATTAATTAACATCAAATACACTTATTGCCACATTGTACAAAACACTATAAATTACCACTTTGTTAGCACATTTAAAGTGTAACACCAAGTCCACTTCTGGCGGAGGCAGACTGTTGCTGCTGCTGCCATTAATGCCCAGCACCAACACTCCAGGCATATCATCATCATCATTTCATTCCACTTTGAAACGAATTAACGCACAGTACACAAAGACAATTAATCAGAATTTAATCATCAAAGAGTGTGGGAGATTACGGCCGAGAGCGAAAGAATTTCGATGACCATTTATAACAATAATTATTGTTGGCAACAACATGTTATTCACTGTTGCTGCTATGTTGTCGTTGTTGTTGGTACACCTATTATCCTCTTGCTTTGTTATGCTGCTAGAAGAAAAAAATAACGAAATGAAAGAGATAGAAAAATAAATAAGGACACCGACCACCGACCAATAATAATAAGTATGATTAATACTAAAACAGTTTGTATGAAAACGTATCCTCAATAGCGGTTAGTAGCTGGTTACATTTGTGCCTCGAACATGATGCGGCGCATACAAATTACTCAATGCCACGTTAACACCTGGTTAAGATTTATATTCCTACGAGACGAAATCGAGGAATTATTAATGACTTTGCTGAAATAGATTTTTCACAGAAGGTTGGAGGAAGGCACGCTTGTTGCTAGGGGGTGGGAGGTGGAAAGTAATTATTATTTTAATGTCGAATTCCAATAAGTGATTATAACTTTATCAAGCATCGGCAGGAGAATATAATAAATAGGGCTATGATACTTTGCGGCGCAGTGCTCAAGTTTCCTTGAGCCAGTAGTCAACAAGATTGAATTAAAACAGTAATTAAATAAATTAAAAACTCTAATAATTTAAAAACAAAAATATCAATTTAAAGGCGACAAAATCAGGATTAGATGGACAGGATGAGCAGTATTCAGTTCCAAACATATAACCCACCCTTGCCTTGATAAAGTCGATTCCTTTGGAGTGTCAAATAGTGTTTAGTTTTTAGTCGGTTGAAGTGACTTACGTCTGCTCTCAATCCAAGTCTTTTAACTAAATTATGCATACTGTTTTGTATTGCAGGAAGGAGAAAATAAAATTTTTTGAATAAGAAAAGAATTTTGAAAAATTTTACTAGGAAGATACATTTGAAAGAACAAGAAAATTGACTTTAATTGGTATCGCTTAAACATTCCATCAAATGTTGTAAAACTACTTCAATTTTATTCAAATCCAGTTTTTCTCTTTAAAGTCCCCATAACTGAATCAAATTCAATCTCAATTCACTGTTTAACTAGTAATATTGTGGTATAAAAAAGTATTTTCTTTCAAAATTCAAAATTATAGCACAATATCTCTTTAACGCCTTTAAACTTTCCGAAATTAAACAAGTCGTGCCAAATCCTCTTCTATTCGTTGCACTTCACACTACCTCCATAGCGTATGATTAATATTAAATGTCGAAAACAAAATCAATATCACTCACACGCTCCATATATACTTAAGTTTGTAAACACTAAGTTTCTTTCTCTCACTCTCTTTCACTCTTGCCCCCCTACAATCTTTGTCTTTGTTTCAGAAACCTTGGTCCCTACTAGAGTATACAAACATTCGACTTTTTCGAAAAACCGGTTTCGGTTTTACTCGAAATTTACATTATTCCAAAAACTCGGTTTTCGAATACTAAATTAAGAAAAAACCGGGTTAACCGGGTTTTTCGGGTTTTTCAATTGTGCACAAAAGTAATAAAAAGTGTTACTATTATTACAAATTTAATTTTAAAATGTTAAAAACAACGTATTGCTTATATTATCGTACTAATAATCTGGTTTTTATTAAATACAGCCATTCATAAAATTATTTATACGTCTCCTAATATATTCCTCAGGTGAAATTTTCAGTTTAACCTTAAATTAAGTTTGAAATAGGTCCTTAAACACAATGTTTTTTTTTATCGTTTTAGTGCTTTTTCCATACCAGGTGTTGTCATTGAATTGAATATTCTTATCGACTCCTTACGTGTCCTTATTTCAAGAAAAGTCTGAAAATGACATTATAATAGGACTTTACAACATTTAAATGTTTCACAAAAATGTTGCTGAGAAATTCTACTTAGGGTGCTCTAAGACAAAAATCAATATCTCCAACTTTTACTAATCACTTTGTTTTCAAATCACTGTGTGAACAGGGACTTAAAAAAGTCCGACCATCTATGTTTCTTCATGTTTTAGTGCATCTTCGATATCAGATGTATTCAATGAAATTTAAGGGGGTTTTTTTGTTGAACATTTAAACTCTCTATCTGCACTCCTTAGCTGTTTTTTCACCCTTACATCGTGAAATGTCAGAAAATGATCTTTAAATGTGACTTTACAGCAAGCATTGAGCATATTATATGTTGTTATGCTGTGATTTTCATATTTTGAAAAAACCGTCAAAACCGAAAAAACCGACCTCAAAAAACCGGTTAAACCGGTTATTCGAAAATCGATATTTTGTTAAAACCGGCTGACGGTTTTGAACAAAAAAACCGGTTTGCCGGTTTCCGGTTTCGGTTTTGTATACTCTAGTCCCTACCAGTTCGTGCCACAAGTACATCCTTTAGACTTTGCAAGGTATCTGTGCGCAAAGATTTCTGTACGAGCAATAAAATTGAGAATGGTTGCTAATTTCTAATTCTTGTGTATCAATTAGTAAAACAAATACTTGCGACGACTATCGCCATCTCTACAATGACAACGGTAACGACAATGGCAACGACTATGGCAACTATGACAATTACGTCAATGAGTCTTAGACAAAATGAGCCATTGCAATAAAAAGCATCATCGTGTAGCGGAGGATGCGACGAGCATGAGGTCGTCAATTGCCAACTATGAGTGGTGGTGTTGTGTGTGCTGTGTGGTGCGATGCACACAAAAGAAATTGATAAAAGCAAATAATGACAACAATTGCAACAGCAACATTAGCTGCAATTGTAACAACAATCGTCACAATTACAACTACATACAACCATAACATCAAGAGCGCAAACGACAATCGTTAGGGAAAGGACAATAGTTTAACGTAACCGCAACAATGGAAACAATCGAGTTGAACGTCAAATGCATTTGGAAAACAATGAAAATATCTGAAACTCTACTCTACGCGCCCAGAGAAAGCCAACACAAATAAAGGAAGAATTTCTAAGGATACAACAAAAGCATTCGCTAGGTAAATAAATAAAACAAGTGAACAAAAATCAACAAAAGTACTATAGTTTGGTACAGTTTCTTGGTCTGTAGAACGCGAAAATAAATTTTATATATCCGTAATGCATCTTACAGTTTAAGAGTCTTGACATAGAAAAGTAAATGGGATTAGGTTAGATAAATATGCGGTAATGAATAAAATTAAAAAATTAAATTGTCTTGAATTTTATGCAATATCGGTGTTGTCAATCGCCAGAGAAAGTGAAAAAGGCAAATTCAGCGATATTTACTGTGTAAAGAAGATGATCAGGGAGATGATCAGTCTTTAACAGTATAGTACTAGTATATGCTATATGAGTACAACGCCTTAAATACAACTGTGAAAACTTTATTTAGTTTAAAGCGTATGATTAATGTTAAATGTTGAGAACATAATCAATATTACTCATACGCTCAATATGTACTTAAGTATGTAAACACTTACATACTCATTCTCCCTATCTCTTTATAATCTTCAGTTTTGTTTCCCTACAAATTCGGTGCACAAGTACATCGTTAATACTTTGCAGGAATCTGTATGCTAAGATTATGTAGCTATAAAACTCATTATGTCCTCTTCACATTTTAGCAAATCTAACCAAAGACATTTAATCTTACATCCCGCGTAATTTTGTACATTTAGTACGTAGGTTAGAAAGACTTCAAGATAGCACACTGTCTACCATACTTAGGCTAATGAAGCCCGTTGTTATACCTGCAATTTCCCTTGTAGCAAATACTATCTAGCTATCTATCCAGATCATTTTTCCATAAATTGTCTGGTCAGTACTATAGGTATTTCCCACAGGGCTTCATTGCTTAACATAGGGCTTCCCTGCATACGAGCCAATATCAGCATCTATGGTTAATGCGCATATTTTTGAAAAAAAAAAAACATATGGTTCATCTAATCCTAATCAACAGATGTTTTGGGGTTTCTTTATTCAGTCTCATTTCATGCAGCATCTCAAAAGAGAGGCTTATCCTAAGGCGTGTTTTCCAACAATACAATGTCCTTCTGGTATTCTCGAGGGGTGACAACATTCTCAGTCATCACCCTTAGTGACGAATCGAATTTTTTCACCATCAAGAAAGCTGCAAACATGTCTTCCAGAAAGACAATATATTTCAGTAGTTCAACAACCTCGACAAAAGCAGTTATTTCTGCCTGAAACAGATTGTAGGAGAAATTTGTTTTATGGTAGGGTGAGTGCATACAATAGAAAACGCTCCAATCCAACCTGAATTCAACGTATGAAGAAACCCTCCCTAAACTACGATACCATAGAAAGCTATGGGTTCAACTTCTTCTTCTTCTTTGTTGGCAGCAACCACAAAAATTTATCTATCAGTAGTCGCAAGTAGAAAAGTATTCCAAGCGCTTCGATCTTTTGCGCTCTGTAGATACTGTCCAACGTGTCCAAGCCAGCGCATTTGACAACGTCGATGTCGTTGTTCAGGTCATACATCTCTTGATTCATTCGTTTCAAATATTTTGCGAAGTACTTTTTTATCGAAAACTCCCAGAATATAAAGTTCCGCCTGCGCCATTACCCAGGATTCTGCGCTGTAGGGCAAGTCAGGTATGATAAGTGTCTGGTAGAGTTGGATCTACGTTTGTAGAGAGAGTGCTTTGTTATTAAAGCGCATGATCAGCGCATAGTAGCAGCGTTTTTTGATCAATACTCGTCGCTTGATTTGCAGGCTGCCATTATTAGTTTTTTAAGGCAGAGAAGTTACAACGTTCAGGCAGCGTCCCAAACGAGTTTACTCTTTGTTCGTTGAAACAAATAACTTGGTTTTGTCCTCATTAATTACCAGACCACTTCTGCCGACTGTTTCTCAATGCTCGAAAAGGCCGCATCAATTATATCAATATCATCGGCATATGCGAGCAGGATGGGTTTTTGTCACAGTTCTTTCTTCGTATGCATCCCTGTCCCGTCCATCGGTGATGTCAGCCTTGTATTTGTCGAGGACATCCGCCAGTTAGATAGAGGAGAGAGTTCGTACAGTCCAGGTGCATATCCGTAAATCATGGTCCTTATAACGTTTGCGGAGGTCGTCCATATTTGGGGGGCGTTCTTGTTATTTATTTTCTTTGTGTTTTCATAATAGTATTTTATTTAAGGAGAGTGGCTCATTAGGCCACCGCTCCCGATCCTAGTTTCTTGGGGCTGCCAAAGTTATTAAGAAAGCCTTTGTGTTGAGCTTCAGTATCTTCTGCTACCTACTCCGTAATACGCATCGGAAGTAGCATGGCATTTAGGCAATATATTCAAATTAGAAAATCATATATTCTCCAATGGCTTTCGCTACTTAACCCTACATAGTGACCTTTGAAGACTTTCCCCAGCGCTTTACAACAGTAAAGAGCAACATATGTCTTTTTGACCCTTATCTCCACATTGTATTTATATCAGAAGATATTTGACATCCTGTTTCAACTACAATTGCACCTCATTAAGTAATGGTGGTTCAAATTTTTTATTTCCGAGAAAACAGGACAAACTCTTTTTTAAGTGGGTTAAGCAATAGTTTGCTATTGGCAGTCCAATTTGATACAATAATTATAAGGCGGGTTGTGCGAATGTAATGTTTTACCTGAACAGATGTTGACAAGATCAACGCCTAAAGGTACAGTCAGACTAGTCAAATATTTGACCAAAACATGTTTTCCCCTATTTGCCCAAAATATTGTCAAAGCAATACAGAGTTGATTTTGTGTCCACACTAGGCGCATTTGTTTGCCTCCTTTTGTTTGATCAAACACGTGTCAAACTGTGTCAGATGGACATTAGGGAAAACATATTTGCCCTGCGGTCACACTTGCACGAATATTTGCAACAAATTTTTGTTTGCCGGCAAATAAATTTTGTTTTCTCAGAAAACAGCAAGCCAACAGAAAATATTTTTTTTTTCTGAAAATTTTTTAAAAGTTTGATACAAAATGCAAATATATTGGTTAACTGTAACGCGTATTTTTTAATTAGGCGACGGTTTGTTTGTGATTTCAATGTATTTATTCTTTGTTTTGTCTTTCGAACAGATGTTCTTGCTATAAGTGTGGTCAACACAAACTTTTTTTAGACGACATATTATTTTACTTATGTAGTTTCTAGTGGAAATTACATTGACAATTTTAAACATCGATCAATCTATGAACCCGTGGTTTTTCCTGTTTCAAAATTTACATATTCAAAATATAGGTTTAGAATTTTTTGGCCGAATCTAGTTTAGGTTCTAACGACTGTTTTGGTAGGGTAAAACACATTTTTTAAGAAAAAAATTAATATATATGTTTCGAAATTCGAACTATTGGATGGTAATTTAAATGTTAATTAATTAATAACCAAATGTGTTTAGAAATAATAGCGGCGATTTTTTTGCCTGTGGCACTTAGAGCTTCGAACAACGTTTTTTTATATTATTTAGGTGTAATAGGGTCATTGGGACCAGAGAACAGAATGAATGCATTTGTTTTCATTGGGTATTCATAATTTTATTGCTTTTGCCATGTATTCAACAACAGTAACTAATGCCGTTGCAATTTATATGCATCTGTCAAGTTTTTAAGTGCTCCAACTAGTAGTGTTGCAGTTTAGTGCCGCTGGTCGGCTTTATTTAGAAAGAAGGCCTAGTTTACATGGAATAAATACTGAAACAATTTTATTCTGCCACAATTTATCCGTGTTGAAGGCCTTTTTTGTAACTGAATAATTTTTTTGTTTCGTTTTGCTTTATCTCATTTATTTTAGAAATAAATAATAATTTTTTTTTAATAATATAAAGTATTGTATAATTTGTAAAAGTATTTAACATTCGGCTTCGGCCAAAAAAAAAATTCCTAAGGACAAGTTTTTTTTTATAATAATGTCAAGCATAGTTTTCGTCAAATACAATATCTATGACATGTTTTACTGAATTTATGTGGATTGACAACAATAGGCATATTTTTTGTGAGTGCACTCAAAGCATAAAATAAGGAACTCAAACCGTTCCGTGATTGGGACCTGTATGTTCTTGAAATTCTGCTGGATTAGTCTCAAAAAAATTTGTTTCATTTGAATACACCCACATAGAGGATCTTTATAGAACCCCTTTTTGACACACATGAGCCCCGGAGCGGGTGTGATTTTTTGACTCCCATATTCTAAAATTTATCACCTTTACTACGGGCTTTCGTTATTGTAAACTGCCTGGCAACCGATATGTGTTGGATTTGCTTGTAACCGGTTAAACTATGGCCAATTTATCTTTATTATACCATAATTAGTCGCAGCTTACCTGTAAACCGGGTCGATTTGAGATAATTAACAAAGCTAGAATTTTTCCCTTTTAATTATGCATGTTCCACAATATTACCAAAATATATTTTATATTCACAATTTGTTCCTTTTATTTTATTTATTATTATTTAAATTGGCGATATTTTTCTTCATTTTGTTAATTTCTGTCGGTTAGCTGACAACACCGCTGATAACAGCTGTTATTTACCCTTGTTTGCTCTTACAAAACTTTTGTAAGATCAAATAAATGTTTGCCCAAAAAAGGAGAAAATATTTGCTCTTTGGTGGTCACACTTTGGTCACATTGAGTATATTTTTATTTGAAGGCAAATAATTTTGTTTGACCAAAAACAGCTGTTTTGTTGTTTGCCACACAAAAATGTTTTGTGGTCAGACTGCGGCAAAGAAATATTTGACGGTTTTCGTCAAATATTTGCCTAATCTGACCATACCTTAAGTCGAATAACTGACATTCAGCCATTTCTTTTTGGAGACGTAGTTCATAGACGGACTTTAACTATAGAAATGGAGACAAAACTCCTCCCTGAAGGGTCCCTCTGTTACAATCGTAATCTCTCTCCATTCGTCTCTGGTGGTTATTTCGTCCAAAAGTCATCCAGATCTTGTAATGATTTAAGGATTGTGGATAAAATATTAGTGAAGGCTCTCTCGATATTTAAGAATGTCCCCAGAGCGTAGATGTTGTTGTCGATGGAGTTGACTATACTTATAAAATAAAGAGCTGACTTAGTTGACCTTGCTTTGGTGAAGGCATGATAATAGCAAATTCTGTGGAAGATATGAAGTTTTAATAACCTCTCCTGCCTTTTGTGTCTTTTTTTAAGACCTCTTGTAATTGTGCTGATTAATAGCGTTTTAAGCATTTGATTAACTTTATTCAATTTTTTAAGTTTACCATCGTGCGAACGGTATTTAAATTAGGCGAACTTTCACCTGACAATACCGGCTGATGACAGCTAAAATCATTGTTGGAAAAGTGGGTGTCCAAGGACAGATTTTTTCGATTTTTCTGATCGAAAAACTAAAAAACCACCTCAACCTGAAATCTTCATGATTACACTATGACACAAAATCAAACTTTTTGAAAAACACCCGAACGTGACTATATAGGTTCGATAGTACAACCGGAGCTGAGTAAAACCCTAGCTCCGTTTGGCTAGATTGGCTACCAACATTTTTTTTGGCCCTCGTAACTTTTTGAAATCTTTCGGATCCCTTGAAAAAAGGTAACATCAGTTTTTGGCCAACAGTTTGTACAGTGTTTAATCTAGCTCTTTCTCTTCTTAAGAAAAGTTGTAGCTAATAGTCCGCTTAAGAAATTGATATAATAAAATTTCCCAAAAAAATTAGACATGCCTCGTCTATTTTCAAAAAACTTCGAAAAAAATTCTAATTTTTTCACTATTTTGAATATAAGTCGTAGGGAGTCCAGATTTTTTGCATACTCTATTCAGTGAAATTGTAGTTTAGGTAACACCGAAAAACTTCTCTGAACAAACCCATGCAATCTGAACAAGTCTCGGGGTATTAAATGGCTCTCAAAACAAACTACATACTTTAAACGAATCAGTTTTTTAGGAGTTTTGGGCCATTGTGCAAAGTTTTTGCTTGGTAAATTTACCAAAAACTTACTTATTGTGTAACTGAACAACTTCTGTAAACAACTAATATGATCGCAATACTACACCCCTTTAATTGTTCAGAAAGAGCATTAGGGTGTTTCTTACATGGCATTTTTTCGAATTTCGTTAAAAATATGTATTAATTGCGATGTTGGTCATCTAGCTTCACCCTACATTTGTTTTTGCTAAAATTACGAATATATTGTGAACAATTTTGTATCGATACTTAGGCATTAGGGTGTGCCGCAATGAGGTTAAAGTTCGAATTTGTTCCCAAATCAGTTTATTGCCGCTGAGTATTTTTCTTTTGTGTACAAACTAAGTAGTAATGAGCCGTTCAATAGCTGAAGTGAAGACCTAAAATAGTATGTCTTTGCTTTTGCCCTATCTCTTATAGACGCCAAGATATTTGATGTAGAAATTGGGGTATTTTTGAAAAATATTATTAAAAATTTTGAAATTGGATTCCGAAGTAGTTTATTATGGGCAACTATATTTTTCAACTTTTGAAGGTTAATCAAGTTTAAATCTATATGTTCAAATAGTATATGTGAATATTATCAATATCTCTATCAATTCTCGAGAAATCAGGGGTTTAAAAAGCATAGCATGTAACAGATGTAAGGTGAAGCTAGATGACCAACATCGCAATTAATACATATTTTTAACGAAATTCGAAAAAATGCCATGTAAGGAACACCCTAATGCTCTTTGTGAACAATTAAAGGGGTGTAGTATTGCGATCATACTAGTTGTTTACAGAAGTTGTTCAGTTACACAATAAGTAAGTTTTTGGCAAATATACCAAGCAAAAACTTTGCACAATGGCCCAAAACTCCTAAAAAACTGATTTGTTTAAATTAGGTAGTGTGTTTTGAGAGCCATTTAATACCCCTAGACTTGTTCAGATTGCATGGGTTTGTTCAGAGATGTTTTTCGGTGTTACCTAAACTACAATTTCACTGAATAGAGTATGCAAAAAATCTGGACTCCCTACGACTTATATTTAAAGTAGTGAAAAAATTAGAATTTTTTTCGAAGTTTTTTGAAAATAAACGAGGCATGTCTAATTTTTTTGGGAAATTTATTATATCAATTTCTTAAGCGGACTATTAGCTACAACTTTGCTTAAGAAGAGAAAGAGCTAGATTAAACACTGTACAAACTGTTGGCCAAAAACTGATGTCACCTTTATTTAAGGGATCCAAGGGATTTCAAAAAGTTACGAGGGCCAAAAAAAAATTTTGGTAGCCAATCTAGCCAAACTGAGCTAGGGTTTTACTCAGCTCCGGTTGTACTATTGAACCTATATAGTCACGTTCGGGTGTTTTTTTCACTGTTGCACTGTGTTATCAGCGGGAGCTAGGAATTGATTTTAGACATATAGTTTCTTGGTAAATTTTTTTATAATACATCATAGATTTCACTTTTGATGTACGATTTTTGCGAAAAAAAATGTACCCGTTTTATTGTAATTGATATATAACATATTTGGATAGTTAGATCCGACTTTAAGTATTGGTACACAAAAAATTTAATTGTTAAAAATATTCTAATTATGTCTGAATCATTACATTTAATATTTTCCACAGTTAGTTTTTAATATTCTTCAGTAATTTTAAAAAAATCATACGATTTAACCATCCCCATTTTGCCGCTATCCCTCATAGACTGGTCTAATATTTCCAATAGAGTACACTTGAAGCATAGGAACACTGCAGCCACAATCAATAATTTGTTTTTGTTTTAAAAAAAAAAGTTTTTAATAAAGACTTAACTTAACACAGGCTCAGTCAGCATTTTCCAAGCAACCTCCGACCTTTCTTAATCGACTTACACACGATTTGAAAATAATTGCATCCTATAATAACCAGTCTTTATACAAATACTTTGCAAAAAACCTATTCTTTTTAAATCAACTTATGTTGTACACAAAGTATTATAATCTCCATATCATTTATTGCTATGTTTTAGCAAAGAATCTTTCAATAAACTTTTCACATTTTCTTTTCCTGATGTTAATAAATTTTGATTTACCTCGGCCCAATCTAATGCCGGCGCCAATCTGCCCACCACCCTCTTACCCCTATTGTTTCCCACACCACCACACAATGTTATGATTATCATTATAGCCTAAGCTCAGAGAGAGCGCGTAATTTAAATTCTTATTAAAAATGATTATAAAACTTTTTGTTTTCAACTGAAGGTTAAATACTCACTGGAGTAAAACAACAGACAACGGCGGCAGTACTGCGCTACGCTCTACACTGTGATGATGCGTTGTGGTGCTCTAAACGGGTTTTCTACTAATGTGGTTTTCATTAACCTCTAAGTAACTTTTAATTTAAGCGGCATAAGGAAAAACGTTCTTAAAACTTATTCAATTAAATACACCAAACCAAGAACTCTTCGTACAAATGAAGTAAAGTAACAGCAATGACAACAGACAACTGACAGCAACACCCAGAGCAACAGCAACTGAAATAATAAGATTATACAATGGGGTGAGGGGGGGCACACCGAACGGGTGACTGAGTATAGAGACTAATTGAAAACATACCAGAGACAAAGTCCGGGACCTACCAACGTAAAAGTCATCATAAAATTACAGAAAATGATATAATAAAGTATTGTTATTACTTTTGGTACTCGTTGTTGTCATAGTTTTGTTGTGTTCTCTGCTAGCTATTGTCTTCGACTCCTTCGTCTTCATCACCAGCAACATCAGCATCAGCATGAGCATCATTATGCTGCCGTTATCCCTATGTTCCGCTGTTGCCTGAGCCCTGGTGTGCTGTTGTTACAGATCTATGCATAAGGAATACCGGATCTGACTGCTCCCTACTGTTGTTGTTGTTGTTGTACTGTGTTGTCATATTATAAGTAATGACAAATACTTACACAGCAACAACAATGACGACAACAGCAACAACAACAACAACAACGACAGCAGCCACATCAAAGGACATAATGGCAATAGTCAACCCGTGCATTGGGTAAAGGGAATGTAACCGCAATAAGAAAAATGGTAAAGCTTCACTAAGCAAATAATAGGCAATATTATTAAATAATTAAAAGGAATGTGATAGAGTCAAAAAGGAACTCATCGCTTGCAGAATAGGTAGAGTACAAAAATTTGCCACACAAGCTGCGTGTTCATAATATCCAGATTTCCATCTCTATCAGTTTACTTTTTGGTATAACATCCGTTGACGCTTTTTCAGTTTGAAGAGGCGTTTCGTCTCCCGCCTTTTCTGCTTCTGCCGTTTCCCTATAACAGCGTTATCATTGGCTGCAGTGTTGCCTTGTATTCGGCATCCTCTCCTCAGACAATATGCGAAATTTTCCGTCGTACCACGATTACTCTGGGCGTAGTTTTTCATTTACTTCATTGTTTGCAATAATTGAGAGAGTCGGTTGGTGTAGGCTTTGGCTATCTCGGAGTTAAGCAGGTTTGCAATGTGTAGCTTTCCTGGCGTTTGGTTATAATAATTTTTGCATCGCTATATCTCGTGTACCTCACTTAAACACAGTTCAATCGATAGTGATCAGCAAGAATCTGATATGTGCCATCAAATGCTTTAAACCATTCCAGAGTCCTCACAGGTGTCCTTATTCCTATCTTGTCGTTGGTCAGATTACATTTTCAAGGGGTATCTTATGCTGGTAGTTATTCCCAAAAGGGGTCTAAAGATGAACTCGTCATGGAGTTCGAAACGCGTCATCCTAGTGCGTGACACACTGAATTTGACCAAAAATATCAAACAATAAAAAACACTTTTCTGATCGTAAGCCGAATTTGATGTATCATTTGATACACTTTAACGTAAATTTAAAAATTTTTAAGATATCCAACGTGCATTTCATGTTGAATATTGGCAATTGCTCTCATGACAAACCAAAAGAATATCGACTGATCAGCCTATCAACTTTTGTCCATGAAACACTGGATAAGTTCCTATGTAGAAAGCCATGTTCAAAGCAATCTTCCACAGATTGTATTATCAAAATTTCAGCATGCCCACACTTAAGGAAGGTCAACTAAGATAAGTTATTCTATCGTTTTCTGTCTTAGTTTAAAGCTAACAAACAATAGATTCAAATTTCTATACAAAAACAACATGTAAAAAATAAACTCCCTCCTGACCATGTGTGTTGTTGCAAACTAGATATTTTAATAAAACATGCATACATACCTATGAGAATTGCTTAAAAACTTATATTAATATGCAAAAACTTTTTATTTTTTCTTGCTAAAATCAGTGTTCTCCCACGAGAGATCCTTCTCCCAACAATTGCGCAGCACAGGAGCAACAGGATTTCATACTTTTTTAAACAATAATGCAAAAGAGGTTAACAGTAAAAAAGCCAGTTCTGAGCTTGGAATAACAACCAACAATAGTCATATTGTTAAATGTTCAGGAGGAACATAAAACAGCAGCAGCAGCAGTAGCAACAGCAGCTACATTGCCAGCAACACAAAAACAAAACAAATTATTATAATCATCATCGTCAGCAACAACAACACAAACAACAGCGGTGGGGAATAGCGACGACAATGGCCATCGGGAGCCAAAGGCACTTTATGGTCGGTTTTGTTTCATTGTTCAAAGTTATTGTTATGGTGGCTACCGGCGTACTAGCAAAACTGTCTTACTCTCTCTTACCCTTTTGCTCTCTCCCTCTCTCTCTCTCTCTATCTTCAGCTCCAGCCTAGACAACAAGAAAAGGGTGTTGACAACAATAACTTCAAATGCTGAAATAATAATTATCTCCATTTGTGAATGGAACCAAAATACCAACAAATGTTACGCCGCCGGTATCGTCAGCAACTGAACTTAAAATAAATACAGTCATAGTATTCTAACACAGCCAAAGCCACAGCAGGTTAAAGGAAGCCAATGATGGATGTCAGGACAGGCAGCAGCAGGAGCAGAGGTACTATGAACGACTGGAGTTGGCAAGCGATAAATGAAACGGTTACGTCCACGACACAAGTTATGATAATTAAATAAAGTTTTGTTGTTGCAATTTTAATAAATTCCCGAAAAGACCATGGCAAACAAACTATGGCAGAGCTACTAAGCAAAAAAAAAGACAATTAAATTAAGAATTATTTTGAAATGAAATTGTAATTTTGTGTGTTTTAAAGTTAACCCGAATTAATGGGATAAATGAAAGGGTTACATTTTGTGGTTAGAGGTGGAAGGGGAGCGGAGCAGAGCAATGTAACGACAACATTTAGGAATCACTGGGATTTTATTCATTGATTTTTCAAGGGTTCATAAGCTGTGATTTTCTGGTTTGAATTTTCCGATAGTTATTGACTTATACTTTATCAGAAGCCCTTTACGGTCCCCAAGAAGATCAAAACATCCAATAGATCATGTATTTCCGAGGCAATGCCACCAAAACATCCGTTAAGTGGTAGCAAATCTGAGAAGGCGTAATGTTGAATAACATAAATGGTATCGTTCCACCGCAGTATTTCAGGAATAAGATAACAGATGTTACTGAAGATCAATACAAAAGCTCTCTTAGGGGCGTTGGTAGGCCCAAAGTTCAGGCGCGGTGGTCTAATAAGCCACACTCCATGAATACAGAAACTGTTGTGGAAACACAAAGTATAGAAACCAGTACAGAAATTTCAGTCAGGTAAACTGACTGATAAATACCCAATATAAGATATTGTTAAAGTCTTGAGTTATTGAAATGAATAGATTTTTAATTAAAATGAAATTAATTATAGGGGGTATAGGTACCGGTTTGGAATTTATGTGAGAAATATTAATTTTTCAAAAAAATTTAATTTTGATAGGGGGTACCAAAAGGGGTGAACCGATACAGTCCTTATTCATTCCTGACTGAAATTTTCATACGTACAACTTACGAATAATTTGACTGAATTCAGTGCACTTACAAAAAAAAGATATATATGTAAGACTATGAGGGTGAGTTCGGTCCTTTGTATGGGAGGTACCAGAAGGGGTGTGTCAAATAGTTAGGTTTTCTGAGGTTTCGCCTCCTATCACAATATAAATTAATCGACCAATTTTCATTACCCCCCAAGAGTCCGTTTGGAAGTTATAGGAGAAATATTAATTTTCCAAAAATAGGTAATTTTGTATGGGAGGTACCAGAAGGCGTAAACCGATATAGAACATATTCATTCCTGAGTCGTATTTTCATAAGCGAACATTATACTGAAAATTTGAGTAAATTAAGTTTACTTACAAAAAAGATATGAATGTAAAACTATAATGGTCAATTAGGTCATTTGTATGGGAGGTACCAGAAGGGGTATGGCAACGGTTTCGGTTTTCTTAGGGTTTATCTACTTTTGCAAGATAAATAAACTGACCAAATTTAAATATCCTATGATCGTCCGTTTGGAAGTTATGAAAGAAATATAAATTATATAAAAATAGGTAATTTTGTTTGGGAGGTACCAGAAGGGGTGGGTCTATTCTGCCCATTTACAATCCCATAAGTTCGATTCGGAAAATATTAATACTGGTAAATTTTCATACCGATCCGTTAAGGTTTACTCGAGTTATCCTGCTGACCAGCCATCCAGCCAGCCAGCCAGACAGACGGACATAGCTCATTGTTCTTAAAAAGTTCTGAAACGAATTTGGTCTTAAGATACTTGGGGTCTAACTCGTCTCGTTTAATGCGTTACACTTTTTTTTCTTATCAAATGATATATACCCTCATCCCTAAGGGTGATGGTATAAAGACACGAGCCCTCCAAATATATATGGCCCCTGTAAACGTTATAAGGACCATGATTTAAGGATATGCACATGGAATGTCCGCGCTACAAAGATGGTGTCTCTATCTGCCAACACGATGAAAAAATTATGACATCCTTCACAGCTGTCATACTAAAAGACACGAATTTGGAGGTGGATTCAAAGTTTGGTATAGGACTAAACATCTGGTAACCACCATCCACACCAAGGCGAAATAATTTTATATGACGCGGACTTGTGTACAAAGACAAGTATCCTAAAGGTGAATTCTGTGAAAGCCTGCAAAAAATATATGTGACTGCTGCTCTGGCCTTTACATTAAAGTTATTCTGGGAGTATAAGCATTAAAAGGCTAAACTACGAAGGGAAGAAGCCCTTAGTTCTACTTACTTACTTAATTTCCCTTTACACCCAATGAATGAGGTATGGAATAGCTTCTCGCGTTGTTGTGAAGTAACACGCTTTCTGTTTCTAGATTCACAACTAACGGCACCTACTTGTTTATCGACGAATGCGAACATCACTGTTTGAGAAGCTCTTCCTAGACATGCCGATTGACTCGACACTAATACTGCGAAGTTGCTGTCGTCAACATTCGAGGGGAGCCGACAATGAAAGAACATTTTTTTTTTAAGATGACTGGAGACAGGAGTTGAACCTGTGATCTCCCTCATGGTAGTCGCTTGTTCTAACCACTATGCCACGGCCGGTCCCAGTTGAAATATTCAATATACGTGATAACAGTTCTTAAAACGGATTCAGAATGATTAGCTTCGTATGGGCAAAAATGTGGTAGCAAGTGCAAGCAGATTACCGTAAATAAATATATCCACACGGCAACCTGGATATCCCCTGATCAAAAAATCAAAATGATCACGTGATATTCGATAAAACGTTTGTCTTAAGCAGTAGATGCGGGAATGCGGTGTGTGGTGCAAAAATTGCAACCAACTAGTTGTAACCAAGGTTTGAACAAGATTAAGCTGTGGGAAAAAATAAAATTTAAAGCTTTTCGAACCAGGATGCCAATATGTAAAGACAGGTATGGAATCTGGTTAAAAAAAGCAGCCAAAAAAAAAGGTCAGTAAGGCATGGTCCCGTCGAATGTGTTATGTAAAAGACTAAAGCCCATCATTACGAATCTGATTAGACCTAATCAGTGTGGCTTTAGACCTGATAAATCCACGACCGACCAGATATTCACACTATGACAAACCCAAGAAAATGAAAACGACACTTATCATCTATTTATTATCATATACTGTGGAATGATAAGCTGTATATCGACATCGACGTATTTAGGCGTATCCAAATAGTACGGTTGCTGCTCGAGTACGCCAATGATAAACGATGTAGATATCATTTGCAGACGTTTGGTGGATGAATCGAATCTCGGAGTTAATTTGAAGTCACTGTAGAATGAAACATAAACTATATAGCGACATCGACCTATTTAAGCGTATCCAAATAGAGCGAATGCGTGTCTGCGACATATTGTGCAAATAGCTTTATGTGAAATTGATACAGCTCGAAAATTTCTGTGGAACATTTACATTGTCATCGTCTGAGGGGTGGAGGCATACCAAGTCAGGCAAAAGGTACCAGGTCGGTATAGTAAAAACCCCATAGGGTTTAGCGTTCTCACCTTTATATTTATACCCTTAAGCACGCGCACGCATGGAGTGAAGGGTATATTAATTTTGTTCTTCCATTTGTAATGCTCATAAGGAGGTGTAGTAGGTATGACAACATATATAAAGAAATGATCAGTATCGAAATGTCAAAAACGTCTCCACCTCTCATACAAAATTCCCCCATTTAGGGGTTTCCGTCTGTCTGTCCTCCGATTTCAGCCGTAGTTTAAGGGCTGTGGAGCTGAAATTTGGTATACAAACTTATATCGTCTAAGCGGAGGTAATGTTCTGAATTGAGAAAAATCGAACAAAAACAACTTCCACCTCCATACAAACTTCCCCTTTTTGGGGTGTCCGCCCGTGTATCACAGCGATTACAACTTTATTTTAAGAGATATCGAGCTAAAATTTGGTTTACAAGGTTCAATCCTGTAAAAGGAGATTAATTTGGAAGATGAGCCCGATCAGTCAAAAACTACTCCCACCGCCCACACTAATTGCCCTTTTTTGGGGTCTGTCCCTGCAATCACAGTTGTAGTTTAAGAGCTATCGAGTTGAAATTCGGTATGCCAGCTTCTATCGTCTGAGCGGAGATAAAGTTTTAAGATGAGCAAGATCGGACAAACCCCACTCCGACCCCCCATAAAAACACTCCCTTTTCGGGGGTTTCCGTCTGTCTGTCCTCTGTAGGCTGTAGGTTAAGAGCTATGGAACTGAAATTTGTATAAAAACTAATATCCTTTAAGCGAAGGTTATGTTCTGAATTGAGAAAAATCGAACAAAAACAACTCCCACCTCCCATACAAACACCCCTTTTTGGGGTTCCGTCCGTGTATCCCTGAGACTACAGCTTTATTTTAAGAGCTATCGAGCTGAAATTTGGTATACAAGCTTTTATCCTCTAAGCGGAGTGTAAATTATAAGATGAGTAAATTCGAACAAAAACTACTCCCACCTCCCACACAAAACTCCAATTTTTCGGGGGATAAACAATTCATAACAATATTAAGAGCTCTTACAAACAATTCAAGATCAGCATTTATCATTTCAGTGAAAAATTATTGACATAAAAAATGGATGGTAGAGGCTTGATATAAGATCCACCTCTCATACAAACTCCAATTTTCTGCGGTACAAAGTTTAATAAAATATATGGGCCTATTACGGTTTACAACTCAACTCAGTGAAGTTGTAATTGAAAACAACTGCTTTTGATTAGTTGTAATTTTTTGGTTGAGTTGTTTGGTTCAGTTTTCATTTTTGCTGAGTTGAGTTGTTAACCGTAATAGGGGCATAGTTGTAGTGCAATAACCCATTTTATCATAATTTTTACAAATGGTGAAGGGTAACTGAACTTCGGCTTAGCTGAAGATACTAGCCTTACTAGTTGTTTTGCTTCTTTTCATATCTGTTCGATTAGTTTTTCATCTATAACTCAAGAAACATTGATGATTTCTTATTTCATTCTTCAGTAGAATTGTAGAGAAGCCCAATCCCCTTAGGGGTTTTACTATAATGACCTTCGCCCTTACTTGGAATTTCTCACCCTTCAGTTACACTGAGTTATTAATAATTACATCCACAATATTGGAACGGATTAATATAAAATCCGCATAAAATTAATATTACTCATACGTTGTACACTCATATTAAGGGAGTACAATATGCCAACTCGCTACATATGTACAGTACAGTATGTACTTCAGACAGGGTCGTCATTCAATATAATCAGCAATGACCAATTTTCTACTTATCACACATGAGACGGCCTGTGTTATGGTCAGAATTTTGGAGTTATTGGGGAAAATGTATGAAAAAAGGCAATAAACGAAAAATTTTTTTTAAGGTTTCTTCCGATAAAATTAGTCGGATGATAAATTTAAGACTTAAACACAATCCTGCTGAAGAACGAAATGGGATATCATCAGTGGTTCTTGAATTATAACTGAAGTAAATACTTGCAAAGGTCATCATGGATATTATAAGAAATTGGCATCATATGGATAAAGGGAACCAAATACAGGAAGACAATAGTCAATATTGACGGAGCATTTGGCAAAACAAAAACAACGGAATGATTTTTGATTCGATAGGACACGAACAAGGGAGAGCAATAATATATATTTGGGCCGTATGTAGGGTGCTCGGAAAATAAAAAAGTTGGTGTTCTGAAATTGTTTTTGGTTAATTCTTAATTGTCGGTTATGTCTACATTAACTTTTTTTTCGTCCCAATCTAATGTGCAAGGCAATTTGTCAACAACTTAACATGCGGCAAAACAGTTTCAATTTATGGTAGAGCCTTCAGTGGTTGTATATTAAATTTCGCATTGTTTTTATATATACCTGCAAAGACTTCTCGGACATATGAGTCAAAGTCTACCATCGACCATTGCCAAAAGTACAATTGAATGGAATTCTTCGTAGTGGAAAAAGACAGAGCCACCCTTGCGCACAATAATTCCGTTTCTGTTTTATACTACAACGCTCTCAACTGAAACGAAAAAGATTCAAAAACGAGACGGTGGTGTTTTTCATTTGCGATTTTCGTTTTTCCGCCGATTACGGTGTATGCGGAAATTTACCTTATCCTTAACTTAGGCAACCTAAACTTGTCTCCCAAATAATTGAAAATAACTTTATTTAACAGGTCATGTAATCTGCAACTTATTCCATACAAGTTCACACGTACCCACGAATTTCACTATTATACATTTTGTAAATTCTTTCATCCTCTACACGAAAAACTTAAATTTACTTTCTGAATTATCTCCCCAACACGTAATACATATTAATTTATTGGCAACTCATGTTTAGCTTAACAATCTTGTCAGCCAAGTACACTCTGGCATCAATGTCAGTTACGAAAGACAGACAATGCGCGAGAGTGTTTTATAACATTTACAAAATATTGGACTGAAAACAAACATAATACCCAGCTCACAGACAGACACTCGAGACACATGGACACAATCGTCTCATATCTTAATGTACAAACTATTATGCTGTCATATCGATTTGTCATATTACAACAACAAATACAACACAGGCACAACAAAGGAGTATACAAAGAGGACCCTCATATAAAGATCGCATTCGCTTGCAAGTAAAGCGAGTCAAGCACTGCACTTACTAATACTAATACTAAATCGACTAGCGAGTGTAGACAGACACAGACATAGAAATGGTTGCATATATGTATGTATGTGTACATATCTACATACAATCATATTGAGTGTTAGATTGCCATAGTTACAAATAGTGCACTTCATATAGTCGATTCCTCACATCGCCTCTTCTTTACATCATCGCTTCTTTCCCGCATAGATATGCCCTCACAAGATGCATGGACAGGGAAGAGCTATCAATTGCTGGGTTACAGTGGGTATATTTGTAAATGCCGTGAATACAATTTAAGCAGTCGCGTAATGGAGTTTTGTCCAAATGCTGAGACTCTTAACATGCTGCGTAGCTTTTCTTATGTTTGCTGCATAGAAACACCGATAGTTCAAAATAAAAATCTTGTAGTAACTTTTGAAAATGCGCTTTATTATTTGCAACAAGCTTTTGTTAAATTTAAAAAAATCTTACAACTTCAAGCAACAACATTCTTATCTTTTTTTAAAAAATTCTGCATTCTAGGTCATTTTTAGTTTCACATTTATAAGATTTATTGTCACAACTTTAATAAGTAATCGATACAAACTATACTCAATACATCCCACTGTGTGCGTTGTTTATGCTCCTCATATGTTTACAGCATATCATGTGTATCGCCATATCTTCGACATATCGCAAAAGCAGCATCTTTGTATCATATACGCTTACTTACAGTGAGAAGCTTTCAGCTATACACACTGTCCCCCATGGCGCCATTAGTCTAAGAAGCTGCTGAGCGCACACACACATACACACATTCTCACACACAAAAGAAAGAAAGCAATCCTCAAGCTAGAAGGACCACATCGAACATTTCCTACCATTCTGTAAAGTGTAGACATACACAAACATATCCATTGACATAACTGTTGTACAAGTGTCGAAGGGACAATGGCGAGGGGGACTGGCCGACCCAAAGACGTTTCGTACAAAGAATCGAATATGTGAGTGTATGTGTTTGTGCTATCGCTGTGGTCGGTTTTGATTGTATGTTGTTTATCATCAATCTTATTTTTTTACTTTTATAATGATTGGACAATTGAATTATGAATGAATGAAAGAATATTTATTTGTATTTTGTCCTTTTTTATGTTATGCCTGTTTGTGTACGTTAGTGTGTGTGTGTGTGTTTTTCTCATTTTTTCATCTTTCACTACAAATAGTTTCCATTTAATAGAATATACGACTGATGCTTCAAGAGAGATATCTGAGATAATCTAAAATAAAAATGCTTGAATGAACGATAAGTGTGACCCTGGTAACATGTCCACAAAATCGTTTAATGCTGTGTATATCTGTATGTTGTTTTTTTTTTGCTTTACATAAGAGAGAGAAATCATTCAAACGTTGCATTTAAGGCGATTACCTAAGTCATGAATGGATTAGTTGTAGAGCTGTCTTTCTAAGGAAATATGAATGAAGTTGTCCTTTTAAGTTAAAATATATAAAATCATATTGAAAATAGTGAAAGAAGAGAAAATCAATAAACATAGGGCAAAGATGTAAATCATATCAAATGCTTTGTCATTAATACGTGTTAGGAGGTGAAATTTTGAAAAGTTTTAAACATTTCGAAAAATAACAAACAAATTCACTTTCCGTTTTACGTATGAGTTATGAGAGATTATTTGCATTATAATTTGAATTCAACGAGCGGAAACCACTGTGTGCTAACGCTTCCAAATGCCTGTTATAAAACCTTTTACTAAACTTCTCGTTTGCTCAACTTTTAGAAATGACATTTGACAGCAAAGCACATTCGCTCCCAAACTGAAAGATGGTTCTCTCTGGACTCAAAACCATGATCATAAGCAGGATAGTCAGGCATACCATGTTACTACTGCACATGGACAAAGTCTTTATTGAATTTATATTTTTTGATATGGCAATTATTTTTATTTGCCTTGACAAAAATGTGACATTAAGAAGGATCTGATTAAAATACTAAGTAGCTTTAGGTTAAATGACGACGTTAGATCCATAGTGATCTAAGTGAATTTTTTACCAACAATGAGTTTATCGCACAATAGTATAGAAATATCAAAATTCTTCCATTATACACCAATGTAAGTGATCTTCTGTGCATCCTTAAATGAGGTATCACAATGACTGACTATAGAATTACTGCAGCCGGCAAAGTAGCAGCAACGGTGAAAGTTTTTCCTTAGGTATCACAGAAAAATGCTGTTGTGCCGTCGATCACTATGGTTTTTGGGCGTCAAATATGTTCTGTGGAATTTAAAATCGATCAAGCTATGACCTTCTTTGTCACCAACTGGCTGAAAAACTCTATGAATCCACGCAAAACTTAACGTAGTTCAAGTTTTTCTGAAGTACTAAATAGGATCTAAATATTGTCTACACTGAACAATCCCTCACATTACACCCCATACAATTTAATCTACATATTACAATCAGTGCTGTTATTTTCATTATCTTGAGAACACAAAAAGACATTGTTCCCTTTCTTCTGATACATCCATACAATTAACACATGTAATCTTATGTCATCCCAGCAGGAATACTTGGTAGAACTTGCCATTAAACACTTACAACAGGCCTAATATGAGATCATCATTATTATAAGCTTTTAAAGACATCCAACAAGCAAAACAACAATGGTTCGGCGTATTTCAGTACTATCGAAAGGACACCAAAAATTCGCTGCTTATTACAACATACGGCATAGAAATAAGGAGTATCTATTCAATTAATTGGAAAGTCGGTGCAGAAGTTCAAGGACAGATAACCACAAGCCGGTCGACCTAAAATTTTATGGATTTTTCAAACACGTAAAACGTACGTCTATTCGTGAAGATCGTAAACTCTTTACAAATATCTACATAAACATACTTACAAAACTCAAATGGTACAGGAATAAAATCCTTAATACCACCGTCACATGTTCTAGTTTGCTAACGATGTGCTGAGATTTACCAACATTCTTCCTCAAACGAGGAACACTTTCAACTAAATATACATAAAAACAAGCAAAATTGCAAGTTGTGTTTTCAGCTCAAAATGTGGCAAAATGTCACACCTCCATTAAAATGTCTCACCTTGATCTTTTGGTGCAGTTCGCGAAATTTTTAGGCAAAAAGTAATATTCAAAAGAGATAACATTAACTGGCTCACACTTATTCTCAACAGCAACACAGTGACTCTTAATGAGTTAAAGACAGAACATTTCACGACACACCTGTCAAGCCGTCATTGGAAATTTTTGCTGCAAGATGCAGCAGTTTGCTTGAAAAGCCAGCCGTAACACACTGTAGTCCTCGGCCAATGAAATTTACACCATCAGCAAACTACAGCAGCATGTTTACTGCAGCCTTTCGCAAAATCATATCCATTAGGATCTTAAAGAGATCTCGCAACAGATTATCGCACTATCTATCGGTAGAAACTACTTACCTCCGTCAAATTTTCGATCTTTTTATATCATCACCCTTAGGGATGAGGGTATATATCATTTGATACGACCCAAAAGTGTAACACATAGAAGGAGTGAAACCTAGAGTCTAAGGTTTCTTTGAACCAAATTTGATTCATGATAAAGTCGTTTGAGCCATGTCTGTCTGGCTGTCCGGCTGGTTCGCACGATAACTTTCGAAAGACGCAACTAAATGTTTTGAAATTTTGCACGAGTTAGTATTTCCCCAAAATTACTTACGGTATTGAAAATGGGCTACATGACCACGCCCCTTCTGGTATCTTCCATACAAATGTACAATGCCGCCCACTTTAGAAATCGAGTAGTAATATCAATACATCGAACTCGATCGTCCCCAAATAATATATTTTGTTAAGTTATAACAGGATACATTTTTGGGATATATATATATAAAAATATTGGAAGTCTAGCCATGCCTCTTCTGGTACCTCCCATACAAATGTACCTTTCCGCCCACTTTAGAGATGGAGTAATAATATCAATACACGCAACGCGATCGTGCCCAAATTCTGTATTTAGTAAAGCTATAACAGGATCGTATGGCATCTACTAGTTTTTGTTATATCGGGTTGTCGAATGTAGTTTCGAGTCTCAGAAATATCAGAATTAGAGGAGCTTGTTTGAAGTAATTGGGAGTATTGGTTGAAGTTTGAGAGTAGAGCTTCCATTGCGTTGGATAACGAGCGTTATAAGCACAACTTAATCGCATGCGTACCTTGGCTGCAACTAAGTGGCGGTCGAAGTCAATATTTGCACCGGGCATCAGACGCACGTCTTGAGCCTTCCATCGATTACCACGTGTTCAATCAGGTTGTTTGTCTTTTGATCAGGGGATAACCAGGATGCATATTGGTTCCAGTCACTACCATGTTTATTGCCGATGTGAAGCTAACCGGTCGAAATCCGTTACCGGAGTTGTTGAATTTTCTGGCTGCTGAGCCAAGAGCATCCCTTCGTTCTATTTATGAACTACTATCTTCCACAACAATTTCAATGTCATTGGAAGGGCAGCGGTCATACATTTCATCCAGGCGCTCATAGAATGCATCTTAATGTCCTTATCATTGTCTTTCGTCTGGACGAGTACAAAAATCAGCGAGATGTAAAAATATTTTGCCTTTATGTGGGTAGTGGCTATTCGCTTACTTACAGGGTAAATCGAGGGACCAGATGTCTGAGATTCTCACCTACAATGAATCCACATTTAAATGCGGGCCTATCTGGATATGAACAGGTGACAGTTTCTTCGTTGTGTGCATCCTTAACCCATCCATCGTATTTCCTGTATAAAGGTGTTGTCCTGCTTATTTTTGTCGAGCAATTCCTACAATTGGATAGATGCACCATATTTGTAAAGAGTTCAAACATTCCAGGTGCATATACTTAAATCATGGTCCTTATAATGTTTGCTGGTGGTGGACAACACATGGGGAGGTTCCTGTATTTTCTTTACTTTGTGTATTAAGAATTATTTGTGTATTTAAGGAGGAAGGCTTATTAACATCGGTCAATGTACCCGATCTTTGTTTCTTGTGGGCTGCCAACACCACCAAGAGAATTTTTCTTTTGATAATCTGTAAATTTTGTTACCTACTACCTGAGACGCATCGGTGGTAGCAGGTTCTTAAGGTTACACAACAACGCGACTTCTCACATTGAAAGAATGCGGAGACCAGGTTATTGATCGGAAGACCTTCTGTCATAAGTCCGAAGACCTTCTTCTTTTGGATGCAAAATGACATATTTTTAAAAAATTAAGATTTCTCCCATAACTTCCAAACAGGCACCTAGAGGATAATACAATTTTGTCTGTTAATTTATCTTGTCATAGAAGGCAAAACCTCAGAAATTCTTTCCTTTTGACACACCCCTCCTGCTAACTCCTATATAAATAACTGACCGAGAGTTCTACCTACAACCGTTTACGCTACACAAGTAGACATATATAATTAAAAATCGGTTAATTTCAATAACTTAAGACTTCAGCAATATCTTATATTGAGTGATGGTATTTAACAGTCAGATTATCTGACTGAAATTTCTGTACTGGTTTTTCTTTGATTTAGTTTTATTGAAAGCACACCGGTTATTTTTAGATATTTCTCATTTCTATATGTTTCCCTCAATACTTACACACTTTTTTTTCAGCGACAGTAAACCTTACTAAAGTTTGATGCCACTACCTCGCGAGTCAGCCAAGCTACTATCTAGCCTATGTAGATGCATTCGAATTGTGTGATTGAAACTAATGATAAATTGTCTTCTCTTTTTTACAAAAATTAGGGAGAATGAATGATCAATGAATAAACATGCAAACACATGTGTATGTTCAGTATACGTCATAGTGAACTGATGGTTAAAACTTCGCAATTGCTTTGTGAAATTACAGGTCCCTTATGAGGGATTGAGGCATTCTACATGACAAAAAGAACGTAATGTTACGATTTTGCTTTATTAATCAGATAGATCGCATCAAAGTTTACAACCACTAAATCACTTTCATTACATTACAATTAAAAATAACGTATATCCACGTGTTCTATACATATCTTATATGTTTCCTTTAAACTGTTGACTTTTCATTAACATTCTTACATAATTTAAGATCGACACATACCTTTAAATTTTTGTTATCTACATTTAATATCCGCTTAACCTTCCGGTGTGCCGCAACGATATGCCGATATGCCGCATAAGAATAACCAGGAAGTTTTCCATTTAAATTAACGTATGCATTATTAAACCACACAAATCCTTTGAACCCTCTGCTATAAAATAATGGAAAAATCAAGACATAAAGGTAACAAAATTAAATTAAGATAACTGCGGCCACATTTGCTGTATTACAAAATCATCCGGTGTTTTTAGAACCACTACTCAGCGTAGAGATAACGTAACAATAATACAAAACATCCGGATTGAATTTCTCACCCTATACACAGATATATATCACCCCACCCAACACGGACACACATAAACCATAATTCCTTTCTCACACCTTTTTAACCTTATGACGGATAGTAGTATTGTGAAAATCTCGAACCTTTCGATTTTTATACAATTTTTAATAAATAATAACAATAAACACGTGCTTCCTCCTCCCTTTGTTGTTGCAAGGGATAACAGCAGCAATAGTATTGAGACGTTCTATTTTTATTTATTAATGAATTTAATTTAACAAAAGGCCAAGAATTGTTATAAACGGATTGATGGTATGTAGCTCGGCTTGGCTACCAACCTTTACGTTAAATGTCCTTTCGCATATTATCTCTCTTTGTGTTCTCCTTCGCCCACGTCCTGTTTCTATTAAGAGTTTCTTTTGTGACTTATCAACCATAAAGTAACACCAATAAAAAATCGAGACGTGTTTGGCATCGAAAATTACCTACCATAGATAAAAAAACTCAAACGGCCTATAATATTGTACGCGTATCATTCAAACATATATTCGCCCACTTACACCACCACTAGCAGCAGCAGCAAGAGCTGTCTTCTGATACATAAACAGCGCCAATTGATTTTTTGTGATGAGTCCTTAAATTAAATGGCAATATTTTATAGAACTACGTCAGAAAGAAAAGCGAAACGAAGATGTATTGCCGGCCGATGATGATTTCCGTTTAGTATTACATTTATCATAAAATTTTGTGAAGGTGATCCACAAAAGAGTAAAAAACGAGAAGAAAATAAAAAGATGAAATATCAAGTAAAATCCTTTTTGCATTCCAGCGCAAACAACGACCACTCATAATCAGACAGCCAGCCGCCGACATTAGCACAACCTTTTCCTGTTCAAGCAACAGAGTAACTAAATGTCTCATTACAAGGCGATATGAGTGTCAGCACAGAGGAATATTGTTTCATTTCCAATGCGTTCTATTGCCACATGAGACAAGCTGGAGAGTGTGTGTGTGAGAGAGAGAGAGAGAGAGAAAAAAGGGCTTGAGAGTTTTATCGAATAACTGTGTATAGTTAAACGAATACACTTCGTTGGAGACTTTAATTAACGAAAGGATACTTATATGTGATGCTCTTTGTACGGGTGAAAACATATGTTTTCCTATTAGTGTGTATTGTAGTGATACAAATTCGATGAACTTTGATTCGCTTTCGTTTATGCCATTTTTTATTTCGTGTTTTACTAATGAGACATTTTAAAGCATTCCAAAATAATAAGGCTATGTTATAAAAAACAGAACATGAATATTAAAAACAAAAATTTTGTGGACATCTAATTGATGTATGCTTGAGTATACATCGTTGATTTAATTTTTAGGGTCGACAGTTTAAAAGTTAATTTAAGCATTTTCCAACAACAGGGACTGTGTATATAATATATATAATATCCCACATTCATTTTAACAGAATGAAACTTTAATTTTAAAGCAATTAAATTCGAAGTAATGTGAACCATAGTTTTAAAAATATATAAAATATGATTTAATTTTAAATGTTTATATCGACAACAATGTCATCTACTTAACAATTGTAAGTTCTATATAAAGAGAAACATATTTTAAGGTAAAAGAATCACTACTACAAAAATTACGAAAGTACACAGAAAAAAATTACGACAAACAAGTTGTCATATTGAATACCATTTCGTCAATACAATTAAATATTTTATTAAAAAGGCGCCAACAACCAAAATTGTAAATACAATAAACAGTTTTGTTATAGTTACAATTTGTGTATTTTGGTAAAATTTGAAAAGTGGTTAAAAATTTGTCAATATGACAATTTACAAATATGTTCAAATGGAAAAGTTGTTATAAATCGAAATTGAATGCTAACAATAATATTTAATTACTTAACAACAGTTGTGTTTTTTTTTCTGTGTACTTGATATATGTATGTGAATTCGGAGTGTTCTAACCCAGCAACGGAAATTATGAGTAGGAAGGCCTTTTTCATAAATTGAGTGGACTTCTTTTGGATCAGATATGCCTTACTTGTCTTCTTTCTTTCTTTTAAAGGACATATGGAATCTATCTGTAAGAAGGCCTTATGGAAACAAATTATTTAGTTTTGTTGAAAGCGCACTCTCTGTATTCACACTTATTTTTTTCAACGACAGTAAACCTTGCTGGATTTTGAACCCTCTGCCTCGTAATTGTTAGTCAGCTATGCAACTATCTAGCCTATGAAGACAACACCTTCCACGGATATTAACAATTATTTTCCATTACTCCTGTTATTTGGAAGCGAGAGGATATATGTATAAAATCCCTCTGTATTCTTTGTATAGGCCTCTGGTAGGCCTGTTCATGGATTGACTGAATCTGTTGAAAAAACCATGTGTCATTGCCAAATAAGGACTACTGCATGCGCTATATGAGAAAAGCCTCTCATATTCCGCAGCTGGGTAGATGTGGCACATTTAGATTTAAAGTCAGGTATTTTAGTATTGTAGGTCATTCACAGAAAATGATGGACAAAATACAAAACTTTAAATGGGATTTTATAGAAACTTAAACCTATACAATTAATTGCCACCATATACATATTTGTATAAAATATTTACACATTATAACATTCTCCAGCTTATTGATTTGGGACTCAATTCTGAGAACCGCACGTGGAAGTATCCCCAAAAAGAAGAAGTTCTGCATCATTCGTTTTGTCAAGTTACATGCCATAATAATTTAATACCGATTTGAAGTAAGTAAGTATCATATAGTCTAATCGAATTCTCGAGAACCAGATTAGCTGAATCAAATTTAAAAAAATTAAGAATTACAATTCTGTTCATATAACAGTTTCACTTTTCCATTTACAAATGATTTTTAACTGGTTTTATTTGTAGCAGTAACAATAAAACTGTTGTACTCCGTAGCGTCTGATTTACGTGGAATATTACTAATCATACGCCACCATATAACAATATAACAAAAGAGTTTAAAACGTTACAAATTCCTATATACGACTTACTAACTTCAAATCAATATCAAATTATTATGGCATGTAACTTCACAAAACGAATGATGCAGAACTTCTCCTCTTTAGGGCTACTTCCACGTGCAATTCTCAAAAATGAGTCCCAAAATCATGTGTTGTACTGTGTTATGAAAGCACCAAGAAAAAAGAAAACATTAATCCCCCCAAAGTTGACGACCTTCACATTATAAGGATCATGATTTAAGGGTATGCATCTAGAATGTCCTATCTCTCTACAATCTCTCTATTCAACTGGCGGAGGTCCTCGAGAAATACAAGGCTGACATCACCGCCATATAGGAAATGCGATCGAAGAGACAAGGATATACAAGATGAAAGAAATGTGACATTTTACATCTGCCAACCAGAAAGACACGAATTTGGATGTCAATTCATAGTCGACAAGAGACTTCGAAACGTGGTCTCGTGGTTTAACCCTGTAAGAGATCGAATACTGAATATGGGTATCAAGGCGAAATATTTTAACATTACGCTGATATGACTACAGAGTACAGTGTACACAGTAAACATATACACGCTCCGACGGAAGACAAATACAAGGATATTAAGAATTAATGTCTGGAGGAAATTTATTTTAGAAATGTCTGGATGAAATGTATGGCCGTTGGCCTGCCCTTGACATTAAAATTGTTCTGGGAGATTTTTCAGCTCCGACAATTCAGTCTACACAACAACACCTCCCATAACAAATTCAAGTGGATCCAGGTTCCCGTATAATGATTTACACAAGGCAATATGGGTATACCCTGATCAAAACATAAGAAGCCAGATTGATCACGTGGTAAACGATGGGTGGCATTTCTCAAGCGTTATGACCAGCGTGTGATGCACGGTGCAAATATTGATTCGGATCACCACCTAGTTGCAGCCAAGGTACACACGCTAGAAAGCTAGACATTACAAAGCTGTATACCACTGAGATAGCCACTGCGTACTCCACACAACTCTCTCAATTACTTCAAACAAACCCCCCAATACTCGTACTAACGTTCCTGAAACACAGTGGCCGCATATTGTGAATTCTACGACCGTACTGGGTTCCGAAAAACCGTGCTCAAACAAGTCCGGTACGGGGAAAGGACGCTGCATACAGGGCAAAACTGCAACCAATGGCAACGCGTGTGGTGACGGAGCCATATTATAAGAAGAGGAGTAAGATGAAGCGGAGAAAAGAGAGAGAGCCAGGACATCAAAAATTACATTGATAAAGATGGAGCCCAAAATTTCTACCAAATGGTCAAATGCAAAGGTTTTGGAACCGGTATTCTTCTGTAAGGACAGAGTTGGAAATTTGGTCATGGATACATAAAGTGTAATGCATATATCGAGGAAGCATTTTTGTACTCTGCTCGTTCCTGAAGGTCCATCATTGACGACGGCGTAGATTGTCCACCACCGAGCCTAAAAAAGATCAGCAACGCAATTGCGATACTTTAAGATAATAAAACTTTGAGAGCCGATGGAATGCCGGCAGAGCTTTTAAGGCCGGCGGCTATGAACGGCCAAGGTACATGCACCAACACGATTTGGAACAAGAAATGCATGCCCGATGATTGATATCTAAGAGTTATATGTCGTGTGCTTAAGAAAGACGATCCAATTGTGTACCAACTATCGCGGAATCAGCCTGTTACCTATCGTATACAAGGTCTTCTCTAATGTGTTATGTGAAAGGCTAAAGCCCAGACTGGTACCATCTTTAACAAAAGTCACATGCTTCTCGCGTATGCCGATGATACAGATTTCATTGCTCGACGGCTGCGGGATGTTACTGCGACCTTTTTGATCACTGGGAAGCAGTTGACCGAAGTGGGTTTGGTAATAAATAGAGACAAAACCCAGTTATTTGTTTCAAAGAACAAAAATTTTACTGGTTTGGGACGTTGCTTGAACGTTAATAACTAAAACTTTGAAGTGGTAGTTGGTTTTGTCTACCTTCAGTCCGATGTAAACAAAACCAATAATATTAGCCTAAAAATCAAGAGAAGAGTAGTGATCGCTGCTTCTATGCGCTAAGAAAGCGATTTAATGACAAAGCCCTCTGTCGACCTACTAAGATCCAACTTTACCAAACACTGTTCTTATCTGTCCTCCTGAGGGGAAGACAGAGTTGAATACTAGGTTATGACACAACCGGATCAATCTGTTCTAGAAGCCTTCGAGAGAAAAATAATTCACAAAATATTTGGACACATCATCGTTACGGCCAGTATCGCCATCGTATGAACAGCGTATTCAAATTGACCGATGGCACTGGCTGCCACATGTTCTACGAACAGACGAAAATGCTCTAGCCTGAAAAGTCTTTGTCAATAAACTCACTGCCCAAAAAACACATCCATACACATCCAATAAAGTATAGGATCGATCAATGCTTGCTTAAAGATTTTATCTAATATGGTGTTCTTAAACTTATAAAAAAGTAATTTCCTTTTGCTTCTTCAATGAAATTTAACGAGTAATTGTATTGTGGAACATTTTAGCCCTCTATCTCCACTCTTTACGTGTCCTGCTCTTCCTTGTTTAAAAAAAAGTCAGAACAGGATCTTAAAAAAGAGACTACAATGTTTCAGTATTAAATAGAAAACTTTTTAAAATTTTCTACACAAAGTATGATTTGACAATTTCACTCTGGTTTTTTCTAGAGAGGAAATCGATATGGGTAAGGGTATTCGTAAGGCTGGAAGAATGTTCCGATCATACGATTCATTTGAAAAAGAAGCAGTTCAAACTTGAAAAAGCAGTTAAAAATTGAAGTTGGGGGTTAGTTATGTTTGGCTCGTTCATACAATTGAACCGTATAGGAGCGATTCCGTGGCAGTTGCGAAACTTGTTGTGGACCCGCCTAAGATATTAAGTATGTCCCATAACATTCCTCTTTGACTGCGACAAAGAATTTCATATTTTTTACAGTATACATATAAATAATAACTCACATATAATTTAGTTGCACCCGCTGTGCTCTTATAAAGTAAGAGCGTACAAGGGCATCAAAAACAACAGAATATACTTTGTTTTGTGAACACCAGTCTATCACATTTACTATTTCCTAGTGAGTGGAAAAATTACATTGAAACAACTTCGGTCACGATGCCTGAAGCATGTTGCTGTAAACGTTGTACAAAGACCTCATCAAACATAAATGTAGTCATAAAAAACAAAAGTTGAAAACTGAATCGAGAAATCCTCAGTGATCCACGTTATATTCGTTGTAAAACCCCAAAAACCACACGTTAAAAGCTTAATCAGAAATAAAGCACTAAAAGGCCACGACACAGGCAAAAAAAAAAACTTCTCAATACCGGTGAATACAAAAAGCCGTTAAAACAACATATAACAGCTTAAAAAACTAAACTGCAAAACTGGCATCAATGACGACAGGAGCAACAACAAGGACATCATACACATCATCGTCATCGTCACTCTCGTCAATTGCCTTTAATACTAAGCGAACTAGAAAGAGAGTGTAAGTCGGGGGAAGTGACACAACAAAAAAGCACATCAGCGCATTTGTTAAACTGTGAATGTGAAAAAACTTCCTATCCTATAGACCACAGCAGCAGCAGGTGTATCCAGAACTGCGGGACCTGGTTGGTTAACGGTAATAAAGTCATAACAATATTTTGAACAAGTTGGTCAACACTAGACATCCTGCATATAAACATTCTAAAATACTTTATTGTTTTCACCCAGCATTCACTGTCAAAGGCCTCATTCCCAGCACTTTGTGTTGGCATCATTGTTGGGGGGAGGGCACTGTGGGAGGTTTTTCCAACTAGTTGTGGTGAAGATATTATTCGGTGTATTGATATTATTACTCGATTTCTAAAGTGGGCGGAGTGGTACATGTGTATGGGAGGTACCAGATGGGGCATGGCTAGAATTCCAGTTTTTTTCCAATATTTTTTTTTATTGTGGTTTTTATTTATTTGTACTCTTCAATATAGAAAATCTCACACTGTGTCTATGTTGACTGACTACCTGATTCGGTTACGACGCAATGGCTGCAGTGTTTTATGCGAGGTGTAATTTATACAGGTAAACTGTCGAGTTCCTCACTGACTTTTTGCTGCCTGCAAGTGTTTTTTGCATGTATCTAACTATCCCTCCCTATGTTAAGCATGTAATTTTTATATGAATGTGAGGTAAAACAGCAGAAATCCAACCGCGGCTTATTTTACCTCAATTAAAAGTTGTCCTTCGAACGGAAACAAAAGGTGGACGGGGTGATACTAAGTTGCTGGCATAAGCCAAGTGAAACTTTTAAGGGATATACTAGGATATAATTAGAAATTCTAATATGTATTTAACAAATTTAAATCGGTTTATGTAAATTGGCATAAAAAATAGCAATAGACCGGTGTAATATTCAATTTTAGGTCCAAAAAACTTGATTTCTTATTGTTTTAGCTTAAATTAGGCAAAAGACGTCTTCCATGAAATATAACGAAGATTTTTTGTGTCGTACATTTTAGCGTACTATATAGACTCTGGGGCATGGGACTTTGCCCAGAGTTTGAAAGTTACTGATTGTCACTCACTTGGGAGTGACCAGAATCGATTCCTTTGCAGCACTGTCCAAGCAGCTAACTACTTCCTGTCTTAGACCAAGTATTCCCTGGGCAATGACTTTAAAGCAACCGCTTAGAAGTTAGCAAGAGTTAGAAGGCGAAACGTTGAGTAACCTAATCGGCATGCTACCACCGATGCGTTTTAGGAAGTGGGTAACAGAAGTTACTGAAGCTCAACACAGGCTCTCCTAGTGGCTTTGGCAGCCCCAAGAAACTAGGATCGGGAGCGGTGGCCTAATAAGCCACTCTCCTTAAACAACATTTATCATAAAAACACGGAGAATAAATATAACAAGAACCCTCCCAAATGTTGACGACCCCTGCAAACGATATAAGGACCATGATTTAAGGATATGTACCTGGAATGTCCGAACTATTTACAGAGATGGTGCTTCTATCCAACTGGCGGATGTCCTCGACAAATACAAAGCTGACATCACCGCCATACAGGAAATGAGGTGGACGGGACAGGGTTGCACACGTCGAAAGAACTGTGATAACTTTTACAGCTGCCATGCAGAAAGACACGAATTTGGATGTGGTGTCATAGTCGGCAAGAGACTTCGACACCTGGTCTCGCGGTTTAACCCTGTAAGTGACCGAATAGCCACCATTCGCATCCGGGCGAAATATTTTTACATCACGCTGATTTGTGTACACGCCCCGACAGAAGATAAAGACGATGAGATTAAAGATGCATTTTACGAGCGCCTAGAG
The DNA here is from genome assembly GCA_964034835.1 of Muscina levida. Classification (NCBI taxonomy): domain Eukaryota; kingdom Metazoa; phylum Arthropoda; class Insecta; order Diptera; family Muscidae; genus Muscina; species Muscina levida. The sequence continues at coordinate 185,490,040 of OZ035880.1, read as the reverse complement.
GAAACATACGACCGTTGCTCTGGCCACATTAAAATTGTTCTGGGAGACTTTAATGCAAAAATAGGAAAGGAAGATGTTCTTGGTCCATCGATCGGTAAATTCAGCCTGCATACCGACACGTCAGACAACGAGTTTAGGCTGGTTAGCTTCGCAGCGGGAAGGAACATGGTAGTGAGTGGAACCAGATTCCAGCCCAAAGATATCCACAAGGCAACTTGGCTATCCCCCGATCAAAACACCTAAAATCAAATTGATCATGTGGTAATTGATGGCAGGCATGCATCTAGTGTCATGGACGTGCGTGTGATCCGTGGTGCTAATATTGGCTCGGATCTTTACCTGGTTGCAGCCAAGGTGCGCACAAGATTGAGCAGAGCGAAAAACGCACGTAACCAAACACAAAGAAAGCTGGACATCGCGAAGCTGCAAACCCCAGAAATAGCTACTGGCTACTCCAACCAGCTCTCCCAACTTTTACGACACAACGCCTCTACTTCTGACGTTCCCGATACACAGTGGCAGCATATTGCGCATTCCATGGCAACCGCCGCAACAACCGTGCTAGGATATAAAAAGTGGCGCTCAGACGAATCCTGGTACGATGAAGAACGTCGCATAGCGTCTGAGGAACAGGATGCTGCTTATAGGGCGACTCCACAGTCAATTGTAACCCGTGCTGTTAGGGAGCGGCATATGGAGAAAGCAAAACGTGCGAGACAGCTATTTAGGCGAAAAAAAACGTCAGATGAAGGAATGGGAGAACGAGGATATAGAGCGATACAGGGATAGAGGTGAGGCCCGAAAATTTTACCAGAAAGTAAGAGCAAATGGATACGGTAATGGCCTCCGCACCTGTAAGGATAGTGATGGAAATCTGGTCACGGATACGCAGAGTGTGCTGCACATATGGAGAGAACACTTCCAGCAACTGCTGGTTCCAGAAGACAGCACACGTGAAGTTATCACGCCAATTGTCGACGACGGCTTAGATTGCCCACCACCAAATCAAGCCGAGGTAAGAAGAGCAATATCGCGGCTGAAAACAACAAAGCAGCCGGTGCCGACGGTCTGCCCGCAGAGCTCTTCAAGTCCGGTGGCGAAGAGCTGATAACGAGCATGCACCAGCTCCTGCGCACGGTTTGGTTTAAAGAGTGCATGCCCGACGATTGGAATGTAAGCGTATTATGTCCTGTGCTGAAAAAAGGTGATCCAAGTGTATGCTCCAACTACCGCGGGATCAGCCTTTTACCCATCGCATATAAGGTCCTGTCGAGTGTGCTATGTGAAAGACTAAAGCCAGTGTTATCCAACCTGATCGGGCCTTATCAGTGTGGCTTTAGGCCTGGAAAATCAACAACTGACCAGATTTTCACACTTCGGCAAATCCTGGAAAAGACCCAAGAGAAACAGATCGACACGTACCATCTTTTTGTCGACTATAAAGCTGCCTTCGACAGCCCGATACGGCAGAAATTACTTGAAGCCATGGCTGAGTTTGGTATTCCAGCGAAGCTGATACGTCTTTGCGGAATGACGCTGACTGACACGAAGTCTTCAGTGAAGATTGGCAAGGACCTTACGGAGCCATTCTATACCAGACGAGGCCTATAACATAGCGAAGGCCTATCGTGCGATCTCTTCAACATTGTGATGGAGATGATAATGAAACCAGTACAGAAATTTCAGTCAGTTAAACTGACTGCTAAATACCATCACCCAATATAAGATATTGTTTAAGTCTTGAGTTATTGAAAATAATCGATTTGTAATTAAAACCAGTTAGAAAGTTTCAGTCGGGCAACCCGACTTACATTTACTCTTACCCTCAGTAAAACAAATAATTTTCTATTATATTGACATTATTACTCGACTTCGAAAGTGGGCGGAGTGGTATATTTGTATGGGAGGTACGAGAAGGGGTGTGTTTAGGCTCCAGATTTATTCTCCATAACTTTATCCTGTTATAGCTTTACTAAATACAGAAGTTGGGCACGTTTGGTTTGGGTGCACTGATATTCTTACTACATCCCAAAAGTGGGCGGAAAGGTACATTTGTATGGGAGGTACCATAAGGGGCGTGTCTAGACTTCCAGATTTTTTCTCCAAAACTTTATCCTGCTTGAACTTTACCAAATACAGAATTTGGGCACGATCGCGTTAGGTCTTTTAATAATATTAATCGATTTCTAAAGTGGGCGGTACCATATGTGTATTGGAGGTACCAGATGGGGCGTGGATAGACTTCCAATTTTTTTCTCCAAAACTTTATCCCATTATTGCTTTACTAAAAATAGAATTTGGGTACGATCACGTTTGATTTATTGATATTATTTCTCCATCTCCATAGTGGGCGGAAAGGTAGGTTTGTATGGGAGGTACCAGAAGGGGCGTGGCTAGGCTTTCAAAATTTTTTGCAAAACTTTATCCTGTTATAGCTTTACTAAATACAGAATTTGGGGACGATCCCGTAGGGTGTATTGATATTATTACTCGATTTCTAAAGTGGGCGGGATGATTTATTTGTATGGGAGGTACCAGAAGGGGCGGGGCCACGTAGCCCATTTTCAATACCGTAAGTAGTTTTGAGAAAATAATAACTTGTGCAAAATTTAATGACTTAAAAAGTCATGAATCGAATTTGGTTCAAAGAAACCTAGGGTCTGAAGTGACTCCTTCTATGTGTTACACTTTTGGGTCGTATCAAATGATATATACCCTCATCCCTAAGGGTGATGGTATAAAAAGCTGCAGTAAACACGAGTGGCACTATATTCAACAAAAGCCACATGCTACTCGCGTACGCTGATGACGTAGACATCATCGGTCGAAAACTGCGGGATGTGACTGCAGCCTTCTCAGGTATACAGAAGGAATCAGCGAAAATGGGCCTAACGGTGAAAGAGGACAAAACGAAGTTATTAGTTTCAACGAACAAAGAATCTACTCGTTTGGGAAACTGCGTGAACGTTGACAACTATAATTTCGAGGTGGTAGATAATTTTGTCTACCTAGGCTCCGCCATCAACAAAGCAAATAATGTCAGCCTAGAAATCCGGAGAAGAATCCTGCTTGCAAATAAATGCTACTACGGACTAAGCAAGCGTTTCAATGACAGAGCCCTCTCTCGACGAACAAAACTCTAGCTATACCAGATACTGGTTCTACCTGTCTTAAAGTATGGCTCAGAATCCTGGGTTATGACACAAGCGGATTCGGTTCTGGCGGTATTCGAGAGAAAAATACTCCGTAAAATATATGGGCCCATCATCGCTAACGGAGAGTATCGGCGTCGTATGAATCATGAGCTGTACAAGCTGTACACTGACATTGACGTGGTCAGTCGCATTAAGGTGCAACGGTTACGTTGGCTAGGTCATGTTGTACGCATGGACGAAAATGCTCCAGCTCGAAAAGTCTTCGACAATGAATTCAATGGACGGCGCAGAAGAGGGCGACCAAAACTCCGTTGGAAAGACCAGGTTACTGAGAACCTTACAGAACTCGGTTTGACTAACTGAAGAAGAAGCGCAGAAGTTCGAGGCGCTTATAATATTTTTCTACGTGCGGTATATAATCCACTGGGATTGCATAGAAGTACCAGCTAAGTAAGTAAGTAAGTATATAGACTCCTTACATTTCCTTTTCGTACTTATTTGAAAAGTCGGAAAAATATCATAAAATGTTACATAGTACAACATATGATTTTGGGACTCAATTCTGAAAACTGCACGTGAAAGTAGCCCCAAAAAGAAGAAGTTCTGCATCATTCGTTTTGTCAAGTTATATGCCATAATAATTTAATATTGACTTGAAGTTAGTAAGTATCGTATAGGGGAATTTGTCACGTTTTAGGCTATTTTGTTATATTGTTATATGGTGGCGTATGATTGTCATAAGTAATATTCCACGTAAATCAGACGCCACGGAGTACAACAGTTTTATAGTAACTGCTACAAAATAAACCCAGTACAAAATCATTTGATGAATGGAAAAGTGAAACTGTTGTTGAACAGTTTAAAAGAATTGTAATTCCTAATTTTTTTTAAAATTTGTTTCAGCTAAATCGTACTTGTGGTTCGCTTATGTCAAACAAAAGAGACTAAAATCTGTTCTCCAGCAATTTTAATATACTCACCTAAATCTTTCATTCTATTAAGGAAACAGACCTAGTGTTTTAAGTTAGATGCTGCAGTAATATCCAGTAATTTCAGGAAAATCAGTTCATTGGTGTTGTCCCATAATCGAATAATTTCTTAAAGAGCAAGTTCAACTTTTATCATCTGTTAAAATTTCAAAAACAAAAACGATGTTATATGAAGAAATTTAGAGCTAGATTTGTAATTATTTTCAAATAGTAATGAAATTCTTTAATGAAATATTTAGAATAATTTAGTATAAGAAGTGTCACATTCGTAAAATTGTTTCATAAAGTAATAACATGTTTTTTTTTTTTTTTAAACTTCCCATTAAAGTCTTACTCCAACAATTTATACTTCAATCTTTGCCTCAGCTAATCTACACATTTCGCTGGGTTTAACTACACCATGAGATTATCAAGAACACAAGTATTCATTCTCCTATTCTCAGACACTTCGCTGCACCATCGTTCATCGTCGTTCAGTTACTCCGCGCGCACTGCAATTGTTCGCAAGCAATATGGCCATACTTAATATTTCATGCTTTATGAACCATAGAACGTGGCTTAAACAACCTCACACTGTGGCAAAAAGAACCGGCAAAGCAACAGCACAAAAAAAGTAGCAAAGCAGCCAATAACAACACCAACAAGCCGAATATAATTTTTTGTGCTGGCTCAACAAAACGAAACACGTCTCTCACATTTCAATGGCTAAAACTGACCGTGGAAACGCCATAGCAGCAAAATGGACGACTATGTTCTCAGCATTTTTGCCGTGAACACAAAGTCCGCAAATATGGCCGAACTAAGAACAAAAAAACAAAAACTACAGTCGACAAAATGCAAACCTAGTACTGTAAATATTCTCCAAAACATAGGATTTTTGTTGTTGTTTCACCTTGTGGCACCACAGTTGTTGACGGTGTTTAGTAGTTGCATCCTGAATGTTCACCTGGGCACACAGCGGGCATCCGCTAGAACAAGTTGCAAATACTTGTTGTACACATGAAATCACACACAAGTGCAGCAACACTGAATATTATCGGGTAAACAAGAGTGAGCAACACACACACACACATACATACAGCGGGGTTGGGTTTTTGTAAACCCTAACATTGCCACTTACGCGATTACAAAGATATTTATACTAAGAAGGCGCCAGCATTAGCTCTTGCTATTACCCCCGTTATCACCGCCACTGTAAGGCATAAGTTAATTTTGCCACCACTTGGCTGCAACAACTGTGGCAAAGAACAAAACAAAAAAGTTTGCATACAAAAAGGCCTAAAAATTGTATAGTCTTTGTGCAACGTTGTTTTATAATAAACTTTTGATAGCCAACAGACAATAAAGTGAAGGTCGATTCTACTACTGACTGAGATATGGGGTGCGTAACTAATTTTTGTTTAGTATCCTTGAAAATTTTGAGGAATAGACGATTAGAATCAGATTTTAAATTTTATGTGATTTAAAGTGAAATTACATTATAGAAACGAAAGGCATTGCGTTGAACACTATGGGTTGAAATTTAAATGTAATAAGTGAAACCAATGATCTGCAGAGTATGAAAAGTCATGAAAAGCCTTGAAAATTTTGAGGAATAGACAATTAGAATCAGATTTTAAATTTTGTATGATTTTAATATGAAATTACATTAGACAAACGGAAGACATTGCGTTGATCACTATGGGTTGCAATTGAAATGTAACAAGTGAAGCCAAAGAGCTGCAGAGTATGAAAAGACATGACTAATCAAAAATCGATGTTGGATTTTGTTGGTCTGAAACCCTTAATATGAAAATTCTTTGCAGACTTTGAGATAGCCAAAGTTGGAGCACGATTTGAGTATGTTAACCCGTGCCGCTTTTGGTTTAAAGATTTCAAGCTCCTATAGCCATGTTTGGGAGGCATAACTCAAGAACGACTGGTCAAATTTTGCTGAAATAAAAATCCGAATTTTAAGAATTAAAATTTCTTCAATTTGTTCATATTTCATTCCTCTGCATGGCCAAAAGCTTCGCAGTTATAAATAAATTTATGAAAATATAAATAAAAAATTTGCCTAAAAAAAATTTTCAAATTCAATTTTGAATTTTTTTGGCAAATGTTTCCTTAACCCTTTAATGACGAGAGCGAAAAAATGGGAATTTTTTAAAGATTTTGTCAGTACAACATATAAATTAGTTAAAAAACGATTTTTACATAAAAAAGTAAGACGAGAATTTTCAGAAAAATTTCCATTTTTACTGGTGTTATGCCGACTGTGACCATATGGTAACAGCTTTAAAACAGGTAAATAAAAAGCACCAAGTACATAATAATTCATACAATACGTTTTTAAGATATTTCATATTCTTCTTAAATAACCAAAACTAAAAGTCTTTAAGCAGCCAAAAAATATTCTTTATATATATCCATCCACATTGCTGTTTTGCGCACATGGTAACAGTCGTCACTGATGGGTTAATAGAGGTTCCACAATGTCTGACTATAGAATTAGTGCAGCCAGCAAAGTAACAGCAACTGTAATCGCGTTTCCTTAGGTATCTCAGAAAAATGCCGTTGTGCCGTAGATCCCTATAGTTCTGGGGTCGTCATTAGTCTTCAGGATAAGTTTCGTTGTTTATTAAAATTTTTTGTTTTTTTTTCTTTCTTTTGCCTTCCTATTTTATGAATAAAAAACAAAAATTTTTGTGAGTTTGATGACAATGTTGTTAAAATTGCATTGAATATTAAGCAATTTCAAGAATTGCATCTTTAAGACTTTGAAACTATTTATCTTTAAAACTGATATTTATACAATTGTATCCCATAATCTCTATCGATTTCATGTATTTCTCATACAATAAAAAATAAATTAATTTCTGCTTAATATCAAGCTGCAAAATTATACATATCAAAAAGCTAAAAATAAAGTGCATATCAGAAAATTGAATGTGGCCCAGACACATGCAGACAGACGAGACTTTAATAACATCTGGTGAATGTACCGCAAAGTTTAAAATTAAAATTACAAATAAAATGAAACAAAGAAATTTGCAGATGCTGGTGAGGATTTGACAAATATTTTCATGCGTGCAGGTACTTTTAGGTATAAGATAAAGACATATCACACGTGCATGCAATATACGATTATGTGAAACGTGTGTTGACTCCATTTCTACTGATGATGTTGTATTGCTTTAAGAATACCAGGCATAAAATAATCTGTGTTAAACAAGTTCACCTACACATATTATCAGACAACGACACCACCCAAAGCTATATTTATACTTTTAAGAAATTAGGATGTTTTTAATTTAAAAATTTAATGTTTAAAAATTCTATAAATCGTTATTGTTGAGGGTCGAAATTTCCTTTCACACGTTAAAAATATCATGTACGTATAATTAATGTATTATACATACTAGTATTATTCATAGGCTCCCCAAAAAAAATTATACAGGTTGGATCAAAAGTTCGTCTACATTTGAATTGATTGCTGAACCGAACACCCATTCCATTTTGAAATGCAACACCAGCCAATGGAAGTTGCACCATGGAGTCATTCAGTTGATCTCAACGTGAGTTCTTCGTTAGCGAGTACTGTAAAAACAACGATTCTTCGACTACAGCCCAACGAAAATTATGCCCTCATACGGCAAAGAAATAAAGCTGTATGGACGCTATTTCTAAGAAAATTCATGCTGAAATTTGAGAAGACAGGTTCAACAACAACCCTCTTCTCCACACAGATTTATATTCACATGCTTACAAATTTCAGAAAGTATAAATATTATGCACAGACTATAGTTTGGTAATTAAATGGTTTTTTTTTTTTTTTTTTTTGTTGTGTTTATTTAATTCATTTATAGATACATATATTATTAGTACTATAATAAACAATAGATAATTATTAACAAAATTAATGAAAATACACTGTCCTACAATCGGGCTCTCAAGTATAATGACATATATAAATAATCTTTTACTTCTAATTAATTATATAGATACATTTTGTTTAGAAACAATTGGATATTATTAAATATGTAATGAAAAAATTTTAAGAAAAAAACATCACATTTGTATCTTTTTATACTGTGTATAAATAAAAACTTAAGTCTACAGGTAAAAGGAAAGAATACATGCATAAGCACTATGGAATCGCTAATCCCTACTCAACCACCAAAATTTTGACAGCATTTTCGAAGTTGCTATATCTTTGTTTGATATGCTTTGATTGTGTCTAATATCGTTGCTATTGCATGATGTGATTTGTATCGATTTATCATTTGCACGTCTGTATATATGGTATAATACGGGAACACCATTTTCGTTCTGAACATAATTGTGAGTATCTAGATATATAAAGGCTTCAGGAGGCATAAACCCGTTTATTATAGCTCTTTTCAAATATTCCTCATTTGTGTAGTATGGTGCTTTAATTAAATTATTTTCTATATTTGAAGTGCACCTTAAAATATGATTTCTAATTAAATTTATAATAAAATTGTCAATTCTAATTATATTAGCTTTGTTATAAAGTTGCTTATTTGAAATATATATTTTGTAGTGGCTTTGTGGGGATCTATATAGTGATGTGCACGCTCTTAAACATTTCCTTTCAAATATTCTAATTTTTTCCATGTAAGATGGCGATATGTTGAACCAAATGGGACAACCATACGTAATAATAGGGCGTATTAGAGTTTGATACATATTTATTTTTACACGAGAATTAATATATTTTGAATGGAATAAAGGTCGGTATATAAAAAAGGCTTTCCTTGCCTTTTTAATTATTTCAATAATGTGGTCATTGAAATATAAAAATTTATCCATATAGATTCCTAAGTATTTTACAATTTTTTTATTTGAAATGGCAATGTTATTTAAATTAGATTTTAGTTCAAACGATTTCCAATTGCTTCTAATGTCACTTTTGCATTTTCCAACTGGTGGTCTAAATAAGATAGTTTCGCATTTGTCTATATTAATTTTTAAATTCCAATCAATGGTAAATTGTTCAACAATATTAAAAGATTTCTGGAGGTTCTCTTTAATTTTTGATATAGTTTTGTCTGCATGGTATATAACGATATCGTCTGCAAAAGAAATTATGTTATCAATTTTTTCGGTTAACTCCATTAAAAATATATTAAAAAGTGTGGGTGAGTTAACAGTTCCCTGTTGCAAACCATTTTCCATCCTATAAGTATATTTGCTTGTAAATTCTTGGTGAGAAATTATAAATTGTCTATTACTTATCATATTGTAAATGATCATAATCAAAGTTGGTGGAAATTGATATCCCATAAGTTTATAAATAAGACCTGGTATCCATACGTTATCAAAAGCTTTTTCCATATCAATAAAACATGCACCTGTACATAGGCTTTGGTTCCAATTCCAGTTAATGTTTGAGGTAAGCAAATTCACAGCATTAATTGTTGAATGTTGGTATTTGAATCCAAATTGCTTGTCATTTACTACCTTTTTTCGCAAGTTAACTTTATTAATACTATTGTTAATACAGATTTCGAATACTTTTCCTATATTCGGCAGTAAACTAATCGGACGTATATTTTTTGGGTCACATATATCTTTATCCTTTTTTGGTAAAAGAACAACTTTTGCCTTTTTCCAAATTTCTGGGAAGTATAAATTATTTATCATATTATTAAATAATATGCAGTAAACAGAAATTGCAATTATTGGTAATCTCTTCAAAATTATGTTAGGAATACCGTCTAATCCTGATGACATTTTGGGTCTTAATTTAAATATATATCAATCTAGTCTTTGTAACGAATCTCCTGCTTCTGTATCACTGAGATCATCAGCTCTTATTTGGTCATTAAAATTTATTATTTTATTGTGACTACTCTCATATAAGATTTTCATTTCAAGAAATCTATTGAAAGAGTCATTTTCTTGTCTATGGGTAACGTTATCACTATCAGTCTCTTTATAAGAATGTAGTGACTCTAAATAAGCTTCTATTGCATCTAAAACTTGCTGAGGGTTTCTTATAACAAACGAATTTTTGTTGTCTTTCTCTACTTGAGTTGGGTCTATTCTAGCATTTCTTAGAATAGGCTCAGCGTTTTCCGGAATCACAATTTTCTGAAGATTAAGTGGTTGATATTTTCTACACCTCTTATTTATTTCCAAGAACATATTTGTCGGATCCTTGTGATTAATATTAGTTAATTTCTGCTGTATATGTTTGTTGATTGATAATGAAAAATTATCAGTTATTAGTTTTCTTATCAGTTTCAATTTTGCCTTCAAAATGCTAATTGTACTATTCGGCAATGTTTGTTCAAGTCTATTGTGTTTTTTCAACAATGTTACTATTTTACATTTTTCCGAGTGTAGTTTTTTAATAATGGTGTTGGAAAAATATTTAAAGTTATCCTTATTTTTATACTTAGGAACAGCCTTCTCAATAACCTCTGTTATGATATCTTGCATTGTTTGCTATAGAGGTCCACCAGCATTACTGATAACGGTAAAAATGTGCCTTTTTAGTTTTCCTGAAAAAAATTAATGTTACAACTCTGATCCGAAAATATTGACTCGAAATCGCAATAATTTGACCAGCGAAAGAAAGACAATAAAATAAAAAATCTGCAGAATTAGAATATGAAACGAATATCGATTTTTCCTATTATTGCTGAAATTGAGCAATAAAGACTGGATAAATTAGAACAATAGTATAGAAAATGTTCTTGAATAACATAACAGCACGAACACAGCTTCTTAGGAGGGGATGATTTTTTATATCTTGTATATATAAAGAAGTCAGAGGGTATTCATGTGAAGGCAAATTTAAGCATAAATAGAATTGTGACCTGAACAATTACCAATATTTTCTCTTAGCCGCACTTCCACCTAAATGGACATGTAAACAGGCAAAGTTTATGTGCATTGCTTTGTGAGCAATGGGCATTATTGATCCATACTTTATGAGGATCATTAAGGACATGCTGTTACAGTGATTAAATACAAACATTTCCAATCATCGTTCAGCAAGATGGGTCAACACATGACACCTCTAACGAATCATTGGATACAGTTCGTGAAAAAACCAATATCCAGAAGAGGTGATATTAAATGGACACCTCGTAGTTCAGACTTATCCCCAAAGCATTATTTTCTTTAGAGATACTTTTAAAGTAAAATTTTTACAGCACACTGGGTTGCTCTTGAGAAAAAAGGAATGTATTCCGGAAAAAATACACGTTATTTCACAATACGTCTATCAAGTCGCCCTGGAAAATTTGCGATCCAGTTTTCAGGAGAGTCACAATCATACCATCGTCTGCCCCGTACAATTTTCTTTGCAATCTAAATTATCAGAATGTAAAATAAATACGTATACGTAGTAAATTATTCAACCTAGTAGAAATCATACGCTCCCTAACTACTTATCTTAATTTCCCTTTACACCCCATGAATGAGGTATGGGATGTTTCTCGCGTTGTTGCGATTTAAAACGCTTTCTATTTTACACGGCACATACTTGTTTATCGACGAATGCGAACGTCACTGTTTGAGAAGATTTTACTAGACATGCCGATTTCTCGACACTTATACTGCGAAGTTACTGTCAACAACATCGAGATGTAGATTACTCGAGCCGGGAATCGAACCACGGATCTACCGCTTGGCAGTTGCGTGTTCTTACCACTATGTCACAGCCGGCTCCATTGCTATACCTTTATAAAATTATACTTTTTATACCCTCACACTACGAGTGGGATGGTTTATATTATTGGATACAATCCAAAGTGTTACACAAACAAGTTGTCCATGTACCCTAGGTTTCTTTGAACCAAAATCGATTCATGACATTCTAAGTCGTTTGATCCATTACCGCCTGTCTGTCTGTCCGGCTAGTACGGACGATAACTTTCGAAAGACATAACAAATTGTTTTAAAACTTTGCATGGGTTAATGTTTTTCCAAAACTTCTTACGGGATTGCATATGGGCTACGCGCCCCTTCTGGTACCTACCATACCATTCCGCCCACTTCATAAATAGATTAATAATATCAATACGCCCATAGAGATAGCACTCCAATTCTGTATTTAGTAAAGATATAACTGGATAAAGCTTTCCAGAAAAAAATTGGAAGTCTAGCCACACCCACTTTAGAAATCGAGTTTAATATCAATAGAACCAACACCCAAATTGGACTTTCCAATTTGAAGGAAAAAAGTCCAGCCAAGCCACTTCTGGTACTTTCCATACAAAAGTACCATTCCGCCCACTTTAGAAATATTAATACACCAAACGCGATCATGAACAAGTTCTATATTTTGTTAAGTTTTAGAGAAAAATTGGAAGTACAGTCAAGCCCCATCTGGTACCTCCCTAAAATTTGTATACTTGCTGATTTAAGTTTTTTACATAAAATATGTAAGTCTGTTTACCTGATTAAAACTTTTATCCTAGTTTTATAGGCAGCTAAGAGAATGTACAAACATTAACTATATAAAAAAACACTAAATACGTTAAAAAAATATATAAAAAATATAAAAATTTTAAGTATATTACAAATATTGTTAAAAATATAAAAAATATTAAATTTAAGTTAAGTGTATCAAATGATACATCAAATTCGGCTTACGATCAGAAAAGAGTTTTTTATTTTATTGTTTAAATAAAATACTAAAAATATAAAAAATAACGCAAATTCAAAATTATTATTTTAGAGCTGGTTTGCCTAACGACGTGTTTCAATATTTTCCAAATATCTTAATAATTGTTGTGTCTTCTTCAGCGACATCTGAAACCAGCTACTCAAAAGGCATGACCTGCGGTGGACAAAAAAACAAATGAAGAAGAATATAAAAAATATTAAAAGTATTTAAAACATTTTAAGAAATGTTATCTCTAAACCTTTAAATTACTTCCGCCAATTAAATGTTTAAAATATTAAATTTTACTTAAATTTTTTCAATATGTGACATTTGTCGCTGTCTGCTATTGTTGTTATTTTTTTTTTGTAATCACAACAATTTTGTTATCTTTTTCTCTTGTGGTTTCCCTTATTTTCGTGATGGTTTTCTGTCTGGTTTCGTTTGTCTCTATATTAGTTCGTTAGAGACCATACATACACATATGTATGTACGCATATGGCCTTGTGTGTATGTACACATGCAAGTCACTGTGTATGGCTGTGTTGGCTTTTATATCTACACTTAAATGGTATTTAATGTTAATTTATGTGATTGTTGGTGATAAACGTGACTTTATGACTTTTGATCATAAACGCTGGTAACTTTTATAGGGATGACACGCTCTTGTGTTGGTGTGTGTGCGTGTTTGTGTTTTCGTATTAATATGCTTAGTGTGTATGGATGTGAGTCTGTCTATGAGTGTAATATCTCTTATTTTTTTAATATTTAAAACAGTGCGTTTTGTTGCACACATAGTAATTTGATATTTTGTATTTGTTTTTATTTTTATTATATAAAAAGTGACACATATACGGTGTTTTTATGATTTTAGCTATTAACAAGTTTATAGCACAAAGTGTGTTGTAAAACAAAAATAATTAAGCATTGTCTGGCATATAAAACAAAACATTAATGCAGCACAATAGGGATTTAGTATTCGTGCCTAAAAAAATTTTATTTAACATCACTTTTTTCAAATTTTTTTTAATTATTTACTACACTGAGCTGATTACGTCTCATATGAAAACTCTATAGAAGAATACATAAATTTATCCAATCCAATTGTTACTTTTTTTGGGTTTAACTAGTATAATGCGTAAAAATATTATGTAAAATACAATGGTATTTACTCAGCAAGTATGAGATGCTTTATCATTGCGTATAGCATGCTAGGTGTTAGCAAACAATAAAGCTTTCAGTGTCATAGCCTCAGGCCTATCACACTTCCACTATCAATTGTTAGCGCTCACTCTTTCGTTGTACTATTCAACTTTATATTTAACATGTGTTACTTAACACTTGCCACACTACGTTAAGGTGTAGTTTTTACAACAAAAAATAAAACTTTAAGTACATAGGGTAACTAATAGAAACACTTTTAACAACATAATTAAACATGTTGTAGAAGGCACCTAACCAGTACCGGTGGGGACCAGTGGGGACGGTATAGTATTATCATTACCTTCTGTTTTGTGTATGATAGAATGGGATTTTTCTATATTTACAGAACCTTTAGCCCATTTCTTTGGATGTTTACAGGGCTTTTGGCCCCTTTAATTGATGTTGAATTTGATATTCTATAATATCAGACTTCTTTAGCGGTATGCATATTAAAATACAAAAGTTCAACCTTCCAAACAACACATAATTTTCAAATCTGTATTGAAAGGGTTGATAATGGATTCAGATTGGTCAGCTTCGCATCGGCAGTGAGTGGAACTAGAATTCTACATAAAGAAATCCAAAAGGCAATCAGGATGTCATGTGATCCAATAAGAATAAACCAAGTTGAAGACGTGTTATTCGATGATAGCCATATATCAAGCGTCGAAGACGTATGTCTGATGATACACTATGATTACCACCTAGTTGCACTCAAGATACGCACGAGATTAAACAGTTCTAAAAACGCTCGTTACCAAACGCAAAGATAGCAAGCCGTGACTATGATCCTCCGAGATAGCTAATGCCTATTTTTTGTACTCTACCCTTTCAATCAGACAGCGCACATAATGAAATCATGTCAATATCTTTTACGGAGTAGATGGTCCACCACCGTACCAAAACGAGATCATCACAGCAATCCAGAAGCCCGAAAGTTCTACAAAAAGGTAAAACGTTGTTGGACAGAGATACCCACCAGCAATAACAGAGAATCTCGTTCTCGTACTCGTACTCTGCTCGTTCCCGAAGCCAGTATTAGTAACGAAATCACGCCAATCACCGACGACTCCGTCGTCAGGACGGTAATTGCGCGGCTTATAAACAATAAAGTTGCTGGTGCCAATGGACTGTTGGCTAAGCTGGCGGCTAGAGGTCTTAAAGGCTTAAGATATGCATGCCCGATGATTGAAATATGAAATCCATGTGTGTGTGTACCAACTACCGCGGTATCAGCCTTTTACCCATCGCATACAAGATCTGGTCTAGATTGTTATGCAAAAGACTAAAGCCCATTCTGGCGAACCCGATTGGACCTTATCAGTGTGGCTTTAGACCTGGTAAATCCACGGCCGACCAGATACTTACACTACGACAAATCCTGGAGAAGAGAAATGCAGACCGATACCTACCATCTGTTCATCGATTACAAAGCTGCATTCGACAGTCCTATGCGCCAGAAATTGTTAGATGCTATGGTTGAATTTGGTAACCCCACGGGATGACACTCACTGACACGAAGTCTTCAGTGAAAGTTGGCAAAAATCTAACTGATCCAATATCTAAAAAGCGATCCTTTAGACAAGACGATAGTCCATCTTGCGATCTCTTTAACATCGTAATAAAAAAAACTTAATTTCCCTTTGCACCCCTAGAATGAGATATGGGATATCTTCTCGCGTTGTTGTGAATTAACACGCTTTCTATTTTTAGATTCACAACTAACGGCACCTACTTGTTTATCGACGAATGCGAACGTCACTGTTTGAGAAGCTCTTACTAGACACGCCGATTGACTCGACACTTAATACTGCGAAGTTGCTGTCAACAACATTCGAGGGGAGCCGACAATGAAAGAACAATTGTTATACCCTTCACCATGCGCATGAACGGAGAAAAGGATATATTTATTTTGTTCTTCCATTTGTAACGCCCATAAGGAGGCGTGATAGGTATGGCAATATATATATATAAATTATCAGCATCGAAATCTGAGTCGATTTAAAGGTGACCGTCTGTCCCCTCGATTACAGCCGCAGTTTAAGAGAGCCCGATCGGTCAAAACTACTCCCACCACCCATACAAACTTCCCCTTTTTGGGGTCTGTCCCTGCGATTATAGCCGTAGTTTAAGGGCAATCAAGCTGAAATTTTGTATGCAAGCTTCCCTACATCAAGTGGAGGTTGAGTAATAAGATAAGACCGAGCGGTAAAAAACTTCTCTCACCTCCCATACAAAATCCCTCTTTTTGGGGGTGTCCGTATGTCAGTCCACGCGATTACATTAGTAATTTAAGAGAAATCAAGCTGATATATTGTTTGAAAGCTTTTCTGCTCTAAGCGGAGGTTGAGTATTAAAATGAGACCGATCGGTCCAAAACTACTCTCACCTCCCATACAAATTTTCCCTTTTTTTGGGTTGTCCCTGCGATTGCAGCCGTATTTTAAGAGGTATATAGCTGACACTTTTCATATATAGCTGACACAAGATTCAATATCTAAGCGGAGGCTACTTTCTAAGATAAGCAATGTCGGTCAAAAACTACTCCCACCTCCCATTTAAACTACCTTTTTTGGTGTGTCCGCGTAACTGCCCCCGCGATTATAGTCGTAGGTTAGGAAATATTGAGCTGAAATTTGATATGCAAGCTTTAATCCTATAATCTGTATGTCCCTATAGTTTATGAGCTTTCGGGCTGAAAATTGGTATGTAAGCTTCTGTCCAGAAGCAGAGGTTAAGGTATAAGATAAGCATGAACGGATTTAAACTACTCTCACATCCCACACAACTTCCCATTTTTGGGGAGTTACAAAATTCATAAAAATAAGCTCCAACTCACCAACTCATAAACTTATCGGTAAATCGAATAAAATCGGTACAAAATTACTGACAAAATGGATGTGTGAAGCTAAAAGTAACGTCCACTTCTCACCACCCTGTTTTGTGGTACAAAGTTTAATACAAATAGTTATAGTGCAAATAACCAGTTTTACCACCATTTTTACAAATGGTGAAGGGTATCTGAGCTTCGGCATAGCCGAAGATTTCAGAGACCATAACTTTTTCACTTATCCAATAGATTCTCATCTTCAATACCTCATTTTGTTTGCTCAGAAGTTTTCTTTACGCAAAAGGTTTAAAAAATTGTATCTTCAGCTTTCGATTTCTCTTGATTTGAGACACATTGTTTCATTGTGAAATTTTCTTAGAATTCATCATAGATTCCGATTTTGCTAAAAAAAAAATGCCCCGCCCTAATGCCAACACTAAGAATTGTGATTTATGTCGGTGGGCTACATTAACGCTAGTACAAAATTCCATATTTCATTCCATATGTTTACAATTCCTGCCCATTAATGTTAAGTAGTATTTAAATCAGTCAACAATCCCTTCTTCTATAAATTTTCAAAAATGTCAACACTTAAAAAGTCTTACACCATACCCCAAATAAAGCTGGACCATCATCAATGTATTTAATATTTTTCGTGCTATATAAAAAAATCTACAATTTCCCTTTGTCGTTTAATCGACAACATGTTTTTCATTCCCCGTTTCTCCTTAGCACTCATTGTTACCACAAATGACAACTTCTTGTGCCTCCAAAAGACGCGTAATTTGCGCGAAGTACATAAATATAAACAGCATGACCAATATATCGTGTTAACCAGTTTTCTACTGAATATCATAGTTTTTTTTCCTGCCCGTCACAATATATTCCAATTCACTTGTCCACACACACACACACACACACAAAGAGTACCATCATCATCAGTGCAGTGAATGTGTAAAATCAACAGTAATGCAGATACTCGGCCCCTTTCTCCAGTGCTCTGCCTACCATTACTCCAATTGTGTATGCTTATTTGCATGGACAAACATTTGCACAATATTGCAGTCGACTGGCTGCTTTAGCCTTTTGCGTTCATACCTGATATGGTCGTAATTCATCTTTCATTTGCTTTAAATGCAGCAGTACATCAAAGTATTTTCATGCTCCCCTGTAATTCGCAAAAGACCAAGAAGACGGGCTGCCCTGATGTGGACGTGTTTACATCATATATGATCTTTCTACGCGTGTGTGTGTGTGTATGTATGTCAGTCGGTTAGTCGTTCTGTCACCTGGTCCATCCATGTATGCATACATACGTCTGACCTGTAACAGTTGAATGTTAAATGGTCATCAGATTTGTGCAGTAATATTTGCAGTGAGAGTTGGTTGGATAGTCAGCCACGTTCCTTGTATGTAAATACATGCATCCGTTTGGCAAAGTGTCTCCTCGTCACCGTCTCTCACTTGCTGTTGTTGGGGCTTTGTGAAAAATTCATTAAAAGTTGCTCATATTTTTGCTTCACCTTTTTTTTGCTAGAGATTGTGTCGTTGGCAGTGCCACCCAGCTGAACCAGCCATCCATCCATCCAGCCATCCATCCATCCGTCCGTTTCAGGTAGCTTTTGAGTTGTGTACTCTGATGATATATCTTTTACGTTTTTATCACAGATTGTGTAACTTGTTGAAATGTTTTTAAATACATTTGTCTTTGGTTTGTTGTGCACCTTCTTTGTTGTTCTTCTCTTGGTTTGCCTTCCGCTCACGTGCTTACTGCGTCTCCTTGTAGTCTCGTGTATTTATAGAATATTTTGCATGTACATTTCCTTTGTATTCGAAATGATTTAAAGATTTCATAATTTATTTTGGACTCGTACAAAGAAAATATATTTTCATAACTCATTTACTTGTGTTTGTCTTACGTAAACTGTGGTAAATAAGTTTATTGTACTGGTAATTCTTATTTGATTGTGGTTGTTGCTGTTTTTCTCTTACGTTATATTTATTTACTTAAATTGATATTGTAAACAATGGTAGAAAAATCCAAAGAAAAAAATTCCATATCAAAGGATGTACGATTGAACATCAACATATGGATTTGTTTTTCTTAATATTTTTATTATTTAATATTTCCTGATATTTGCGTAACAAATATGTAAATGTTAAAGAGATTTTGTGTAACAAATTGGCTGGCATAATAGTCTTTATAGGAAATAGGGGCATATGTAGAAATGTACTATATTCAAATGTATTTATATTTATGTACTGACTTCACCAGAAATAGGGTCGGTGGATTGTGGCTTTGTTTGCTTCAACTTAGAAGTCGATGTGATAAGCTGGAATATATATCTTGAACTAACAATTAGTGCTATAATAATGTAAGGATATCATAAATATTTTACAAATATAACGAGTGCACATTTATGTACTTACACTAGTGTTTTTCAGTTTAGCAATCCAATAATTTAAGTTTTCTAGACTCATAAAGTATATTTAATTAAAAATAATTCACTTATTTATAAGGCTTATGCCTGAATCACTATAAACTATATTGCAGGCAGTTTTAAAGAGTGGAAAAAAGCGATTGATTTCATGATGAGGAATAGGGGATTTTCTAATTTGAGTTTTCTGAACAACTTAAATTTTGAGCAACTCAATTGGCATGCTACCACAGATGTTACTGAAGCCCAAAACAAAGGCTCTCTTAATGTCTTTGGAAGCCCCAAGAAACTAGAAGATTGAAAGTGTTCCCTCCATATTTGCAGCATCATCTGAGTGTCCGTGACCAGATTACAAGTGGGGATCCCTGTTCCAAAACCTTTACTTTTTACCTTTTGGTAGAACTATCGGGCCTCACCTCTATCCCTGTAGTTTTCGAAATCCTTGCTCTATCTTTTCTTACACAGACAATTTTTCCTTCTGAACATGCGTTTCATCTCCCTCCTCTTCTCATTATAACGCTACGTCACCGCACGCGACGCCATTGGCTGCAGTTTTGCCTTGTATGCACCATCCATTTTCTCAGACATTTTGTGACATTCATCATCGTACCAGGGCTTGGCTGATCGTAGTTTTTCACAACCCAGTACGGTCGTGGTAGTGGTCATATAATTAGCAATATGCTTTGAAATATACGTGTCGGGAAAATCAGAACTAGGGGGGTTTGTTTGAAGTAATTGAGGGAGTTGGATGGAATAGGCATTGGCTATCTCGGTGGTATGTAGCTTTGTGATGTCTAGCTTCTCTTGCGTTTGGTTTGGAGTATTTTTAGCACTACTTTTTCGTGTGCGTACCTTGGCTGTAACTAGGTTGTGATCCACGTCAATATTTGACCCGCGCATCACACGCACGTCCATAACGCTTGCGACATGCCTTCCATAAATTACTACGAGATAAACCTGATTTCTTGGATTTTGATCGGGAGATATCCAAGTTGCCTTGTGCCTTGCATTTATGCGGGAATCTGGTTCCACTCACAACCATGTTTCTTGCCGACGCGAACCTAACCCCTTTGGATCCATTATCGGAGGTGATGTTGTGTAGACTTCAATTTCCGACTGCTGAACCAAGAGCATCTTCCCTTCCTATTTTAGCATTAAAATCTCCCAGAACTATTCTTATGTCGTGTGCAGGGCAGCGGTCATATATTTCCCCCAGGCGCTCATAGAATGCATCTGTAATGTCCTCATCTTTGTCTTCCGTCGGGGCGTATACACAAATCAGCGTAATGTAAAATTATTTCGCCCGAATGCGAATAGTGGCTATTCGGTCACTTACAGGGTTAAACCGTAAGACCAAGTGTCGAAGTCTCTTGCCGACTATGAAACCACATTCAAATTCGTGTCTCTCTGCATGGCAGCTGTAAAATATGTCACAGTTCTTTCGTCATTTGCATCCCTGTCTCGTCCATGGCATTTCCTATAGCGGTGATATGAGCCTTGCATTTGTCGAAGACATCCGCCAGTTGGATAAAGACACCATCTCTATATAGAGATTAAACGTATCAGGTGCATATCCTTAAGTCATGGTCCTTATAACGTTTGCGGGGGTCATCAACATTTGGGGGGTTCTTGTTTTTTCTATTCTTCGTGTTTTCATAATAATTGTTTTGTTTAGAGAGAGTGGCTTATTTGGGGCTGCCAAAGCCAGAGCATCTGTGTTGAATTTCAGTAACTTCTGTTACCTAGTTCCTAAGACGCATCGGTGGTAGCATGCCGTTTTGGTTACTCAACATTGCGGCTTCTCACATTTGCTACAAAAGAACGGATGTTCGGTGGTATTTCCCGGGGAATACGTGATCTCTCGGACATTGAGAGATCCAAAGAGAGCTTCGGGTTGGGATAGAGGTAAATCCCGAAAGTTCTACCAAAAGGTTAAAAGAAGACGTTTTGGACGACGACTGCGAAATGTTACTGCGACCTTTTCGAGCATTGAAAAATAGTGAGAAGGAGTCGGCCGAAGTGGCTCTGATGATAAATGCGGACAGAACCAAGTTATTTCTTACAATGAAGAAATAGTCTACTCGTTTGGGACGCTGCGTGATCGTTGACAACAATATCATTGAAGTGGTAATTGATTTTGTCTATCTAGGCTCCGCCGTAAGCAAAAATAATATTGTCAGCCTGGAAATCAAGAGATGAGTATTCATCGCTAACCGCTGCAACTATGCGCAAACGCTACTATGAAGCAAACGATTTAACGACAAAGCCCTCTTTTGACGAACAAAGATCCAACTTTACCAGGGACTGATCCTACCTGTCTTGCTCTATAGGGCAGAATCGTGATCATTCTATACTGGGCGTTTTCGAGAGAAAAATATGCGTAAAATATTAACGTTAAGGATGAGTACCGTGGTCATGTGAACCCAGACCTCTGTGAATTTTGTAATGACATCGACGTAATCAAGCGCGTTCTAATATACCAAAAACGCTGGATAAGATATGTTGTACGAATGGATAATAATGCTACAGATCGAATAATATCGACTTTCTTATCTTCGCTGTCTACATTGCCACTTTTTTCAATCTGTTTACTTCTATAAGGAATGGATATCACTTCGACCACATCCATTCATAACAGAGGACTTTATTCAAAATTTCTTGATATTATTTTATATGATAGAGAGCCATGCCCACAAATTTTTTATCAGCTTTGCATTTTTAGTAATGACCGAGCGGAATACTGTTTGTGTTGTTATAAAACGGCTATGGTCAAAATTTGAGCAAAATCGGACAACTTTGATGAGTTTGTCTTTGCTTGTTTGCACTTTTTATATAGACTCGTATAGACACGAAAACGCCCTGATCTATCTTTTTAAAATCCTCACACAATGTAGCTATGTGGTCGGTAGTAAAAATAAGGTACTTTAATTTTTAATATATCAAGTCCATTGGACCCTTTTTTTGAAACCGCAATATCTGGAGGACTCAATACAAAGTTTCAAAGATCTCAAATATATAACTAAAAAATATGATTTTTGAGTTAATGATGTAGAATTGTTCGTTATATCACACTTCATGTTGTATAAAAATATCATATTTAAATTTTTTATATACTCAGCTTGAGTGATATTTGATTTGCTTTATTCTATACTAGTTGGAAGTAAATTGAATACTTTAAACGCTTTTATCTCGGAATCGATTTTTTTGATTTATGACGGTCTTGCACCAAATGAACCATATATTGACAACTAATTATCTTGTATGGCAGATTCCACGTCCACCAATGCGATCACGCTCATTACACACACACATTAGTATTATTTTCTATAAAGTTTTAAAGCTCTCACATTCATATTATTCCAGATATATGTAGCTTACTATTAATCTTGAATGGAAGGTATCACATCCATCACTCCTATCACGCCCATTTTAACATTGTTTCATACTTAAAGAGAACTATCACCATGAATACAGTAAAAAAAAAGTAATAATTTCCACGACACACTTCATCGAATATCAGTGTTAACATGTTACCACCTCTAAAGTTACCTGAAATCATGAATTTAGTAAAATGTTGCCTTAATTCATCATCCAATTGTCATTTACTTATTTGTAATTATAGTATAAAGAACTGTTTTCTTTTCATCTCTACATTTATATACCACAATTGGGTCAAAGTATCTCTGTAAAAATTATGAGAAATAATGGGATTTGAGTTTTTGTTATTACTGATTATCTCAAGCACTGCGATAATGATAATGACGACAAAATAAATTTAAAATAAGAATAGTAGTAAAAAAAGACGTCAAACAAAAAAGCTCTGAGTTAACATTTTAATTTAATGTAGTTAAGTGAAAATTGTTAAAGTTATACCATAAGTAGAGCACACATACACATATATTTATTTAGACTTTGTGTGGCCCATATTTGTAACTTGCTTGCAACACAGACACGCATGCAAACACACACACACTTAACACAAGCAAACTGCAACATCATCATAGTGAGTAGCTGTAGCAGGCTAAAGCATGTCGAGGAAACGGAAACTTCCACATACTAACTGTAATTAAGCATGTTAAAGTATTTGCACATACTTATTAACACACACGACACTGGCACACGCACACACTCGCATTAGCACTTGCAAAACCATTTACACATCATGGTCATGTGCCCTGTGCAAAAGTGCATGAATGAAAGCGTGTCTGTGTGTGTGTGCGTGAGAGCGTGTCGGTGTCTGACCACGTTTATGTGTAGTTTGTAACAAAAATTAAACGAAGTTGCAAAGGCTTTAACACACAGGCATTTGTATCTATATACATATCTGTAAGCGAGTGCACCATATACATACCGCGACATATATACAAAATTGTATGTCCGTCATTCACTCGATGTGAGTGTGTTTGTGTGCAAGTCCTTTAAAGTACATGTGCGTTGGGTCGAGTTGTGCACTCACTCTCATACATATACATTACATTTTATATGTTTAATGATTAAGAAACTTTAATTAAAAAATGTTAAAATATTCCCCTACATTGTCACTCGTCAACTTTTCACATGATGTCTCGGTCTGATGCAGAGGGGTTATGGTTAATTTTCGGGACACGTTTAATTTGTTTACGGGATTTTGGGTTTGAGGATTTTATGACAAATGATTGAAAAAGTTGTTGCACACATCAACACATAACTTATAGAAAGATAGGGCAGGTTAGTGTTAGAATATAATTGATTAGAGATGGTGTCGAGTGGCTAGGGTAAAATAGCAAAAATTATCAAAGTTCTGTAGAATTACTTTCAACTGTAAAGAAGAGTGCAAGCTGGACAAAAAATGCAGCGAGTCAAAATATTTAAGAATTACAAAAAAATTATAAAAATATAAAAAATATTAAAAACATTACAAATATTAAAAATATTAAAAATATTACAAATCTTAAAAATACTACAAATATTAAAGAAATTAAAATTTTAAAAATATTAGATATATAACAATATTTAAAATATCAAACATATTAAAAACATAAAAAATACTAAAAATATTAAAACTATTAAAAATATAACAAATATTCAAAATATCTCAAAATCTAACAAAATGCTACAAAATATTAACCGGTAAGAAAGTTTCAGTCGGGCAACCCGACTTACATATACACTCACCCTTAGTAAAACAAAAAAAATCTATTATATTGATATTATTACTCGATTTGTAAAGTGGTCGAAGTGGCACATTTGTATGGAAGGTACCAGAAGGGGCGTGTCTAGACTTCCAAAATTTGTCTCCAAAACTTTATCCTGTTATAGCTTTGCTAAATACGTAATTTGAGGACGATCGTGTCGAGTGTATTGATATTATTACTCCATCTCTAAAGTGGGCTGAAAGGTGCATTTGTATGGGAGGTACCAGAAGGGGCGTGTCTAGACATCCAGAATTTTGCTTCAAAAATTTATCCTGTTATAGCTGTACTAAACACAGAATTTGGGCACGACCGCGTTGCGTGTATTGATTTTATTACTCATCTCTAAAGTGGGCGGAGTGATACATTTGTATGGGAGGTACCAGAAGGGGCGTGTCTAGACTTCTAGATTTTTTCTCTAAAACTTTATACTGCCTGAACTTTATTAAATACAGAATTTGGGCACGATCGCGTTAGGTATATTAATAATATTAATCGATTTCTAAAGTGGGCGGTACCAGATGTGTATTGGAGGTACCAGATAGGCGTGGCTAGACTTCCAGTTTTTTTCTCCCAAAACTGTATCCGGCTATAGCATTACTAAATAAAGAATTTGAATACGATCGCGTTGGATTTATTGATATTATTACTCCATCACTAAAGTGGGCGGAAAGGTACATTTGTATGGGAGGTACCAGAAGGGGCGTGGATAGACTTACAATTTTTTTTTCCAAAACTTTATCCTGTAATATCTTTACTAAGTACAGAATTTGGGTACGATCCCATTGGTTGTATTGATATTATTACTCGATATCTAAAGTGGACGGAATGATGTATTTGTATGGGAGGTATAACAAACAATATTAAAAATATTAAAAATATTAAAAATATTAAAAATATTGAAAATATTAAAAATATTAAAAATATTAAAAATATTAAAAATATTAAAAATATTAAAAATATTAAAAATATTAAAAATATAAAAAATATTAAAAATATTAAAAATATTAAAAATATTAAAAATATTAAAAATATTAAAAATATTAAAAATATTAAAAATATTAAAAATATTAAAAATATTAAAAATATTAAAAATATTAAAAATATTAAAAAGATTAAAAATATTAAAAATATTAAAAATATTAAAAATATTGAAAATATTAAAAAAAATTTAAAATATTAAATATATTTAAACTATTTGAAAGTATTTAAAATATTCAAAATATTAAACATGTTAAAAATATTAAAAATTTAAATAAGAAATTATTAATTTAATATTAATAGCATTGATGTATCGTGAAAATGTTATAATCACTATCACCAGTTGATATGATGCCAGTTTATTAAAGACGGTTGATACAAAATTATCAAATTTTCTTAAAATATTTTTTGTTTTTCAATTTATTTATCCAATATAGTATTCACTTGTTTTAGCTGGTTGAATGAATGGTTGATGAATACTCCTAATTGTTCCTTTAAGCCTATTTTTATGTGAGGCGTTCCTAAGGTTTTAATCAGGTCAACCTGACGGAACTTTAATTCAGTTTTCTTATGTTAGATCACATCATAATATAAATTTAAAAAAAAAAAACAAGGTCGATGTTAATACCTTTTTTTACATTAACTATATGGAATATGATAAACATTCTTTATGGCCAATGTAACTGTGATATATTTTTTTTAATTTCTTTCATATATTATTACAACAGCTATTGCAATATAAATATAGTATATTATTAATAACAAAGGGGTAAATCCATTTTTTTTTGGCCCTTTGCAACCATAATATAGTAGAAAACCGTTATCATTATGTAACTTGTCGCATTGAAAATATTATAAAAAACGAATATCCTCATTATGTTTATTACACCGAGACGCAGATGCGAATCTATAGCTATACAAAGAAAGGGAACGATATAAATACATAATAATACGTCTACCAGCTGACATAATCACAATTCCATAAAAGCGTATTGTGTGAAGTACGTTTCAAGTCTACTCTCTTGGGTTTACATGTATTGGTAAGTTGAGTATTAACATATTTCTCACACACACACACACAGAGACTTTTTTGCCCCCCTGCTTAACTGTATCGGTAAGTTATTGCTTAATTATGTTGAGGACTCTGGTCGTTGGTAGCCCCCAAAACAATAACCGTATATTTGTTTCCTTTCAAGCTTTTATGTCTCATTTTTGTAATTTATAAAGTATAAACTTACATAATGTACACACGCACACAGCAACACACACACATAGTGCAAGTGTATAGTGTTAAAACTCTTAATAGTTCTTAACCACAACAGCAATAACAAAAAACCTGCACGCATTAAATGCAACGAAAACAACAACAATAACGACGTTTACATCATCATCGTTATTATTATGCACAACTTCATCCGGGATGATGATACATATCAGTGTACAGTGGTGTGAAATTACAGTTGTTTTGTATTGTGGCACTAGGAAATTCACGCATTTGAATAAGACACTTATTAATTTATTATGTGAACATTTGGGGGAGGTGTGCTGCGGACAAATTTCTCTTGATCGAGGTCACAAGTAGATGTACAGAAGAAAACACTACATCATGCCGCACAACTACCACGGAGTCGACCCTTAAGGGGTAAAATGTATAACCAAACCTCACTAATTTTTCCCTTCCATTATTTTTTTAAGATTAGGACTTAGAAATATTATAAACTAGCTGTCCCGGGCAAACGTTGTTTTGCCTTCAAATTTTTTTTTCACTGCAAGTCTGGTTCCGTTGCAAAAACACATAAAAAAAAAATATTGCGCTATCTGTCGGACGAACTTCAAACTACACAGAAACACTACTCTAAACACTACTAAAAATATTAAAAATATTAAAAATATTAAAAATATTAAAAATATTAAAAATATTAAAAATATTAAAAATATTAAAAATATTAAAAATATTAAAAATATTAAAAATATTAAAAATATTAAAAATATTAAAAATATTAAAAATATTAAAAATATTAAAAATATTAAAAATATTAAAAATATTAAAAATATTAAAAATATTAAAAATATTAAAAATATTAAAAATATTAAAAATATTAAAAATATTAAAAATATTAAAAATATTAAAAATATTAAAAATATTAAAAATATTAAAAATATTAAAAATATTAAAAATATTAAAAATATTAAAAATATTAAAAATATTAAAAATATTAAAAATATTAAAAATATTAAAAATATTAAAAATATTAAAAATATTAAAAATATTAAAAATATTAAAAATTTTAAAAATATTAAAAATCACACAACTCTTGTTAAACAATTCTATTAGCAATAATAGAAAAGATCTTGAACCGAACAATGAAACCAAACTCATTATTTACACATACAGATCAACAAAACAAAACAAGAGCACACATACACGGCAGGTACACTGGGTTGGCATTTGTTGCCAAAAATAATTCTATGCAATTTTGTAGGATGGACAAAGCATAGACAAGAGCTTGTGTGGAATTTATTGACGTGTGGTCTTCGTTGATACCATTTTCGCACCGGTGTGTGTGAGCTTCACATTGATTTCTTGAAGCTTTTAAAACTTAAGGTTGTGATAATGAGTGGAGAAGTCACAGCAAACGGGTACTGATGATGATGGTTTGGCAACCATCGAAATAGCTATCTACCCTGCCAGCTGTCAACATAATCCATTTCACACAACTCTTGTAAAACAAATTCTATTAACAATAATAATAAAGATCTTGAACCGAACAATGAAAACATATCAATATTAAAAATATTTAAAACTTGTATCTCTCTAGGGATAAAATGCAGTTTTGCTACGCTCATACGCTGAATGAGAATAAAAATTTGAGTGTAAATAGAAATTCAAGTTATGCTGTAAAAAGTGGTCGTAGAAATAGGTGCTGACAACTTTCCTTTTTCCAAAAAACTTATTCTGATATAAACTTTTTAGACCCGACAGCAACTTAGAACTACTGTGTCCATAGCCCGAATACCGCCACCACAATAAAGACATCGTGGCGCCTACCCACGTCAACCTACCAGCCATTTGCTGATGCTGCTGCTGATGCCGCCTATATCACAACAGGGTGGAACATAAAGGAAATCACCATACGGTCATTTAATGTTGAATAATAACAGGGCTTAAATCAGGTATT
Organism: Muscina levida; assembly: GCA_964034835.1. Classification (NCBI taxonomy): domain Eukaryota; kingdom Metazoa; phylum Arthropoda; class Insecta; order Diptera; family Muscidae; genus Muscina; species Muscina levida. Next base: position 185,461,471 of record OZ035880.1, on the reverse strand, counting down.
AAGGTCACCCGATGAACGAGACACAACATATTTAATATGAAGGATAATGTGTAATTGAGACTGCTACAACTGTGCATGTGTGTGTGCGTTAATCGATATGTGTGGCTACCATACCTCTCTTTTACACACATAGTGTTTATGGTAAACAACCGCATATCCGCTGTAGGTGTCTGTGTATGGGTGTGTGTGTGTGTGAGTGTAAATATCTGGTAAATGTAGTCAACATTGATGCCAGTGATTGAAGGAGTTAAAAATTTATACACACTTACACATAGCTGTGTAAGTAAGCTGGCAGTATGTTACTGATGCCTGAACACAGTTAAAAGGAAATTTAAATACTTATACTGCGAAAGTAGATAGTGAATATTATAACAATTAAAATTGTTAACTGCCGCAAGAGTTTATTGAACTTTTTGGTTACTGTGAAATTAATAAAATTTCTGCACAAGACAAGATATGTATCGCTAGTCAGTAATTATACACGTATTACTTTACACAGTGTCTGAGTGACAAAGCACTTACATTTTACAAAGAACACAAAAACAACAATTACGATCGTGGATGTATTAATCTTTATCGATTGTAAGTAAAATTGTAGTGTTTGCCATCGGAAATTAAAAAAACCATTAACTTTAAAGAGATAACAAATAATTATAGACAAAGAGATAAAAGGATGTGGAATGTGGAATTCTTGAGTAAAATAAAACAATTGCATTTTGATTTAATACATGTGCAATACATCACATTTCAATCAAACTCAGAATTTAACGTTAAAAACATTAAAATTTGTTTATTCCAAAGACAAACAATTTTCTATTCTTGCAACCATTTCACTAGAATATTTGATATTTGACAAAGTGGAAGTAATATATTTAATCTTTAATCTGTTCTGTCTGTTATTTATGATAATAATTAACATCATGCATGAAACTCACAACTTCTCCTCCTTTACCGCGAATTGTCAAGTAAATCAAGTAAAACGTTACCTATTGTATACCATTTAGGGTGATCAGTTCGGTTTTCAGAAACCGGCTACTCGGTTTTTTCACTCATAAAAACCGTCGGTTTTTTTAAAATCCCTGTTTTTCGAATATCGAATAATCCGGTTATTTGTTTGTCGAATCTCGGTTTTTTGGCGTTCGATATTTTTTATTTAAATTTATTCATAATTGTGTTAAATGTGTACACGTACATGTTTTTTCCAGTGTTTCGGCCGAACAACCTAATTGTTAATTTTATATATCTTCAATGTCTAATAAGTCGGCTGAAAAGCGAAAGAAATTACAAATGTTTGTAAAAGACCAATTTAATAAGGACCTTAAACTTATTCATGATGTAAAGCACAGCAGGAATTCTATGGCCAATAAGGTTCCCAATTTTTAAAATTGCACAAATGTGTGAATCATACTTTATTGAACTTAGGACTGACACCATTTAGTGAAAATGATATCGAAACTTTGTCTGTGCTTAGTGACATCCTTAAACCATTGGAAATGTCTATACAAAAACTTTCTGCAAACTCTTCGACTTTAGCTGATGCTGAAGGTATTTTTAAATTTTTACTTAAACACTTTTTAACAATTCAAAACCAATTATCACTAAATTTATATGAAATTTTAAAAAGACGTAAATGAGAACGACGTGTTCAATCTCTGAATACTCTCATTTTGTATTGAAGTACGTGTAAACTCCCAATTAGTGGCGCATTTCTAAAATATTCAAGTAAAAATAATTTTTGATTTTTAATATATGGATAAGAGCGGCAAAAGGACTCGAAACCTTGACAGACGGGCATTTTCAATGTTAAGTTTTATAAAAACCAAAGAAAAAAAATAGGTACACACCCACGCACTTAAATTGTATCTTATTTCTTAAATGTTATTTTAGGGAAAACTAAAGATTAAATTAAATATTGTTTAATTGAATTTGTGCTTTAGGTACAAACCAAAAGCCTTGTTGAGTCGGTACAGGGTACTTGAACCGTGTATCCGTGAAGAAAATGAAAAACCTTCGATCTGGCTTCCTTGATTAACAATTTATTAATGTTCTTAATAATTACAAATTGTCTGCTTATAAACTAAATTAACTATAGGATCATACATACATACATACTAGCAAACTGTGTAGAAATGTCTAGGTAAGCATTTCCTGTTTGCAGCTAGATTGCTGTCCCGACTATCGCGGCATTGTCACATAATACTCTACTTGGCCTTGAATTGCCTGGTACCATTTCACGGTGAGATGGTAACATGAGTCTCAGTCTATCGTCGTGGGACTGGCTGAGTCAAATGAATTCATGTGCACCTGTGTGCCTGTATGTATGTATGTATATTCCATATGTATAAATATTGAGGTAAGTTGGTCATATGAACTAGCTACAATGCAACGTATGAATATGATGAGAACATTCGTGTGAAACAAATTCTTTATTTATGTGTGCTCCTCATAGACATAGTTGCTTACAAATCATATTTTAACAAAATGAATGACCATATTATACTAAACATTAAAATTAACTTAATTATCGTGTTGTCTCTGAACATCCTCCCCGGCGTTGAAGTAGTTGGCTTCAAGGTTCTTGCAATTCGATCACGTACTTAGAAGGTGGGTTCTGCCGAGATGTTGGGGTAGGTCTTGGGTTGTTCCTGTCTCGTTTGGTGTTGCATATTCGCTTTCGGAATCTCCAAATAAGATACATGATGGGCAAAGTGATTGATAAGATGATAGCCGTGTAACTTATTGCCTGATGATGGTAGTTATTATGCCGTACGATTGCATGCAGGTGGGTGATATTGGCCTCATGTAGCTGGTTCTGGAAGTTGTTAAGTTGGTCGGTGTGAGTTTGTAGAATTTGCCTAGTTGAGTTGAATGTGTATGCAGGCTCACTGATGTTCGTAAGCTTGTTGAAACTCCAAAAACGTAGATATGATGTTTGGATATAACTGGATTTGTCATAGTGGCCTCGGATCGTAATCTCAGACGTTTTGAAGGTGCAATTTGGCTCAACTTGAATAATTCCGGAACCGTTCAAAGTGATTTGTATTATTTCATTTCCACAAACTGATACCTCAATGGTTTTTGTCGTGGCATAAATCCATTGATTTTTGTGATGCATTTGCAACCAAATTGTGTGTTCTCTGTATGCCATGAATCGGCAACTATCGGTTGATCTGTGGTTGAACAGGTTTACCTCACATGAACTGGTTATAGATCCCTTTGCAAAAGAAGCTTGCTTATTATCACAAATAAATATGTTGTTGTCGAGTTTGTTGCAATTACGTATGTCCTCATCTGATAGTGGTACGTATTCATCCCTGTGGAAGTTGATGGCTAAGTATGGCGTTTCGGGGGATATAGCCCAAAGTGTGCCGTTCTTGTTAACAGGCACCCCGAATATTTTCACTAACTCCAATGGTTGTTGGTCAATTAGCGGTAACTTAATCTTAAATATGACCTTGTCATTGGTGACTGCTGCTTTAGTCTGCATGACTTTATAAAATTGTATTAGATCTCCTTCGTCTATAGGTAGAACTCGTGATGCTGGTAGGTGAGCCTTGATTAAGCTTAATTCCCTCTGCAGTTGATCCGGTGCTAGTAGCGAAGGGCTGATCCGACCATGATGCGAATCAGTCAAAACATTGACTATTTCAGCCTCCATTTGGCGTAGTCGAGTTGCTGCTAAGATCAGTTCACTGGAGAGTAGTGCCACCAAATGTGCGCCTTTGAGTTGGTTTTGATTCTCTACTATGCCGTTGTGTAGGGTTTCGATATCGTTTTGAATTTCATTGAGTCTTGACTTTAATGACAGTTCGTTCTCCTTAATAATATTGATGGTTGAGTCAATTATGGAAGTTTGGTTTCGTAACAATGATGATAGATGTTCTCTGTCATTTTCCGCCTCACGTATCGTGGTTTCCATTTCTGCTGAATAGTCAGAGTCCAAGACACCGAACAAGGATCTTGCGACGTTACCGATAATGTTAAAGGCACCTCTACGGGAGCGACCTGACATTATGACATCCCTTTCCTGGATTAAGTCAATTTGAATTCGTCTTAGGTTGGCCACGAACTCGGCGCACATAATCATTTGCGGAGACGCCTTGCACAAACTATGGAGCGTGTTTACCCCAGATGAAAATGTTTCAATTTCCGACCGAAATGGTATGAGGTTGTAATATACCATTAACTTCCATTCCGCTGTTATTATCCTGGCACTGCCAATTCCCTCAAAGTACAATCCAGGATCATTGCCAAATACTTGTGGTTGTATGGTGTCGCAAAAAACAGCTGGTATGAGTAGAAGAGAGAGAATTGTTGCGCATAGAAGGTTAAAATTTACGAGTCTTGGTCGTTTTGTTGAGTGAGGTTCAGGTTCGGGTGGACGCTTTAGTAGCTTACTGGTAGTTTCCTTATCTGCGTCGTCATCGAGTAACGGTGCCAAACGGTGAATGGGTCTTTTGATAATGCCGGACGACGTTTTAACATCAACCACACGTATCAGATCATCTGGTCCCTTGTAAGTCCTTATGATTCGCCCAAGAGGCCATTGCATGACTGGCATGTTGTCCTCCTTGATGATGACAAGTTGGTCCGGTTTGATGTTTGCAGACGTTGTCTTCCATTTGTGTCTTTGCTGTAGCTCTGACAGATATTCCCTTGACCATCGGTTCCAAAAGTTGTGCTTTAGCTCCGATACTAGTTTCCATCTTGTGGCCATGGATGTGGATGGTTGTTGTGCCGTTGCGTCAATTTGCGCAGTTAACGGTTCCCCTATTAAGAAATGACCTGGAGTAAGAGCCATTAAATCGTTGGGGTTTGAGGATGTTGGAGTCAGAGGTCTTGAGTTGAGAATGGCTTCTACCTCTATTACCACTGTTTCCAATTCTTCATGAGTGAGTGATGCTGTGGAAACTGTGCGGAGAAGCAAATGCTTTGCTGATTTGACAGCTGCTTCCCACAGGCCTCCGAAATGAGGAGCCCTTGGTGGAATGAATTTGAATTCAATTCCCTTCTTGGTGCATTCCCTGCTAATCCTTTCTTGAGCTTCTTTAGCGAATATGGTCTTTTCGAGTTCTTGTAGTTGGTTTCTAGCGCCGACGAAGTTCGTTGCATTGTCGGAATACATGGTTTGGCATCTTCCGCGGCGAGATATAAATCTTTTCAAAGCTCCGATGAACGCATCTGTGGTCAGATCAGTCACAACTTCCATGTGAACTGCCTTGGTGGCAAAACAGCAGAAGACGGCGATATAGACCTTGTGAGGGCGTTTTCCTCTGAGTTTGTAATGTACCCAGAATGGACCACAATAATCAACACCAGCCTTTATGAAAGGTCTGGTTGGTGTTATCCTGTTTTCAGGTAAATTTCCCATGATTTGTTGGAACATTTGTGGTTTGGCCTTTGTACAGCGAATACAGTTGTGCACTGCATTCCTAGCCATTGTTTTCCCCTTAATGATCCAGAACCTTTGCCGTGATGTAGCTAGCAGCTGTTGCGGACCGCAGTGGTGATTTTCCTTGTGAAGCATCACGAGTATCAGTTTAACGATGGGGTCATTATATGGCAATACTATGGGGTGTTTTGCATCGTATGGGAGATTTGAAGCCTCTAATCTTCCGCCAACTCGAAGTATATCCTTTTCATCAAGGAATGGAGATAGGCTGCTAATGGAGCTAGAGTTACTGAGTTCCTTGCCTGCTCTAAGCTTGGAAATGTCATCCTTGAAGTCAGCTGCTTGTATGGTTCTGACAATTAGATGCAAGGCTGAAGTTAATTCAGTTGGGCTTAGTAACTCGGTTGCCAACCTCTCAGTCTTTGATATCTTGACGTTCTGAATAAAGCGCTGCACGTATGCCACTACTCTCTGAAGGAACTCAAAAGAATTACGGTGATTGATTTTGTAGATGGTTTCCTCTAATCCAGTTTGAGCAACTGATGCGACAGTGATCGATTTCCGCTTGAATTCTAAGTCACTTGTAGGATGCAGTTCTTTAGAAAATTCCTTTGGCCAGTGTTCTTCATTACCATGTAAGAAAATTGGTCCATAAAACCACATGTTGCACTCTGGTAATTTTTCGGGGTTCAATACTCTGGAGATTAAGTCGGCGGGATTAGCCTTGGAGTTGACATGTCGCCATTGACTATTGATGGTAAGTTCTTGTATTTTGCTGATTCGGTTAGCCACGAAAGTCCTGAGCGACGATGACGCCGAATTTATCCAATGCAAGACAATTTCGGAGTCGGACCAGTAGAAGATTTGTTTGTCTTCGTACCGTAGTTCCCTTTTGGCCTTGTTGGCCAGTTCTGCTCCTAGAAGTGCGGCGCAGAGTTCCAGTCTTGGTAGCGATATCTTTTGGAGAGGCGCGATTCTGGACTTGGCGCATAAAAGTCGGACAATTGTTTTTTCATTTTGTAGTTTTGATCGGATGTAGACTGCTGCTCCGTAAGCCTTCTCTGATGCGTCTACAAACACGTGCATTTGGACGTGTAAGGCATTTTGACCACCAAAAACATGTCGCGGGAGGCGTGTGTTGTTTAACATGTTCAGTGCCTTACGGAAATCATGCCATTTTGTGGTGAGAAGTTCAGGGAGTTCATCATCCCAAGATATCTGACTTTCCCAAAGCTGTTGAATGAAGATTTTAGCTGTAACTACGACTGGGCCTGCAATACCCAAAGGATCGTAGATTCGTGCCACATCTGATATGACGGATCGTTTCGTTATAACTGAGGCTGGCTGAAGATTTGCCTTGAGGCAGAATTGATCCGACGCTGGGCTCCATGTTAGTCCTAATGCCTTGATCGAAGCATTTTCAAAATCAAGATTAACTTCTTGATCTTCTGGAGGTATGTCTTGGAGTAGCTGGCGATGGTTTGCACACCATTTACGTAATTTGAAACCAGCTTCGTGGAGCAAATGTGTGAGTTGGGATTGCATTTCCTTGGCTGTTGCCAAACTGTTTGAACCGCTCATTCCGTCATCAACGTAGAAGTCTTGATCCAGAATCGTTGCACCCAGCGGATATTTGTCCTTACGAGTAGCCGCTAGCCTTTGCAAACATTTCGTCGCCAGATACGGAGCTGATGACGTGCCATATGTGACTGTGTTCAACTGGAAATGGCGTATAGGCTGGCCAGGATCATTTCTCCATAGAATCATTTGAAGGTTTCTGTCCCGTTCGTCTACGAGTATTTGACGATACATCTTTTCAATATCGGTGGTAAACACAAATCTGGGTAGACGAAAACGTAGAAGTATTCCAAACAGGTCCCCTTGCACTGTTGGCCCTGTTAGTAAAATGTCGTTTAATGATCGACCTGATGAGGTTTTTGCTGATGCGTCAAAGACAACCCGAAGTTTCGCCGTGCTACTTTCCGGGCGTAAGACGCAATGATGAGGAATGTAGTAGTGATGGCCATTGATTTTCGCAGGGTCAACTTGAGTCATATGGCCCAGATCTTCATACAACTTCATGAAGTCCTGATATTGCCTTTGAAGATTGTTGTCCCTTTGCAGACGTCGTTCCAATCCGAGGAATCTAGCATGGGTTGTTGATTTTGATTCGCCAAGTGTTGCAGCATCGTCCGATAGTGGCAGACGGACTACAAAACGTCCGGTGGAGTCTCTAGTAGTGTTTTGTGCAAAGTGAGTCTCACAGACTTGTTCTGCTCTGGTGAGACTGGTTTCTGAATAAATGTCCTCGATTTTCCAGAATTTTTCCACCAATTCTCCCGTCGATAAGTCGTCTTCGCTGAAAACTGCACATACTGTGTCATGCGCTCTGTCTTCCCACAGCCTTCCACTGGCGATCCATCCTAGTTTTGTATTTCGTAGGATGGGCAAGTTGGCTGCCAATTTGATTTCCTCTGATAACATTAGTTGGAAATAAAATTCTGCTCCGAGTAAGACGTCGATTTTCGCAGAACTGTTGAACTGTGGGTCTGCTAATGGCACATTATCTGGGATCGACCAGACTGAAATGTCAAATGACCTGCTGGGTTGTGGCGGTATGATTTCCGGGAGCACATATGCTTCTAATCTGGATGAGAATTTGCATGTGATGGACTCAAAATTTACGTTCACTCGCTGTGTTGTCCGTTTTGATTTTCCGCCAATACCTTCAATAGATAATGCGGTCTGCTTTGGTTGAATTGAAAGCCTTTGGATTAGTCTTTCCGTAACGATGTTGATCTGGGAGCCTGAATCCAAGAGTGCTCGGAATTCCCCAGAACGTCCGTTGTTTGCCGTTATTCTGATCATTGCCGTACCGAGTAGAACACTTCCCCGGCTGGCGTTTGCCGAGGCTACTGTAGATTGAATCGTAAGAGTTGGTTCCTTGAGTTCTGATGTCCCTTTATCTTGTTGTTGGCGTTGACTGTCCTTGGAATTGTGTTGCCTTCCAAGGTGTAGCAATGAGTTGTGTTTTGAGGAGCACTTGGTGCATGATCTGGATGTGCACTCCTTTGACTTGTGATGGGCCTTCAGACAGTTCACACATAATTTGTTCTTCTGAACCCATTTCAGTCGATCCGCAGCCTGCATTGCGAGAAATTGTTTGCAGTAGAAAAGTGGATGATTGTCCTGGCATAATAGACAACCACCCGATTTCGGCGTTACGACTGTCGAGACCTGTTTCCCCTTTTCCTTGCCACCAACAGCTTCAAGTGCTTGGAAGCGATTTTGAAGGACCTTCAGGAAGTGGCTCATTGTCTGTAGTTCTCTGGGCTTGTCCAATGATTGTTCATATGATATGTGTGTCTGGCGATCCAATTTTCTTATCAATATGTGCAGAAGAATAGGATCCCAGTTTTCTGTGTTGATCCCAATGTTTCTTAGCGCGGATAAACTTTCATTGAGGACGTCATGGAAGTCCCTAATTGACTTGGCCTCCGCTGATAAGTTTCCCCAACTGAATAGTTTTTGCAATACCGTTGACATTAGGACCCTTTTGTTGTCAAATCGGTCTCTCAAGGTATTCCAAGCTGTGGTATAGTTTTTCTCTGTCAATTCCAAATGACAAATTAACCTGTCGGCTTCGCCACTCACATTGGCCTTTAAATACCACATTTTCTGTATTGCCGGTATGTTTTGCTCGTGAATCATCTTTGAAAATATATCCGCAAATGGCTGCCATTTTAAATAATCCCCATCGAACTGTGGAATGGTTATCTTCGGCAATTGGAGGTTTGCTGGCGTATTCAGTTGATTCGATGTCGACGTCCCTGAAGTTACCGCCTGGCTGGGTTGATTTCTGGATATTAACGCCATTTGTTTAATAACGTTGTCTTCCAGAGACAAATAATCCTCGTTGTCATATCCTTCGGCCTCCGGGTTATCGCATTTCTCCCAGATATTTAAATGTAATTCTTCTATGGTTTGCCATAGCCTTTCCATGACTGCCAGAGACTGTACTGGTGCCTCTTCCATGGATCTGCCATTAAGAAGACGTTTCAACGATGTCTTGAGGGCGCCTTGACGCCTGATAAAGCCTTGAACAGAGTCCTTCTGGGCGCTCGCGCTGGGAACAGGAGTTGAAGCGGAAGCTGGAGTGTTGCCTTGCGATGTTGCAACGGGAGCTGAAGTGGGATCAGGTTGCTTGCCTTGCGATGCTTGGCCATCCTTTAGTAATGCTTCACGCCCCTTTCTTAGAGTGTCTTTGACTTTGTCGTACAATTGTCTTACTCCATCATAGTAACCGGACGTGAAGTAGTCATCATCCATGTTTAGCTCGGGGATTGTGCGGATTTCAGAGTCCGTTTCGTCGAAACGCCTCCACAATGCTTCGAGATTCTCCTCTCTTGTGATGAAATATTCTTCCGTTGTCTTGCGAGCGGCCGAATCCTTTTTGAGATTTGTGAATAATTTCTGGATATCTGCCCCCAATTGGCTTTGCCTTGCTGTCAATTTTTCCATCGTTGAGCCGTGGAATTAGACTGTTTTCTGTTTTCCGTTGCGACTCGATACCCCAATTAATCCAGGAGGAGTTGTATAGAGCGGTGCCGTTGCTGGGAATTCACCCGAATGTTGGAATCGTGGATTGTCCAATGAGTGTCTCAAGTGGTGTTTTGTCCACCTGATGATGAGAAGGATGGTTTCCTTCAACGTTTGCCGATTCGTGATCGAATCGCTAATGATGATTACCAAAGAGTGTTCCAAGTTCCTTACCGCTGGTGGGGGGAAACTTGAAATTCAATGGTAAGTCGGTTTGACTGTTGAGACTGTCCTTACTTGGAAGGATCACGTCGGGGTCACCAACTGTTTAATTGAATTTGTGCTTTAGGTACAAACCAAAAGCCTTGTTGAGTCGGTACAGGGTACTTGAACCGTGTATCCGTGAAGAAAATGAAAAACCTTCGATCTGGCTTCCTTGATTAACAATTTATTAATGTTCTTAATAATTACAAATTGTCTGCTTATAAACTAAATTAACTATAGGATCATACATACATACATACTAGCAAACTGTGTAGAAATGTCTAGGTAAGCATTTCCTGTTTGCAGCTAGATTGCTGTCCCGACTATCGCGGCATTGTCACATAATACTCTACTTGGCCTTGAATTGCCTGGTACCATTTCACGGTGAGATGGTAACATGAGTCTCAGTCTATCGTCGTGGGACTGGCTGAGTCAAATGAATTCATGTGCACCTGTGTGCCTGTATGTATGTATGTATATTCCATATGTATAAATATTGAGGTAAGTTGGTCATATGAACTAGCTACAATGCAACGTATGAATATGATGAGAACATTCGTGTGAAACAAATTCTTTATTTATGTGTGCTCCTCATAGACATAGTTGCTTACAAATCATATTTTAACAAAATGAATGACCATATTATACTAAACATTAAAATTAACTTAATTATCGTGTTGTCTCTGAACAAATATATTTATGTAAAATCAATCAATTTACAAATTAATTGTTTTGTTATGTTTGTCGTTGTTAAAATAACAAACTGATCTCACTAATGTTTTGCATTGTAATTATAATTAAAATAAAGGTTTGCCTTTTATAGGTGTAATTGAATTGTTTTCTGTTATTTTTTAATACAAATTTTTGTCAAAAATTGTGTTTTAATTTGTTATTTGGCATACATTTGAAAACCGGATTATCCGGTTTTTTGTGAATTTCAAAAAAAGCAACCGGTTTTTTTTAAAAGTCATTATTCGAATAATTCGAAAACCGGTTTTCGCAAAAACCCGAATAATTGATCACCCTAATACCATTGCAAGGTCCATCTCTTAAAATACTACAAAGGTAACAAAAATGTAAATATTGTGTTGGTTCAAACACTATTAAATTTAATTTCCACAATCTACAAACATGTTGATTTATTCCCAATAACCCTTCACCTCTATTAAAGTCCACACACACACACCCTTATCCGTTGCAGGCATATACATCAATAGTAATTTCTTTGGATAAATTCACATGAGTTCAAACCAATTTGCTTGCAATTTTTTCCCAGGCATTTCTTCCCCTTGATCTATTTTGAACAATAGACCTAATAAAATCAAATAACTAAACACACTCATTTAATGCACACACACGCTCACACACGCTCACACTCCGTAAATAAGCCCCTTCATGGGTAATCGATGTCCTGGTTGGTATAACTGGCGCTGCTGTTGTTGTTGTTGTTCAGATTGTTATCCTGATTTACCCCCAAGGACAATGTGGTCAATCTATGTGACACAAATTGTAACTAAAAGATGAACATATAACGCACTCACACACACACACACACGTACATTTTTCAAGAAGTTTGGGGTGAAAAAAGAAATCGTAAGCAACACGTTCCTTCAATATGCCAAAGCCAAAGGACTAAAGAGAAATGAAGATACATGAAGCACATAAATAAATATCGTCTGTCCACTCCCTTTGGGCACCGTAGCCACCACAACAAGTAGGCAACTACAAGTACTCGAACTTGTACCATGGTCCAGTGGGACAATGCACTCAACATTTTTATTATATTTGTCATCAATTTAAAGTCTTTTTTCTCTAGATTGCCTTGTGGGTCTCTGGCACAACTACTGGATGATAGTCCCGATGGCTGATCATGTGAGTATTGGGGTTGGGGGGCTGTTGTCATGGCAGTTACATGGATGAAAGAGAGTTGTTTGGCTGTTATTGCGTTTTGTTTGCAAATAACGAGTCACAAAAATTAAAACAATCACTTTGGATTGATTAAGAGGGAAGTGAGGCAGGCGATAGACGAAATTAATATTTGAGTAATGTTAGGAATTAATGTGTTAATACTGTAAGAGCATGCCATGGTAAAGTATTTGGGTGTTCATTACAAACTAAGGAAAAAGCTTTAAATTTAAAAGAAAAAATTAATGTTTTGCCAAATTTACCTAAAGGTTATCAAACAGCTTTCGTTCGGATTTGTCTACAAAATGTAGGCCCGGTTGTAAGAGTCTAAAAATAGAAGCGTGTTAGTTCACAGTAACGCGGAAAGCTATACTATTCATAACACTGTGGTAGTCAAAAGAAAAAAAGATCGGACTCGAAGGTTTTACCCTAACTCGGACGCAATGAATCGAACACTCCCCGACGGAAGGCAAAGACGACGACATTAAAGAAGCATTCTATGAGCGCCTGAAGGAGATATATGACCGCTGCGCTGCACATGACATTAAAATTGTTCTTGGAGATTTTAATGCTAAAATAGGAAGGGAAGATGCTCATGGTTCAGCAGTCGGAAAATTTAGTCCACACAACAACACCTCCGATAACGGATTCAGACTGGTTAGTTTCGCGTCGGCACGAAACATGGTTGTGAGTGGAACCAGATTCCAGCATAAAGATATCCACAAGGCATCCTGGATATCTCTCGATCAAAATGCAAGAAATCAGATTGATCACCTGGTAATTGATGGAAGGCTTGTCTTAAGCGTTATAAGCAAATATTGACACGGATCACCACCTAGTTGCAGCAAGGATACGTATACCACCGAGATAGCCAATGCCTACGTACGATGATGAATGTAGCGAAATGTCTGAGGGAATGGATGCTGCATACAAGGCAAAACTGCAGCCAATGGTGACGAGTGCGGTGACGGAACGTTATAAAGAGAAAAGAAGGGAGATGAAACGCCTGTTCAGATGAAAAAAGCGTCTGTGGAAGAAAAGAGAGAACCAGGATATTGAAAAATTACAGGGATTGAGGTAAAAGCCAAAAGTTATATAAAAATGTTAAAAACAAAAGTTTTGGAACAGTGATCCCCACCAGTAAGGACGAAGACGGAAATGTGGTCATTGAAATTCAGAGTGTCCTGCAAATATAGAGGGGACACTTTCGATCTCTTCTCTTTCCCGAAGTCAGCATAAGTGAAGAAATCACGCCAATCATCGACGATGGAGTAGACTGTTCACCACCGAGGCAAAACGAGATCAGCACAGCAATTGTACGGCTTAAAAATAATATAGATACGGCAGCCGATGGACTGCCGGCCGAGCTTTTTAAAGCCGCAGCTCGTACACACGATTTGGCTCAAGGAATGCATTCCCGATGATTGGAATCTGAGTGTTTTATGTCATGTGCTTAACAAAGGCGATCCAAGTGTGTGTACCAACTATCGTGGGGTCAGCCTTTTACCCATCGCATACAAGGTCCTGTCTAGTGTGTTATGTGAAAGACTAAAGCCCATCCTAGCGAACCTGATTGTACCTTATCAGTGTGCCTTTAGACCTAATAAATCCACGACCGACCAGATATTCAAACTAAGACAACGGAGTTTTGGTTGGAACAATTAGGATTTTCAAAAACAAGACGGCGGTGATCATTACCTGTTATGCCTAAATTTGGGTTTATACACACGAGGTTCTGCTTCAAATTGGATGTATAACGATGTCCAATTATTAGTGTTCAATAAAGGGGGCAAATGTAAGTGTTTATAGATTTTCGAACAAATACACTTAAAGAAAACTTTTCGCAATAATATTTCAATGAACTGTTCATTTGATATGTATACAACTTTGTGTATTATTTACGTTATTTTAGGGTTGGTCTGTAAAAATCTTGACAAAACTTATTTTTTCTTGATTCTTGACGAGCATTTAAAATTCTTGTTAATCAAGAAACATCAAGACCGTCTGGCATCCCTATTATACAGCGAAGTTGCTGTCTACGATATCGAGGGGCCAGCAATGAGAGAAAAATTTAGATGACTGAGCAGAGAATCGAACCACGGATCTCCCGCTATGCCACAGCCGGCCTTTCTTACGAAATGGCAGAAAAATCTTATATATAAAAATGAATCGATGTGCAGTTGTCTCGCTAAAACTCAAAAACGGCTGGACCGATTTTCAAAAATTTTTTTTTGTTTTGTTCGCTATAGCTTCCGGATGGTTTAAAAGGTTTTATTTTTTTAAAAAGTGGGCGGCGCCACGCCCCTTTTTTCAAATATCGCTCAGACGGCTTTTCTAATAGACCGATTGATACAAAAATTTTACCATGAAGTACTGTTGACCTGTAGATAGTTCCTGACTACATTTGGTTGTAATTGGATAAAGGGGCGTGGCACCGCCCATACAACTTGAAAATTAAAAAGGCTATATTTCCATGAACTATCAGAGGTATTAAAATGAGATTTGGTATATATGTTGTTTGTACAGTTAGAATTACAGCCAGGGTGCAAGTGGGCGGTGCCACGCCCTCTTTTCGAAAATCGCTCTAACGGCTTTTCTAATAGACCGATTGATACGAAAATTTTACCAAGTGGTACTGTTGACCTGTTGATAGTCCCTGGCTATATTTGGTTGTGATTGGATAAATGGGCGTGGCACCGCCCATACAACTTGAAAATCAAAAGGGCTATATCTCATGAACTGTCAGAGGTATGAAGATGAGATTTGGTATATATGTTGTTGGAGCAGTATTAATTACAGCCAGGATGGAAGTGGGCGGTGCCTCGCCCTCTTTTCAAAAATCGCTCTAACGGCTTTTCTAATAGATCGATTGATACGAAAATTTTACCAAGTGGTACTGTTGACCTGTAGATAGTTCCTGACTACATTCGGTTGTAATTGGATAAAGGGGCGTGGCACCGCCCATACAACTTGAAAATTAAAAAGGCTATATTTCATGAACTATCAGAGGTATGAAGATGAGATTTGGTATATATGTTGTTGGAGCTGTATAAATTATAGCCAGGATGGAAGTGGGCGGTGTCACGCCCCCTTTTCAAAAATCGTTCTAACGGCTTTTCTAATAGATCGATTGATACAAAAATTTTACCATGAGGTACTGTTGACCTGTAGATAGTTCCTGACTACATTTGGTTGTAATTGGATAAAGGGGCGTGGCACCGCCCATACAACTTGAAAATCGATATGGCTATATCTTATGAACTATCAGAGGTATGAAGATGAGATTTGTTACATATGTTGTTGTTGCGGTATGAATTACAGTAAGGGTGGAAATGGGCTGTTCCACACCCTTTTTAAAACAAACGGTCAAAACTGTATTTGTGGTGTGTGTGGTGGGCCAATTTTTTTATTCGCAAAAATCGTAACCAAAATCGGAATCTACGATGAATTTTAAGAAAATTTCACCAAAAAACTTTGTGTCTAAAATCAGTTCCTAGCTCGCGTTGGAAAGCATAAAAACTTCAGATATATATTTTTTGAGACCTTCTGCGTAAAACTGACTTCCCAACAAACTAAATGAGGTATTACAGAAGCAAATCTATGTATTAGCTAAAAAGTTATGGCCTCTGAGAGTTGGCATACAGAAATTAAATTTTAAAAAATCATTTTTCAGAATATAGGGCGGGATCCCAATAAAAAAAATCAAAAATATACTATTATTTTCGTCTTGGTCTCCAAACATTGGAATGGTTGGAAAAATTAGAGCCGGGGCCCATAGGTCTGAAGTAACTGAATAATTGCTCATTGCCAAAAAAAATATCTCTACCTGAAATCTTCATGCTTCTTAGCGCGAACTAGGATTAGATTTAAGACATATAGTTTCTTAGTGAAATTTTCTAAGAATTCTTCGTACAATCCAATACTGGTATACGATTAACACGTTAGTTTTTTGACGCGAAATAATTGATTCGCCCTAATGATCAGGCTATTTAGAAAAGTAAAAAGTGCCGAGGCGCTGCCCACGCACTTCAATAGTTAACTTTTTAACTGTATCACTGTATGGTAATAAATCATATAGATAGAAAAATTAAGCAATTTTCATTGTAGTTATACTACAATGGTTAAATTTTTATAGTATATCAGAGGTAACATTATCAAAAAATTGTAAATAACCCATGCATGGGGTATTTTTCTTGACATATAGAACTTCTGATAGGTATAAGTGTAAATTTAGCTGTCATACTAATGAAGTGTGATAGACTATCTTTTAGTATGCTTTGCAAAATCACCATGCAAAAACTAAACAAGAACAATGTTTACAAATCTTGCAAATTTATGTTCAAAATGCGCGTTCTGCTCGGCAAAGTTATGGAGCCCTTTTTGAAGTTGGTGCATATAATGATCCATCTGAGCAGCTAATAGAAGCCATCGACGCTATAGGCGTTAGTGTGACAGGGGACTCGAATTTATCGAACCGACGTCTTTCTTAGCAACTCGGTCTATGCAAATGCTGAGGAAAGATCTTGGCCCACATTCATATAAAATCAAACTGGTAGAAGAACTATATCAATAGATTTTTTTTATTTATCATGTCATTGCACATTATTTGAAGGAGAAATGGTTCCAACACGACGGTGTAAAATGCCATACAGCACGTGAGACCATCACTTTGTTAAGCCAAACATTGGTGACCGAATTATCACAAAAAATTTTAATACGAGTTCAATACAAAGATAGTATTCGGGAATATTATTGATCCGTGTGAGAAGAAGACATGACAAAAGAAGTTCTTATGACCAAAGGCATGAAGCTTCAAACGGAATTTTCATTTGCGGTCAATTGGAGAAGGCATAACAAAAATGTTTTTTTTTTATGACCAAAGAGATAGTTAGTATACAGATGGTATAAATAATTTTGATCTTTAGAGAAATTTCTGTTTCCGATTTGTGAAAGAAGTGTTTGTTCTCCCTACATACAGACAAAACTTAATCTACATGTCGAAACTATAGATATGACTTGGCTGATGAACTTTTTATTAGCATTTACAACAATAAAACTTAATTGGTTAACTTTAATGTTAAGGAGTTACTTTAAATAAGTTACATAAATAAATAAACTCAATATATTATTGTCGAGCTTAAGTACCGTTTTCAAAGTACTTTGTAGACCTAAATGTGAAATATATAACAAGAGTAATATGCAATAGCGAAGCATTGCCGGGCCCACTAGTATAATATTAAAAAAGTTATAAATTAACCCAAAAATCTTAACATTACACTGTACGACGCAATTTTCACCCATGATCAAACTGACCAGATTCTGAAAATATAGCTAAAATAAAAATATGCGTATCTCCCAGTTTTTCTAGATCAGCTCATTTTAGTTTATTACGAGCAATTAAATTTTTGGAGCGAAGCTCCCGTACAACTACTTGAAAGTAACTTCTCCCTGTCCGCAGAACTCTGCGAATTGTTAACAGATTTTGATGATTTTTTTTTTAAATTGATTTTCAAAAGTGCAGGATCGGGTTCTGAAGAGGTCCAAATTTAAAATTTTTCACAAATTTTGTCACAAGTTTAATTTAACAACACATTTTGCTAGTCAGAACCAGTTCCTTGCCATTTGAAAAACATTTAAAAAAAATCATCAAAATCTGTTGACAATTTGTTTGTGACAAATTTAATTTGTGACTAATTTTAAATTTGGGACTGGTCAGAACCACATACTGGCCATTTGAAATACATTAAAAAAAAATCGTCAAAATCTGTTAACAACTCTCTGAAATCTGCGAACAGGAGGAAGTCACTTTCGAGCCGTTGTGTGGGAGCTTCGCTCCAAAAATTGAATTGCTCGTAAAAAACTTAAATGAGTTGATCTAGACAAACTGGGAGATACGTATATTTTTATTTTAGCTATATTTTCAGAATCTGGTCAGTTTGATCATGGGTGAGGTCAAAAGTTTAAATTTGTCTTACAGTACTTAAGTGCTAACATATAAATTAAACATTAACAACCCTAATCTAACGATAGACAGAGAGATAGAGAGAAATATTCTAAGTACACATGAGGCCGAACACTCGCCTTATCAGCGTAGAAAATATAACACCAATACATTGTTGATCCTGAGAATATGGTTTCTCTAATCTCCTGCCATACGCAGAATACATTTCACATATTTGTGTCAGTAAGGGAATACCACATTACAGAAACATAAAAACCATGTTCAAATCTGTTTTGAAGATACCATATTAAAAACACGAAATACTTATAATATTTTTTTGCATACGGCACGTACGTACATAACACAGTGCAACACATAAATTGGTGCCACCATCATACCCACGATTTTTTGACCATTTTTTCGAGGTCCATATTTCATAAACCGTTTGGAATTTTTTCGTTTTGTCTTCGGCAAAGTTGTAGACTTAAACCAGAGCAAAAAAACCCTCAAATAAAAAAAAATTGCATCCAGTGCATAAAATTGCAAAAATATGGGAAAAAATGCTATTTTTACATGATTTTTTCACCAGAAAATTATGATTATCATAAGTAATATTCGACGTAAATCATACGCCACGGAGTACCACGATATAAAGTTTATGGTGAAAACATCATGAAAAATATCCTTTCTTCCTATATTTATGCAATTTTCACGCACTGGATGCAATTTTTTTGGGTCGGTCTATTGAGGCTTTTCTTGCTCTAGTTTAGATCTACAACTTTGCCGAAGATCAAAAGAAAAAATTCCAAACGGTTTATGAAATGTGGACTCCGTAAAAATGGTCAAAAAATCGTGTTGGGGTGAAAATATTGGAGTATCCATAAATGTTTGGATGTGATGGGACCAAGTCCTATGGGGATTTTTTTAGTTTCGGTAAATACTTCAAAAATAGCAGGGTACGAAGGAAGGCACAAGACGATGACCTTATAAATGTTGCACTGTGTAATCTATAATTTGTTCAATACCAATCAATTGATCACAATATTTAAATTTCTGCAACATAACTAATAATTTCATTATACTCTACCGCAATATTTTCATAACTTTAAACCAATTTACCGTTAGTTGCTTATTTAGTTACTTATGTTAGTTGCATTGCATTATGTTCCACATGCGGGAGAAAGTGATTATTTATTTGACATCCATTCACTTTCTCTTCCAACATTTGCTATTGAAATGATTTATGTTTGTTTGTACAATTAATTTATGTAATAAATTAATCATATTTGTGTAGCACACATACATATGTACACACGTACACTACACATGCAAACAAACAAGAGAACGAGTGTTTGTATATATATGTGCATGTGTCTGTGTGTCTTTCCTTACATAATCGAATGCATCTGAAGTATTGACACAATAATTAATGATTATTGTGTTATGCAATACACAATCAATAAATGTTTCATGAATCTCTGCAATTGGACTTGATTCACCGATAATAATAATAAAATTCGTTGATAATATGATTTAAAGAGCAGCCATAAGATATAATATGTATGTACGTATTACCAATAAAATGACAACGCGAAGGAGGGAGCAGAGACATAAAGAGGGTTGGCAGAGAGAGAGAGTGAGGCAGAAAAAGTAAGGTAATAAATTGTCAATATTTGGTGATGTAAGTGAAAACGCTCTGAGCATTTTTATGACATTTTTAATTGGAAGTGACATTAAACATTATGCTAGATGCGTGATTGCTTATATGCTTAATCATTTATCATAATTTTAATACACACATATATATACATACGATATGGATTTAAGATATAAATATAAAAAGTGGTAGCACTACAATAATTGTATTCTTCCCTTGTTCGCTTTTATGTTGATGGACATATTAAGGCCAGCAATTATGTTTGAAGATAAAATAATTGCTAATAAACTCAATTCTATAAAACTTTATCTCTGATAGCTGATTAACGTTAATAAATGAGAATATGTTTGACATATATTACAACATGTTAAATTAGTTTACAAAGTTTACACAGCACAAGAAGTACAGAAGTTCTGCATCATTCGTTTTGTCAAGTTGCATGGCATAATAATTAAATATCGATTTGAAGTTAGTTAGTATCGTATAGGGGAATTTGTCACGTTTTAGGCTCTTTTGTTATATTGTAATATGGTAGCGTATGATTATCGTAAGTAATATTACAAGTAAATCATACGCCACGGAGTACAATAGTTTTATTGTAACTGCTACTAAATAAACTCAGTTCAAAATGATTTGATGAATGGAAATGTGAAACTGTTGCTTTTGTAGGGAAACGTTATATGAACAGATTAAAGGAATTGTAATTCTTAATTTTTTTATTTTGTTTCAGCTAACTCGGACTAGTGGTTCCCGAGTAATGTCAAACAAAAGAGCCTAAAACGTGACAATATACGATGCTTAATAACTTCAAATCGATATTAAATTATTATGGCATGTTACTTGACAAAACGAATGATGCAGAACTTCATCTTTTTGCGGCTACTTTCACGTGTAGTTCTCAGAATTGAGTCCCAAATCAATGAGCTGAAAAATATTGTACTGTGATATACAATGAAACATGGTATGGACAGTAATAGTAAGTAGGGAATAATGATTTGTATATATTGTATATATAGAATAGTTGTCAAGTGTCATAGTTGTTAGTGGTATACTTCCATGCGATGACCAATATTTGTAATAAAATATCTACATATTTGTTTCCAGTTTTATGCTCGCCTCGTTTATTGCCTATTGATGTTTAAATAACATTAATACATATGGAGATAAATCCCAAGATATGCCTTGGTTTGTTTCTAATGTGAGATCTTATATTAGTCGAGAGTATCCCCTAAATGGATAACGAACATAGGGACGTAGACTCCTTTGTTACTTTATTTTGTTATATTCGACGAATTCATTAGTATAAAATTTCTAAGGTGACTGTATACAGCCCATGCTGTACATCATTTATAAGGCATCCATACTTTCTATTGTCGATCCAAAAATAAAAATCCTATCTAACTTTTACTTAACGCTCACATGCTTAAACCTATACCAGACTAAAACTAAAATTATGCACAGATTATCTAGTAACTCCCAGCCTCAATTTAGTTTAATATGCTTCCTTGTATATTGTCTGCAATATCTTAAACTTATTTATTTTAGACTTAAATTTATTTATTTTAATCTTGAAATTTAAAACTTTCTTTATAACCATTAAGATTTGCAATTTCCTAATATGAACAATGTGAGAGCAAATACAATTTATAGCTAACAAAAAGTCATTAATTT
The DNA here is from genome assembly GCA_964034835.1 of Muscina levida. Lineage (NCBI taxonomy): Eukaryota > Metazoa > Arthropoda > Insecta > Diptera > Muscidae > Muscina > Muscina levida. The sequence goes on along the minus strand of OZ035880.1, from coordinate 185,440,102 downwards.
TAAATTTAAATACCATTACGATGAGTACAAGTGCGTATCATGCACACGACGAACACTGCCGTTAAAGTGTTTTGCAATAAATAATTTTTATTTTGTTTAAGTGTGAACAGATTTAGGAAAATTGTGATTTATGTTTGAAAATTTTCAAAAGATGTTGAGATTTGTTTTTAAGGATTACCATCCTTAAGCTATACAACAAAAGCTACACAATGTCGACAGTGTAAATCTTTAAAAATAGTACGTGTATACGATATTGTTAACAGAAACAATATATATAAGCAATTTTTTGTATTGATGTTGTTATTGTTGTCACAACAAAATCATCTTCTATAGTTGATGATGATGGTGGTGTTAAAAATAAACATCAATATTTGTAGTCATACAACAAGTGCATTGGTGGTCCATTGTTATAATTGTTTACATGCATGTATTTATCATAATTTTAATTATCGTAGCGTTTTGTTTATACGCAATGTTTAATTTAATTAATTTAAATATTTATATAAAACATCCATGTCAGTCGCTACAAATTTATTTGTTTCTATTTATTTGTGTTAACTGTCATTTTTCTATGGCACTGAAAACAACAACAACTGTAGCAAAGAAAAAAAGCGTAAATCTATAAATATATTTATGTAAATATTTATCAATTTAAGAATTAAATTTTTATGCAAAATGATAATACATTTACCATAGTAACATTTAGTATGTCCTTTAGTTTACAATATCGGAATGATACTAAATGAACATGATGAAGGTGTTTAAATGTTATTATGTAGAAGTTTAGAGATGACAAATGGGGGACCAGTTTTTAGAGTATACGATAAGATGTTAAGAAAAACTTTGTTTCAGGACTTATATCGGGGTTTTACCTTAGGCTGAGGAAGTTTCAGCCATCATGGTCTTCGCAAGGACCCTCAAAACCTTACGAAATAAAAGAGTGGATGTTCCCTGACAAGGGTGAGATATTATATTATTTTATTAATTTACAAACCACAAAATTTAAATTGAACGAAACAATTTGAATTCTTAAGGTAAAATGCAATCATTGGTCTGATATCCTTGAGATGTCTGATAGCGGGTAAAGATATCTAGGGTTTTGTTTGTTCGGTGACCCCGTATCGTTGATGGTGTCCGGTGAAGTGTATTGCGGTGCCATTGTACGTAGTAGCGGCCCTTGACAAGCGGTAGTAATTCGGTGACTGGAAACAGGACGGTTCTAACGTTACACAGAGGGGCGAAATCACAAAAAATGGAGATCAATTAAACTACTTATCCGATTTTAAAAATTCTTTCACTATTAGAATGCTACATTATCACTGAGTGACATATGCTAAACATGTTTTGGAAAAGAGGGCGGTGCCACTCCCCCCTTATTAAAAATCGCTCTAGCGGCCATAGTAATAGACCGATTGTCATGAAACTTTCCGAATGTTGTACTGTTGAGCTGCTATAGTCCTTGGCCAGACTTGGTTATGATTGGATAAAGGGGCGTGGCACCGCCCATATAACCTGAAACTTAAAACGGATATATCTCATGAACTATTAGAGGTATCAAGATGAGATTTGTTATATATGTTGATCGTACAGTACGAATTACATCCAAGGTGGAAAACGGCGGTGCCACACCCCGTTTTCAAAAATTGCTATGGCTCAGTCGATTTTTTTTTTTTTAATTAATACAATTTTTACATATAATCAATTTATTTTTATTATATACTAGCTGGCCCGGCAGACTTCGTCCTGCCTACAAATTTTTGTAAAATATGTTGAGTGTAGTAGAAATCTAATAACGATTGGTTTATTTTTTTGACCTTAAAAATATTAAATTTAAAGGTCGAGGTTTTCCGGACAAATTCTGTTATTCATATATCTTAAAGATTATTATAAGAATTGCTAAAACGGATCAGCAGTGTCGTCCATGATATGATGAAAACTTACTTATTGATAGGCATATATTCTAAAACCACATTTTTAAGCCGATTGACTGACATATAACTTTCTGCATTGGTGTACTGGGTGATTGTACCTTTTTATCCTAAAGAGTACAAATTTCAAAAAATGCATTCATTAGGCTCAGCAACCCCATTAACACATTAACCGTATGGTCTGAGTGATATCAACAGTTATTCCTATTTTCGTTATTGTCCCCTAAAATTTCGAAATGGGAAAAACTTTGTGAAGCTCTCTAATTCTGTAGGAAGTGCGCTATTATAAAAGTTGGTCATTCTTCTTTAAGCCTTTTTGCGGTCTGGGTGACCATCTACATCCAATTCCCAACTTTCACTAAAATTTTATATATATAGATGATGTTAAAAAAGGGACTAAATGACATTCCAAATATTAAGTGTATCATAAGCTAAACACAGCCAACTGGATCCAAACATACATTCAAAATTTTCTCATGCCAAAAAATCATATATTTTTAGTTTAAGTAAAATCGGACAATCGATATAAATTCTCGAAATAATTCAACACCAGCCAAATCAACTGCGGGTCCATATATACAAAAAAAATTCTCATAATAAAACAAATATACATTCTGAATTTCAGTCAAATTGTTTAATTTGGTAAAATTTTCATTATAATTCCACCATAGCGACACCTACCGGGTCAATTTATTCAAGGTTCCACAAACATAAATACTAAATTTCAGTTAAATTGGTACATGCATTCAAATTTTCCATATAAATCCACCCTAGCGCCATCTACCGGGTCCATTTGTACATACGATTTTTTCTAATGATCAAACAAATATAGATTTTGAATTTCAGTTAAACTGGCCCATTCTTTAAAATTTTGATTGTAAACCGACCCCAGCGCCATCTACCGGGTCCATTTGTACATAAAATGTTTTCTCATGATCAAACGAATATCCATTCTAAATTTCAGTTGAATTGGTACATGCATTCAAATTTTCGATATAAATCCACCCTAGCGCCACCTGGATTTAATTTTTTTCAACACAAACAATCTACGGAAAATTTCGAATCGAATAAAAAAAAATCAGCCAAATCGCTCCAGCCGTTCTCAAGTGATGGTATGACATACGTGGACCATTTCATTTTTATATATATAGATGTAGACGAAAGGGGGATAATTGTATCGTATATGTAATATATGGGACTCAAAGCAGATATTAAAAGTGTTCGATCGTGCACGGATGTGTCAGGTGAGCGTTTTGTTCAAAAATGTAAATAGCTTGTTCCTTGAAGTCTACAAAATAGGAAAAAAAATTATACATAAGTATTTATATATATGTCCAAAGTCATATCCCCAAAGTCATCATACTCTAAAGCATCGCCCTCAATATAATCATTTTCTGTAATAGCGCGTGCGAAATGATTAATGGGTCATGTATTAAAAACTTATTTATGTCATTGTAACACACAGTTGCCAATGATTTACAAAAACACAAATTATAACAACGAAAACGAAGAAAATGCAAACAAAAGACAAGAACTGGTGTTCTTTGCTTGAGTGACTATTTTCACAAATAATTTAATAAAAAAATTTCGCGCAAAAACGCGCAACATGTTATTACTGAATATGGAAGCCTAGGAACTGTAGTTTCTTAAAAAAATAATATTTGAACGCCAACTGACACCATTCATATTTAAATATCCACGAATATTTTGAAAATAGCCAAAATTTAGACATATTTTAAAAAAAAATTTAAAAATATTTCTACACAACTTTTGTTAACACAAATTTTTTAGAACAACGCTAAAATACCTGCATTTAAAGATCCCATTATAAAAGTATTACTTTTGGCTTGCGAAAAACTATGTATTAAGCGTCGAAATATACCGAATTTCAATTAACACTATTGTGCGTGAATAACTCAAAAATTACTTAACTTTAATACAATGCAGCTTGACATGTAAAATACATATGACATTGAAATTTTCAGTAATGATGTAGAATTTTATATACTTTAATCGGATACAAAGTATTTTTCAAAAAATCAAATTTAAATTTTTCAATTAATCTCCATTTTTTGCGATTTTGCCCCTCTGTGCGTTACGGTAATTCGGTGGCGTTGGACGTCGAGGACTCGCAGAAAAATTTGGTAGAACCCTCCGGTGAAATTTGCTAAGGTCCTGGAACAGGAAAAGAACAGAAAGAACTAGTAACAGGCCCTGGTCTTACAAGTACGAGGACTCGTCCGTTGTACAGACTCAAGGTTCATTTATACAGGCTTATAGCTCGATTATACAGACTAACTGTCCGATTCTACAGACTCAAGGCTAGATTGTACAGGTCTATAGCCCGGTTGTTCAGGCTCGTAGCCCGAATGTACTGACTTAGTGTCCGTTTAACAAAGATACTTGTCTTCGTACAATCCCAAAGGATCAAGGAGATCAGATAACATTGCTTGTCTCGGCAATAATCTTCGTCTTGGAGATGTCACCGACGAATGTATTAGAAAAACGTCGTCTTATATTATAAGTGACATGAACCAAATGAGAATTATAAAGTAGTTGCCTGTTTTATGTTTGTACTGAACTCAGCAATTTAAAACGAATGTTTGTGCTACTGACCGATGATGATGTTGTGTGGTGGTTTTGTATGTGTCGCAACAGCCTTTGCGTTGTATCAAAGAGTTATGTTTTTGTACAAAAACAAGCAAGAATTACAATGGGTTTTCCGTAAATTCTTACATTTTTTTGTTTTATTTATCTTTTCCTTTTTATATCTAAGCAAAACAGCTGACTTCTAACTCGGAAATTTGTCTTCTTTGTAAAAATTTTATTCCCCGAAAAAATTATTTCCCAGGCAACTAATATTCCTGGGAATATTTGAAATGGTACTGTATATAAATCCATCAATTATGGTGCAGATTTACCCGTTTAGTTTTAGACATTAGTAACATATTACTTACTTTTTCTACCTTCATAAAATTAAAATACATGCCAAATTTTTATGGTCCGGCTTCAGATGTTTGCCACTTTTTACCCCCTTAGAGTACAAATATCCAACACATGTTTATGCGCGTCTACGTCGCAAAATGATCCCTATATGCCAAATTACAAGTTTCTAGCTTTAGCCGTTTGGGTTGGGGAGTCTTCTGTCAGTCATATGATAGAAATTGTTTAATTTTGTTATAATCGGGCTATTGACCAATATAACGATTTTATAAAAAAAGGGCGTGGCACTGTTTATTTTTATGCGTGCCGTAATTCTCCTTGTACAAGTAACATATGTAGCAAACCTCTTCTTCATACCTCTAATGGCTCGTGAGATATGACCGATTGAAATTTAGGCTTATGGGGGCGGTGCCATGCCTCCTTGGTAATTATGTTTTCATGTAGCCTATGATAGGGGCCCTACGGATTGTACTACACAGTACAAATTTCATTGTAAAGGGTCCATTTATTTGGGCATATAAAGATTTTTTTTTAAAAGGGGCGTGGCACCGCCCTCTTTCCACGTAATTTTTCTTGTACGACCAACATATGTACCAAATCTCGACTTTGTTTCAAAAACGGTTTGTAAAATACAGGCGGTGCCACTTCCACTTTTACCATCTTGCAGTCTGAATTTCCAAGAATCGCTTCCTAGTGCGAGCCAACGCCTACGAAACATGCCAAATTTCAAGGTTCTAGCTTTAGTCGTTTTGCCTCTGAATATATGAAGCACGTATTATATGCGCTTCGATCTTCTGCGCTTCTTCTCCATTTCGTCGCACCAAGTTCTGCAGGGTTCTCAGGTAACCTGGTTTTCCATTGGAGTTTTGGTCGTCATCTTCAGCGGCGTCCATCGAGTTCATTTTGGAAGACTTTTCGAGCTAGATCATTTTCATCTGTGAGTACAACATGACCTAGCCAACGCAACCGCTGCAAATTAATGTGGTTGACCATTTTTATGTCGGTTTATATCTCGTGCAGCTCATGATACATACAATGTCGATACTCTTCGTTAACGACGATGGGTCTTTATATTTAGGGAGTGTTTTACTCTCGAATATTGTCAGAACCGATTCATCCGTTTGAGTCATTACCTAGGATTCTGCTCCATACTACAATACAGGTAGAACCAGTACCTGATATAGGTGGATTTTTGTTCGTCGATAGACGGTTATATCATTAAATAGGGCTCTACTCCGGATTCCAAGCCTGACGTTAGTTTTTTACAGATGGCGGAGCAGGGGTAGATCAAATCATCATTGTAAACGTTCACGCAGCGTCCCAAACGAGTAGATTCTTTGTTCGTTGAAACTAACAACACCGCTCTGTCCTCGTTCACCGTTAGACCCCTTTGTGTTGATTTCTGAGAAGGCTGTAGTAACATCAAATTTTCAGCCGATGATGTCTATTCTTCAGCATACGCCAGTATCATATGGCTTTTGTTAAAAATCATCCCGCTCGTATTTACCGCAGCTTTACTGATTATCACCGTCATCAGTTTTGAATAGGTCATACGATTGGCTATCGCATTGCCTAAGTCTGATAAAAAATGCCTCGTCTGGTAAAAAAAATAGCTCATTAAGCTCCTTGCCAATTTTCACTAAAGACTTCGTGCCAGTCAGGGTTATTCCGCAAAGGAGTATCAGCTTCACAGGAATGCCCAACTCAGCCATGGCTTCGAGTACTTTCTGGCGTATTGGACCGTGTCGAAGGCAGCTTTATAAACGACGAAAAGATGGTACGCGTTGTTCTGCATCTCTTGGGTCTTTTCCAGGTTTTGCCAAAGTGTAAATATATTTGCCAGGCCTAAAGTCACACTGTTAAGATAATACTGACTTTACTCCTTTACATAGCACACTCGACGGGACCTTATATGCTATGGACAATTTCATACAAATTTTTTATATAACTCTTATTAAAACTTCAGTATATTTAACTTTAAATTAAACACAACAGTCACCACTATATACATTTTCCCCTAGCAAATAATTTGCACCACTTCAAAGTGATAACCCTTTCGCCATACAAATGAAATTGAAATAATTGTAACCACTACAGTCAACCAAAACCAATGACAAGCTCACAAATGAATAACATAACTCAATAAGAGGTTTTTTGGTATGTGTGTGTGTTTGTTGTTGCCATTACTCAACTCCTCCACATTATGGGAAATATTAATTAGTTGTGTAATAGATTTCTGTCATTATATCAGTTACTCTGGCTGTCTGTCTGCCTGCCTGCCTGCATTGTGCCACATGACATAATTATGGATCCACAGATATGAAAACAACAACGACGACAACAACAGCAGCAGCAAAAACATCACAGCTAACGAATTCGCGTGCACAAACACATACTTACGCACATCAGCAGCATTACCACGGCATCACAATATATATATAGATTACATTACATTAAATTTGAATTATGAAAATTATTTTAATTAAATAAAAATTCTCATTTTACTCATTGCAAGTTCGCGAGTGCAGTTCAATCAGTTCATTTAAAAAGTTTCATTTAAAATGTGTGCATCAATGAATGTAAATGTAATAGTCAATAGTGTGCTTTTAAGTGTGTGTGTGTATGCATACTGTTGCTACAGTATCATCATCACAACCATGACATGCCACAATCATTCAAACTTTTCGTATTGATACACTGATTACATTGATGCTAAGAGCATTTGGGTTGAGCCGAAGCGGGAAAGGACCAAAGGATATTCGTTCGTGTTTCGCTTTTTTTGTTTTGTGTTTTGTAACGCTTTCGTCATAATCATCATCAGTGTTGGTTTGGAACAAAAACATAATCAGATTATAGAGTAATACAAAAATATTAATTAAGAACTATCTATTATATCAATGTGCTGTAACTATTGTATGAGCTTATGCGAGAAGATGCATGATTTACTGTCGCATTGATGTATTCTCTCACTGGGAATGCCAATCCCCTTAGCTGAAATCTATAGCATATAATGAAATGGGTAAAACAATGTGGTCGTCGTGCTTAAAATATGGAAGGATAATTTTCATAATATAATGAAAAATAACTTATGACACAGTTAACAAAAATTTTTGATTCATAAAGAGGAATTTACATGCAAGAAAAAATATGAAATTATATTGAGTACATACGGCTTGATATATTTTACATCCCCAACGGCGCCCAACGGATAATATTAATACTGATAAATACTCATAAAGATTAGTTACTCAAGTTTTCCTGCTCACTAGCCATCCAGCCACCCAGTCAGACAGACGGGCATGGCTTAATCGTCTAAAAAGTCATAAAACGGTATTTGGTCTTAAGATACTTAGGGTCTAACACGTCTCCTTTAATGCATTCCAACTTTTCTCGATTCGAATAATATATCGCTGACTTATACTGCAAAGACTCTAAGTCCACTTTTTTTAGATAATTTAATTATATCATCATCCCTAAGCGTGTTGTTACAATTACATAACATATCTTACTGCATTTTCAGCTTTGGCGTAAATTAAAATTTAAATTAAATTATCATTTTCCACAGTTGCAAACAACTACAAAACAACCTTTCAACACTGTTGCACTGAGTGTTCGCTGTCGATAACTTTTCAGTGAAAGCCATACAAAATGTTTCAAAGTAAATGTGTTATAACTAGATATGGTTCTCAATAAGTCTTCTTTTCTGCACTCTTTTGACTAAACACACACGTAACGACGTATAGGACCTACCCATCGTCCGCATATGCATGCAAGTGCGTCTAACTGTGTGTGTGTGTGTGTGTCTGTCGGTAATTCATTAGGTTACACAGCCTATTTCCGTCTAAAACTTTGCTAACAAAGTTGCCAACTCATTTACAACAAACTACGAGGAGGTCATAGCACACACGTCCCCGTACACACAACACGACTGACTGGTAACTGTCTGTTAAGCCGTCATATGTATGATTATACCATGGATGCCTTTTTTTTTGTATGTGTGTGAGAGTGGGTTTATGTTTCAATGAGGATATGGTCATTTAACAAAGTTTTAGCCCACACACACACATACTATGGCGTTAGACAACATAGAAAGCGGCGGCGGCGCCTGTTGATATGCTAAGTCTTGCCTTATGCAACTTAAACAAAAACACTGTGATGAGCCTTAACCATCTCACCGCCCCTTAATACAGTGCCTAATAGTGCTTAAGATGCGAATTGTGTTTCTACACTTGAATTTAAGATTTATTAACGTATTAAGTGTAATTAAGAGCCTGTGTAAGAGTTGCAACTTCAATGTCGCCATTAATCATTACAAATTGCAAATAAGGTTCTCATCTAAGATAACATTTCGAATGCATTTTCCTGATGCTGCTACTGCTGCTGCGTTACTCGGTAGCCAAAGTTGTCTACGTGAAACACTCAATATTTTATGTTATTAGTAACGTTCATTTGGGGTGATTTTTTTTGTTCTTGTGTCGTTCTCATTCGAAAATTTATAGTGTTATACTAATATAATAACTCTTACCTTTAAAATATGTCTCCCCAAAGCTCGGGAAAATGAGTATTTACGACTGGTTACATGTGTATGTAACGAGTATGGTTTAGTAAATGCAGTTGAGAAGAACTGCAATAAACTAAATACCTGGACAGTTGTAACAATGCAAGTCTTAAGACGTTGTATGACACCCTTTTTGACTTATATCTGTAATTCAACAAAAAATCGCGGGGATAGGAATGGTGGGCGTGGCAACTTCCATACAAGGTTGACGGTTGTCAGTGTGAATCGTGCGAACTTTAAAACTTGATTTAAGTTTCTTCTTCACTAATATGTGAGATCACAGCATATATATATAAAATATCTCATGATATAACTTAACACTAGAGCCACACACAAGTGATTTTTTTTCAACACATGTGATTGTTTTGATACTGCGATCAAGACATCAACACGACAGCGGCGTTGTTTTGGTAAAGAAACCTAACAAAAGCAAGAGAACGAAAAAGCGAAAGTGTGTAAGTTTTGATCAAAACAATTTTGTAAAACAAATGCACTAAAATATGTTATTCACGACATTAAATGATTCAAAACAAATTTTTTTGTACAAAAAAAGTACTTTTATTGTGCCAAGTAATACAATTAATTGTACCAAATAGTACATTTATTGTACCAAAAAGTAAAATTTATTGTACTGAAAAGTAATTGTATTGTACCAAAATGTACAATTTGTTGTACCAAGAAGTACTTTTATTGTACCAAATAGTACATTTGCTGTACCAAATAGTAAATGTTATTGTACAATTTACTTCAACAAAAGTTAATTTTTATAGTACCAAAAAGTACTTTTATTGCATCAAGTAGTTTAATTTATGGTAACAAAAAGTACAATTTATGGTACCAAAAAGTAAAATTTATTGTAATTTGTTCATAGTATCGAAAAGCACGTTTTTTTTATACCAAATAGTACAATTAATTGTACTAAGAAGAACTTTTATTATGAAAAATAGTACTTTTAGTGCACTCAATAGTACAATTTAGTGTAACAAAAAGTATAATTTATTGTATTTTGATCTAAGTATCAAATAATACGTTTATTGTACCAAATAGTATAATTTGTTTTACTAAAAAGTAAGTTTATTGTACCAAATAGTATAATTTATTGTACAAAAAAGTGCTGTTATTGTACCAAATAGTACAATTTATTGTACTAAATAGTAATTTCACTGTACCAAATAGAACATTTTATTTTACCAAAAAGAAAATTTATGGTACCAAAAAGTACTTTTATTGTATCAAATAGATGAATTAATGGTAATAAAAAGTACAATTTATTGTACCAAGAAGTACATTTATTGTACCAAATAGCACTTTCACTGTACCAAATAGTACATTTTAGTTTACCAAAAAGTAAAATTTATGGTACCAAAAAGTTATTTTATTGCATCAAATAGATGAATTTATGGAAATAAAAAGTACAAAGTACACTTTATTGTATCAAAAAGTACTTGTATTGTACCTAAAAGTAGAATTTATTTTAACAAAAAGTTACATTTATGGTAGCAAAAATTACATAAGTTATACCAAATAGTACAATTTATTGTACCAAATAGTACGAAATGGTACAATTTATGGTACCAAATAGTACAATTTATGGTACCAAAAAGTAAAATTATTGTTATTTGTTCTTTGTATCAAAAAGTACGTTTATTGTACCAAAAAGTACACTTTATTGTACCGAACAGTACAATTAATTGTCACAACAAGTACTTTTGTTGTATCAAAAAGTTTGTTGTCGAAAAAAAGTATATAGCAGTATAATATATAATACCAAATATTACACTTTATTGTATCAAAAAGTACTTTTATTGTACCTAAAAGTACCATTTATTTTACCATAAAGAAAAATTTATGGTACCAAAAATTACATATGTTATACCAAATAGTACAATTTATTGTACCAAATAGTACCAAATGGTACAATTTATAGTACCAAAAAGTTAAAATTACTGTAATTTGTTCTTTGTATCAAAAATGACATTTATTGTACCAAAAACTGCACTTTATTGTACCGAACAGTACAACTTATTGTACCAACAAGTACTTTTATTGTATCAAAAATACTTTATTGTACCGAACAGTCTAATTTATTGTACCAAAAAGTACAGTATATTGTCCAAAAAAGTACTTTTATTGTCCCAAAGAGAAAATTGTTATTACCAAAAAGTACTTTAAGTACTTTAATAGTACAAAAATGTACTTTAATCGAATCTTAAATTACTTTTATAGTACCAAAAAGTTCTGCTGTCATAAAGCAAAAACTACAATTAGTTGCAATTGTTATTTCTAACTGCAATAAGTCATTTGTTGTCTATGCTATACAACCATTTATAATTACCTTAAATTTCCCTCCCTTCTAATACCTGCCTCCTTCAATGTCGTAATGAATTATATTTGGAGATATATCGTCCTGTCCTGTGGAGTTCAGTTGTTAGCCAGACTACAGGAAAACAATTTAAAATTTATTGCACTGTTACCAACTCTCAAGTCCAATAACAGCAGCAATAATAATGCAAATGCCCGTGTGTGTGTGTGTGTCTCCCTAACTTAGTGTGTGAGTGCGTGCTATTGTGTATGTGTGTTGGACTGCGTAATGGGCAATGTTCAATGATCCTGATGCACTTGGAGTCTTTCATTATAACGAAGGAATTTTACATTCACACCATAGCTGGCACTTGCATATGCATGGACACACAAACACACACTCGTATTCGTACACAAAGAAAGATATATGAACCACACAGGGATATAGAATAGACATACGTAGTATGCCATAATGACTATTGTGTGTGTGTGGCATGTGGCGATATGGAAATATGTACACATGTAGTAGTAACAGCAGTAGTTGTAGTAGTGGTGGTGATGCTGGTGCCATGTGGCTGTGTAATGTCATTTTCCGGGTTTTGTCCACATTTTCTACAAGATGAACATTTAAATATGTTTTTAGGTTAGGTGTCTGTCTATTCCTCCGTCCGTCCGTCTGTCCATCCGTCCGTTTGTCTGCATTTGAATGTGTGTAATATTGTATAATTGGTATAATTTTAATGCAGCAAGACTATGAAATTGACCGCAAATGTAAATACATTAAACTTAGCATCAAATAACATAATAATAATATATTTAGAATGTTCTGTGGCTGAGATAAAACTATTTAGTCACCCATTACCCAACGCCCAAATGGAGCATTGTCTTCACAGCCAGCATAAATGAGCACTGCTACGCTAAGAGTAGGTGTTTATACATATGTGTGTGTATATGTGTGTGAGAGAGTGTTTAGGAATATTCATTATATCCGACATAAAATATTTAGCATGTACTTATGTGTTGATATTTATATGTTTGTATGCATTTTAGTATGTGCATAAATTTGCCAACAACATTATGCCACCTGCATACACGTGTATGAAGTTGGCCTTTGGCCACCTGTGTGAAGGTGGTTTGATATTTTGGGCAATTTATCAGCATTTGTTGGTGGTTTTTGGGTGGGGGCCGGGTATAATAAGAAATTTAAAATATGTGTACCAAGAGAATTAACTAGTTTGTCTATGGATATAGAGGAGATAGTTGAGTTGATTTTTAGCCAGTTTGATTGCGATTAATTTTGTATATAAGGTATTATAATATAAACTGTAGATACAGCTGATTGTCATTTAAAAATGTTCGCAGGCAAAGATATCGTAGGTGATTAGCAGACAATGAAGAGACAATAAAGGAACTCATCGGAACTAATGTCAATTTGACGTCATTTTAGCAGGTTGTTCATAAAAGAAGAGATGAAAGGCTGTTCGAAATAAGGTCGCTTATGGTAGAAATATCGCAATAAACAACCAATTTTATAAAATAAACCCGACGTTGGAATTTGCAAGGTCTTCCTGATATAACGCATGCAAAAGTCCTTATTTAGCAATGGCCACGGTGAATGTTGTTTCATGCTCTCTTTCCTCTTTCAGCCTGCAGATGGATTATAAAAATAAAGGTAAGACGAAGGTGTTGGTGTGTGGAACGCAACGAGGAAGGTGTACGTGTGTTTTGCATATGTTCAAATTTCGGAAAGTTTTGCCGTCGTTGGTGGACGATTAGAGAGAGATATATATTCAAGTGAGAAATATCATAAAATAACTGTGCGTTCATAATAAAACTTAATAATTTTGAGTGGAATTGCATTCCATCTTATTGGAAGCGACGACGGGAGACCTTGCCATCACACGCAATGTAAAATGAAAAGGAGTTGGTATAGAAAGGATCTAAAAGAAGACTCATGATTTAAACCGCTGGGCATATTTAAAATAAAAAATAAATTATTAGGTTGTAACCCGTGGAGAGCTATTTTAACGGAGTTCGGGACCAAATTGCAGCTGCAGTGAACTCTTTGGGGGGAACTTGCAATACAAATGATGATGTAATAAAGAAAGCTCTCAACCTTTACTTTGCTGAGTCTCAATTACCCGGGCAAGAGATCGCAGTCAGTATGGTGGAATAATCATCATTGGAAACCCTGCGCAAAGCTATCAGAAGGCTTTTCAACAAAACGAAGAGAAAGGGATTAGAGGAGGACTGAAAGAATTAAGAAACCAGTTTTAACAGTAACAAAAGGGACATTAAAAGGTCAAAGAGAGCTACATGGATTAAGTGCTGCACTGAAGAAAAAAATTCGTTGCTCCCAAACGAAAAATTAGACAAATGAACTTCGTTTGAAGTTTTCATTTGCCGCAAAACAAAACTTGTTTACCACAACAACGAAAAACTCTTTTGATGGAAAATAAAATTTCTTTTGCCACAAATGAAAAGAACGTAGACACAAACTTTTATTTCGTTAGTCGCAAATGGAAAACTCGTTTGTAGCAAAAACAATTGTGTTTCCCGCAAAATAAATCCACGTTTGCCACAAATGAAAAACTGCTAAAAACAAACGTTTATTTCGTTTGTCGCAAAAACAATTGTATTTGCCGTAAAATAACCCACTTTTACCACAAAATAAATCCTCGTTTGCTGCAAACATACAAACTCGTTTGTTGCAAACGGTAAACGCCATTGGCCCAATCGGGATTTTTACTTTACCAAAAATTAAATACCAAATTTTTTTTATATGAGATTTTCATTTATTTTGTTATATTTATTTTTTTCACATACATTTACAATTGGTTAATTTTTTGTTCACTCTAAAGTTCTCAAAAATGATTTAGTGATTCCTTTCCAAAAATATTGTGAATTCCTAAAAAAAAACCAATTTAGTAAATGAATAAAATTAACAGACATATTTTAATATCATACCTTTTAGTATACAAATTTGCATTTGTGTCCAGGTGTAGTAGAGAACGACTGTTTCTGTGTTCGAATAAAAGAATTCCATATTCAATAATACGATTAATTCGCTTCTGTCTTTAGGGCCTGCAATAACATAAAAGTGTAAAATTTTCATAACCATATCAAAAATAATGAAGTTGCTCTTCAAGTTTCATTTGGTGTTCAGCTTCTTGAAAACTAAAATACTTACCCTTTATGTGCAATAGCTTATATATTGTGAAATATATTCATAATATCTTCTTGCGCAATTTCCAAATTATTATTAACTATTATAACACCACTGATAGTTCAAACATTTTCTTTAATTTATTATTTAACTCGTCAAAGTGTTAGTTTTATCACTAGATTGTCTTTTCCATTGAAATTCACTTTTAAGAACATTGTTTTACATAAAGAAAAAACACCGACACGACTCTCAACAAACTGATGTTCACAATTCAACCACAAACGAAAAACTAAACACCATAACACTACACGATAGCGATCTATCTGGAACATCTCAATGATTGATACACTTCACTCACTCATTTGTCACAGCGAACGAACATTCGTTCGGGACTAACGTGGAAGACGTTTGTGAAAAATATAAAACTTTTGTTTAGGAGAGTTGAGAGAACAAAAAGCATGTTCTCTCAACTCTTCCAAACATAAAAGATTTAAATATTCCCCAAAAATCTTCTACGGTTGTCCCAAACGAATGTTCGCTTGCTGTTAGAAATAAGTAACGCTCTTTGTTCTCTCAACTCTCCCAAATATAAAGGTTTTATATTTTGCACAAACGTTTCCCATCGTTGTCCCAAACGAAAAATTAAACGATGTAGGAGTAAACAAATGTTCGTGTACTGTAAAAAAAGCAGTGTTGATGGCAACTGTTTCATATTGCGTCGAATACTTTAACGATTGTGGTAAACGTTGAATTTTCGAAACAAAACAACTTTTTTGCAGCAAGCGAGCAACAAATGGGTTTTTTTTTATTGTGCGAGTCCATATTCGGCGTCAGTGATGCCGCCCTATTCACAAGGGTTCTGTCTAAGGACACAAAAGGATTGGCGCCACGAAATAACCCCCAAAATCATATGAAATAACTCCCAAGAATAAAAATTGAATAAAGCCCAAAGAAGTTGAAAAAACCCCAAACTAGAAATGAAGAATCTCCAAAAGATGCAAAATTAAATAACTCACGTCGATCAACTACATATCGCTCGTTTTGTGCAAGACCGTCATAACTCAAAAAAATCGATTTCGAGATAAACGCGTTTAAAGATTTCTATTTACACCGTACTTGTACGAAATGGAGGAATTCAAATAGCTCTCATGCGGAGTGTATAAAAGATATTAACATGAGTATGATGAAATGAACAATTCTACATCATTAACTCAAAAATCACGTTTTTTGAGTTATGACGGTCTTGCACAAAACGAGCGATATATGGACGTGGATGTTGTAAGAAAGGTGAAGTGGGCTTTAAGTACTTTTGAGCCCTACAATTTGTCTGGTCTGGATAATATAAAACCAATCATGCTGTAGACCTCTGAGCATGATAAAACTGCAATTATGGTGTACATCATCAGGGCTTGTATCCGGCTATGTTGTAATCTAGAGGAGGGAGGAAAGTTAAGGTGGGTAAACCTGTCCATGCCTCCGCAAAAGACTACAGACCAATTAGCCTCTCATCCTTTTTACTGAAAGTTTTGGAGAAATTGATTGATATATAAAAGGACATATTTAAGCCTTCACTCTCTAAACAAATCTCAACATATGTACATCGCAGGCAAATCAGTTGAGAGCACTTTCTATAAAGTGGCTGGCTTTACGGAACGCTCTTGAGGAACCAGGAAACTTCACTTTATCTGCCTTTAGAAGGGGCTTTCAATAATGTGACATCTTACGCAATAAAGAACTTTCTTCTATGGCTCCTTATGATAAACGTAGTACATACATCATTCAATGAGGATGGTACAAAAATGATGGCATATGGGCACGACATGGTCATCATGGTAGTTGGGAAATTTCTACCAACGATGTGTGACCTTATGCAAACTGACCTTGGAAAGCTGCTACAATAGGCCATGACTTGTGATCTGGGGGTGATACCAGAAAACTGTATTGGTTTTCGTTACCTAGGTACTTATCCTCCATTGACAGCTCCAGCACTAAACTAAATGGTGGGTAACTGAAGCTCTCAATGGAGGACAAGTACCTAGATGTTGTTTTTAATTATAAGCTAAATTGATCAAGAAATATCGATTAGTGGTTAAATAGGGATGTCAGTAATCTTTATGCTTGTCGGACCTATATAGGTAAACGCTGTAGACTCAGCCCAAAGGTGACAATGTGACTGTAAACTTCAGTAGTCCGGCCAATTATTACATATGAAACGCTGATTTTGTGAAGTGCCTTAATAAGAGTTATTTACTGAAAATGCTTACCAAGGTACAACGGATGGCTACAATATGGATTACAGGGGTTAGAAGAAGGACACCACAAGTGGCTTTGGATGTGTTCCTGTGCCTTCTGCCTTTGGACATGTACATTAAGGTTATTGCGGGCCGAGGGGCTATCAGATTGAGGGAAGCTGGCGATTGGCTCAATCCGAATATGGTCAAGGAAATATTCTCCCACTTTTTTCAACTGCCATCATTTACTGATTTTTTGACGAAACGTGCGGATTTCCGTAAAGTAGACGTTAAATTTCTACAAATATCGGTGTGTCATGAGTCATAACGGCGGGACTCTATATGGTGACTCCATTTCTGTTTTTACTAACTGGTCGAAGATGGAATTTGGCATAGGAGTTGATATTTAAAGGAAGTCCTTCCTACAGCTAAGACTTTCCTTCAGGCTACATAACGAATTCAGTGTTTTTCAGGCTGAGGTACTGGCCATTCCAAAAGCCACGGAAGCTGTTATGGGACGTGATATCGATACTAGCAGACGGATAACCGTCTGTGTGGATTGCTAGGCCGTATTAAAAGCAATCAAATTTACCTTGGGTAAATCAAACTTGGTGAGAAACTGGATGGGAGGTTGGTTGGACTTAAGTCAGCCTCTAAGTCAACCTCTTTTGAGACATTACGAGATCCATGGTTATGAATCAGCAGACTTGTGGGCCAGAGGAGGCTGTACTATGCTTCCTTTCTGGCTTAGTGGGGGGTTGGATGTGGAAAACTGCCAGCCGGCGTTGGATCTCCAGAAACCGACTGTATAACTGCTAGATCACTGTATCCCGAATATAACAGGTCCCAATCGGGGTACGTGGGGTACTGCCGTGCGTGTGAGGACGAGGAGGAGTCCGAGGCGATGGAACATCTTCTTTGTAGCTGCTCTAGCCCGTATAAGACACTTAGGGAAAGGTTTTATAGAGGACCTAGAGTCTCTCTTCTTAGTCGAAGAATCCAATTTGAAAAGTTTCATGCGGTGCCTTCCATGGCACGAAATCACCAAAATAGTTCATCCATTCTTCCCCAAATCAAACAATTTGGCTTTATCCATGTTCGCCTCAATATCATCTCCATAAGGTCGTCTCAAAGATGTTATAATAGACTGTCGACCGATGACCTATGTTGTGAAATGTGGGATTTTAGTTTAATAATAGCAATAAACAGATATAAAACTAGGACTAACGCCACTAATTGGGCATTACATTATTCTTTCATACCCCACTATTTCCATAAGATACGCCTCCAACCCCCTTATTAATAAAATTTAATTTAATACAAAAATGGCCATTTACTTACTTACCAATGTTATGTCACTCTAATAGATGAATACACCAACGAATGTTGGGTGGATATTGTATTGTTACGTAAATACGCTACGACGTGTCGGTAATATCCCAATCGCATGTATCTGACACATTAATTATGTTGCGTTAATATAATAAATTGTTGATTAATTCAAGAGCTACCAGCAGCAGCAACAGCAGTACAACAACTAACAATATGACCGCTTAAATGTAAAGGCTGTGGGAACTTTACACACTCACACACACAAACGCATATGTATATAAATAACCACACGCACTCACTTACACACATGCTCATGCATTACAGCGAGACCTAGTAAATCTTGCAAACGCAAATTAACAGGTGCACTCTCACACGCGCATACGTTACTGCCCCTTAAACGGAAACGGAAATTCGAAACACTTAAGTTAAAGTGCCACTAACCAGATATAAATTGTAACATAAAGTGTCACAAACGGTAAAAGTAGTTTGTTACAAAACACTGTGTGTGTGTGTGTGTGTGTGTATGGGTGGTGTGCAAATGTTTGAAACTATACATCGGTGATTACATGATTACATAAAATTCGTATATAAACTGAAGTAAATTGCATTTCTTTACACTCGACAAACATTTATGTTTTCTTACCTTAAGCTATAGCACATTTATTTTCTTTTTTAAGGGGGAATGTACAAACTTGTATGTAATATTATTGCTAAATAAAATCTTTGCTAAACAAAAACATTTTTTATGTTGAAGGGTTCCATCCGTTTGTTGAGAGCTGTAGCTATAGCAGTAGCCGTATTTATTCGGTAGGGATACAACCTTTATTTTTATTATTGTCCTGTGTTTTGGTTGAAGTGTTAGAAATCATAAATACGTGCAAACATTTACAATAAACTGAAACGCGGGAGGGGTGAATAATAAAGTAAATGTTGTGTTAAATAAATAATTATATATAACTTATGCTGGAGGGAAATGTTTGCGCAATTATACCAAACTAATAAAAGGGTGTTGTTTATGAGTGTAAAATGTATTTATGAAATTTATAAATAATAACATACACTTGATAGAACTTTTGTATTATTTTTATTTGTCGTATTACACAGTTTAACATTTTTCAATTCTAAGAATTTCTCGTGAAAGTAGCCCGATTTATAAGAAGAACTGCATCATTCGTTATTTCAAGTTGGCTGCATTAATAGTTTAATCGCCGAACAAATGTTTTTTGCTCAAGTTGGCTTGGATTTAATCGTGGATACAATACTGCAACTTATGTCTTAGGCGGTGTGTATGTACGGCTGTTGACAACTAAAATGTCACAGCAATTCGTTATCGTTAACACTCCTGACAGACATGATTTTGGGACTCAATTCTGAGAACTGAACGTGAAAATAGCCCCAAAATGAAGAAGTTCTGCATCATTCGTTTTGTCAAGTTACATGCCATAATAATTTAATAGCGATTTGAAGTTAGTAAGTATCGTATAGGGGAATTTGTCACACTTTAGAAAATGTTGATGACTGGAGCCGGGAATTGAACCACGGATCTCCCCTATGGTAGTCGCGGGTTCTAACCACTATGCCACGGCCGTTCCCACCGTAATACAACGATTTCATTGTATCGCTTTATTTTTCACCCCAAACAACAACTCTCTATTTTTTTTGTAAATCACAAACCAACACTTTCGCCAACACCACCCTTTTCTATATCACTGCACAGTTTTGTTATCTAACGCATTTCATATTCATACTTTAAATAAATAACACCAAAGTTATAAAAATCTGTTAAATCTTAACACGAATCTTTGGAAAATCCTTTATGTCCACAGAACTCGAAGACGACAGAGCGACCAAACCGTAAAACAAACAACACAACTTCCTTCTGCTTACAGCCATAATTGAGGCATTGGCACTCCTTTAACTTAACCGGTCTTCCCCGCTTTTTCTTCTTTCCCCCTACCAGCCCCTAGTGACCAATGCAAATGCAAATAATATTTAATTCATAACACCCATTTTCAGTTTGGCCTTTTCTTCGCAACTCTAAATAAACAAAAGGTGCACTACCACTTCCACTATGTACTACCAAAAAGTTCTCGTGTACTACAGTCGCATTGCATAATTTTACACTGTAGTGGTATTTGCTTAAGATGCTAAAAACGGATGAATTATGATTCGCATATTTTGTTGTTTCCGTTTGGCGTATTATGGCCAAGTTAAGGGGAAATGTCGGTATTGTTGGGGTTATCACTTGTTTTTATATCATTACTTCTGTGGAATGTACAAAATGTCTTAAGATTTTTTGGGTAAATATTACTAAACATGAATATTTTTGGGGGAATTATTATGGCGGCTTGTGTATGGGTTAAATGTTGTAATATTTAAGAAGATTGGGATAGAAGGAGATTGGTATTAAATGCGTCTCCAGGGCGCAGTTTAAGCAAAAGAAATATGTAAATATGATATGCTTTATTGTGTTTATGTGATTTATTTGTGTATAAGTGGTTATTCATATTTTTCAGCCTTTTTTATAAACATTTATAAAAAAACAGTTGCAAATCGACTTGCAGATACCCTCACCCTCAGTAAAACCAAAAGTTTTCTAAAATGGGCGGAGTGGTAAATTGGTATGGGAGGTACCAAAGGGGGCCTGGCTAGACTTCCAATTTGCTCCCCAAAACTTTATCCTGCTTGAGCTTTACTAAATACAGAATTTGATCACGATCGCGTTGGATCTAATAATAAAATAAAGTTTCTAAAGTGGGCGGTAGCTGATGGGCATGGAAGGTACCAGATGGGGCTTGGCTAGATTTCCAGATTTTCCTCCAAAACTTTATCCTTTTAGTTTTACTAACTTTTAGTTTTACTAAATATAAGATTTGGTCACGATCGCATTGGGTGTATTGATATTATTACTCCATCTCTTAAGTGGATGGAAAGGTACATGTATATGGGTGGTACCAGAAAACTAGACTTCCAATTATTTTTTCCTAAACTTTGTCCTGTTATAGCTTTACTAAGTACAGAATTTGGGTACGATCCCGTTGGGTGTATTGATATTATTACTCGATTTTAAAAGTGGGCGAAATGATGTATTTGTATGGGAGGTACCAGAAGAGGTGGGGCCATGTAGCTCATTTTCAATATTAACTCGTGCAAAATTTTAAAACATTTGGTTGCGTCTTACGAAAGTTATCGTGTTTACCAGCCGAACAATCATACAGACAGACGGACATGGTTCAAACGACTTAAAAAGTCATGAATCGAATTTGGTTCATAGAAACCTAGGGTCTAAAGTGACTCCTTCTATGTGATACACTTTTGAGTCGTACCGAATGATATATGCCCTCCTACCCGCAGGGTGAGGGTATAATTAAAGTTTACTCTATCTATACAAGAAAATAATAATTTCATAAAAAAAATTATGAAATTACCAAAAAATTGTATGGCGACCAGAGTTGGAGATGGAGTAAAGATATGTTCTAAGAAACTGTTGGAGTTGCAAAAATATTGGGGGTCGGTCATACATTTGACTCATCTAGGGGCACGTTTGGGATAGTAACAGCGGTGAGAGAAAAATTTATAAAAATTTGATTTTTTTATATGAGCCCTTTTAGGGAAAATGTTAAGAGTGAAAAATGACAACCACATAAAATAAGCCGGTGGTTTGTATTCGAATCCTGTTACGAAGGATCTGCTAACAACACTATCACACCCCTAGTGGACTACCATATTGGTACGGTGCACACAGACGAGAATGGGACTGCTGTAACCGAGAGTGTGAGACTCAATCCACAAACATCAACTTGCACTCGATTTCAACAGCTCAACATTATACAAACTAGCCTGAGGAGAATTCTGCACATAGATCTCGGATCTAAGGTCCAATTGGACAGTTTGGACCAAAGAGCAGATTGGATTGCACAAAGATTTTGGGCGAAAAACATTATCATTTCTATCGCATTTTCTCGGCGGCTACGGTATCAAACAAAATTGGGGCTCGCAAACTCCTCACGTTATTGTGGGAAGCCAATTTAGCCACTGTGAGTAACAGTTTGGTACGAAGTGTGCAGTGGTGGCATCATTGGATCATTTTTTCCTCGAAAATAAGGCTGAGAACAACGTTACGGTCACCGATAGGCGTTACAGACCCATGTGATCCTACTCTTTTCACTGAAATTGAAGACATGAATTTGGACGACTTCTTGTTTATGCAGGCTGGCGCACCATGCCATACACCCCATGACACAATCAAACGTTTGCGCAACAAATTCCCATATTGTGTTATCAACTGTCTTGGCGATGCCAATTGGACGCCTCGGAGCTGAAATGTGACCCCTTTCGATTTTTTTGTGAGGAACGGTGAATAACTGATGTTATGCCAACAGTCCAAAGACAATTCAAGCACTTAAGCAGAATACCACAAGCCACTTGAACGAAGTTGTATGCAACATTTTTCAGTTCACTGAATTAGGACTCAATTCTGAGAATTGCAAGTGAAAGTAGCCCAAAAAAAGAACTTCTGCATCATTTTTTTTAGCTTAAGGTAGATTTTCAGCACTTTTTCTACATTTTAACACGGTTATATTTCGGCATACCGTATAGAATAGCTCTTTTGTGTTTGGAGGAAAGTTGTAGATATTGAATAGCAGAAAAAATGCGGTACAATCTACCCGGAAAATGTACATCCAGTGCCCTAACAAATCTCAAAAATTACCTTGTGTCTGAATGCGCCTTTACATTTATTTTATTTGGAAAAGACAAACCCTAATGACGTGATATAACCGTGTCAAAATATGGAAAAAGTGATAAAAATCCACCACTGTGTTATTAATTATACATGGAAAAAAATTAATTTGTTTTATTTTATAGCACTAAAAAAGAAACTTGTATTTGGCCCACCCTTTATTTTTGAACGGACTTAATACCAACCTGCAATCGTTGCTGCTTTTATTTTATTAGTGTCTTTACCATCTTCCCCTAATGCAATTTACCCAACATCGCAAATACATAAAAAAAAACTCTCATCTTAATTGAACGTTACAATGAAAATTGGTTCTTTATTGTTTAATTTTCAGTTTTTTTTTATTTTTCAAATATTTTCTTTTATTGAATAATTTGTTTAATTTGTTTTTTTTTCTTTTTTTTATTGATAAGAATTACATTTTTTTCTGAAAAAAATTTTCAACTAAATAACAAATTTAAATATTATTCATTTTAAAATATTGCTAAATACAAATACATATGTTATCGCCAAATACTCGTTATCACTCTTTACAATGCCAGAGATCACATTGTATTGATGGTGGTGGTGGTGGCAAAACGGAGTAACTCCTTTACAAATACATACCTACAAATTCGTGTGAAGTCAGTCACATCTTATGACTCCGGATAGCGACAATACGAACTACTTTCTACCAGTTCGTGGGGTATCCATTCTTCATACAGGGGCAGACGATTTTTTAACGTTTCCACTTCACGCAAAATTCGCACAACATTGCCACCTATTAATTTCTTAATCGATGCATTGCCCCATACTCGATCTCGGGCCAGTTCAGCCAAGAGAAATGCATAACCTTTGGGGGCTCCACTGAGACCGATGTGATCGACCCCGGCCACCTTGCGCACATAGTTAATGGCATTAATAGCTTCGCGTACGCCTAGTAAACGCTCGCCACAGCGTTCCAGGTTGAGCATAATGACACCACCATTGGTGGAGAGTAAGCTGTATAAGATGAAATAGGAATTAATGAACATATTTTAATTTGAGGAGGAAATTGTTAATGTCATGAAACTGGAGAGTGAGAAAAGAAGTTGCCAACAATTAACGCAATTTAATATGAATTCTTTGCGGTGTTCATTTTTAACTGATCGAGTTATGAAAATTTAGGCCGCGAATTTATGTACCAATGTACAACATAACTTCATATACTTGTGTTGCCCTGTGTGTTATTTATGTTGATTGATACAAACCTTAATACACGATCCGGTATTGTAGCCACATTTGTACTATTGCAGAATGCTGATGGCGCTGAATTGATCAACAAGACGGGCGCTTTGGCCGTATGCAGAGCAGCAATCATACCAGCTTCCGAAAGATGTGAGATTTCCACCAACATTCCAATTCGGTTCATTTCAAATAACATAGTCTGAAAAGAAATTGTAACATAATGGGTAAGAACATTTTAAAAAACTTTTGACCTAAAATTTTTTTTTCTAATAATGGGAAAAGGCAGGCGATAATTTGTATACCCTTACACTACGGTTAGGAGGGTATATATCATTTGATACGACCCAAAAGTGTAACACATAGAAGGAGTCACTTTAGACCCTATGTTTCTTTGGACCAAATTCTATTCTAATATTCGGATATCCTAGACAAACATAAGGCTGACATTACTGTCATACAGGAAATGCGATGGACGGAACAGGAGACGCAAATTTGGAAGTGGATTCATAGCGGCAAGAGGCTTGGACATTTGTCCCGCGGTTAAATTCTGTAAGAGACCGAAAACCCACCATCCGCTTCAAGGTGGAATATTTTTACATCACGTTCATTGGTGATCACGTCCCGACGGAAGACAAAGACGAGGATTTCAAAAATGCATTCTATGAGCGCTTGAAAGAAATATATGGCCGCTGCCCTGCCCACGACACTAAAAAGGTTCTGAGAAATTTTAATGCTAAAATATGAAGCGAAGATGCTCATTAGCTAGAGCAGCTCAATAAGGCGAAAAAAAGTTTATGTTTTCTTCCACCAGTTTTGTAGTTTGTCTAGACGTTTTAAAAATCAAAAGGTCACCCTACTAACCTCCAAAAACTCAAAAATAAAATTGGCGTCGGAGTCTAATAAGTCTTATAAGCTAAATGTAGCCCTTGATTAACCGTATGCGCCCCGTCCTCAAATTGTCTTCAGACAAATAAGAAACCCCTATCTAATGCTCATGGTTCAGCAGTCGGAAGATTTAGTCTACATAACAACTCTTTCGTAAACGAATGCAGACTTGTTACCTTCGCTTCGGCAAGCAACATGGTAGTGAGTGGAACCAGATTCCCGCATAAAGATATCCACAAGCCAAAATATATATCGCCTGATCAAAAGACAAGAAACCAGATTAATCACGTGGTAATCCGTGGAAGGTATGTCTCAAGCGTTATTGACGTGCGTGTGATGCGCGGTGGAAATATTGACTCGGATCACCAAAAACTCTCGTAACCAAACGCAAAGGAAGATAGACATTATATAGCTGCATACCACCGATATAGCCAATGTCTACTGCAACCAACTCTCTTTAAACCTTCAAACAGACTCCTTAATTCGGATGTTCTCAAAACATAGTAGCAACATATTGCGAATGCTATGACCACCGCCGCAGCGACCGCAACGCAACGAAAATTGTGGACCAGAATATCGAAAATTACAGAGATAGAGGTGAAGTCCGAAAGTTTTACCGAAAGATATAAAACAAAGGTTTTAAAACAGGGATCCCCGCCTGTAAGGACAGACAGGGAAATCTGGTCACGGACAATTAGAGAGTGCTGCTAATATGGAGGGAACACTTTCGTTCTCTGCTGGTTCCCGAAGGCATCATTAGTGACGAAATCACGCCAATCATCGACGATAGAGTATATTATTTACCACGAAGCCAAAACGATATCAGCACGGCAAATGCACGGCATTAGAACAATAAAGCTGCAGGAGCCGTTGGACTACCGACAGAGCTTTTTAAGGTCGGCGGCGATAAGCTGGCAAAGTCCTGTCTAGTGTGTAATGTGAAAGACTAAAACCCATTTTAGAGAACCTTATCAGTGTGACTTTAGACCTGGTACCACAATTCCTGAAGAAGGCCAAAGGAATGCAGATCGACACCTACCATCTGTTTATCGATTACAAAGCGGCATTCGTCAGTCCGGTACGACAGATATTGTTAGATGCTATGGCTGATTTTCGTATCCCCGAGAAGCTAATACGACTTTGCGAGATGTCACTGACTGACACGAAGTCTTCAGAGCCATATTCTACCAGGCTTCTGCGAGGCTTTAGAACACTGCCGAAACGATCTCTACAGCATCATAATGGAGAAAATCATGCGAAAGGCTGCAGTACACACGACTGGTACCATCTTTAACAAAAGCCACATGCTGCTTACGTATGCCCATGATATAGATATTATTGGCCGAGGACTGCGGGATGTTACTACGGCATTGAAAAGCAGTCAATATTTGGACCCATCATCGTTAACGGCGATGTAGTCAAGCGCGTGTAAATATGCCGAATGCATTTGCCTGGACACGTTGTACGAATGAATGAAAGTGCTCCACCTAGAAAAGTCTTCAGCAATAAACACGTTGGCGAAGCGTAAAAGACTGAAACGCTTGGAATTCTTTTCTACGTCCGGCTACTGATGAACGAATGTGTAGTTGTTGCTGCCACATAAGAAGAAGAAGTCTTCCGCATCAGCAAGTTTTTTTTTAAAAAATCAATAAACAAACCTTTATGTCGTTTCATGGTTACAAATTTCTACTCTACTATAGATATTAGAATTTTTTTAGGAAAAAAACATTTTTCCTATTTCATATTTTTAATTAAGGTAAAATTCCTTCACTTTCTCAACTCACCTTTCCAAAATCATTTATAGAGTTCGTGCCGTTTCCCTCTATTAAGTAATCCAAATTTTTTGTAGATGCGGCCCACGGTGTAGTACATTCCAAGCTAGTGATGGACACAAAGCGGGCGCCCAACAAATACATTGACCTTAGGACAGCTAAACTTGTGCCCAAGGCATGACCACCGCCTAGACCCATTAGCACCGCCACCTCGCCCCTGATATGTGTCTGTTCCATTTCATCGGCGGACTCCACAATGTGCATTGAGTCTGTGACCGCTGTGGTCCGTTTGGCCTCATCGATACCTTCCAAGGCCAACTGCACTGCATCCAGGTACTGGGCCCCACAGGGCACTGCAATGGGCCAGAGCACAGCTCCCACATACTTTTGGCGCATCTCATGCATGCTACTGCTGTAGTTCATCTCCCTAGTGGGAGTCCAAGAGCCCTCTATAAGAGGAGCTTCACTGAGCAAACGTCGGATGAATGTGAGGCGCGCCTCCAGCAGCGAAGACTGACGCAGTTGCAAAGCAAGCGGTATGCCCCCCGCCATTGCAATGCAGGCTAACATGATGCCTAAAACAACTAGGACCCGTTTGCTGCGGTTAGTTTTGGCCTCCGAATCTACGGGTGACTCTAAGCCACCCGAAGAACCACCACAAGGATCCTTGGTGCTGCTGCTCGTTGTATACGGCGACAGAACACCATTTTGCATTTTTTCACTGGCGATTTTTGTAATCTCGGGGGGTAACTCAACAATGTCGGCTATCTCGGTGAAAACAAAGCACTGTTGCTTGCAGTGGGGTTGATGCTGATGGTGAGGATGCATAGCGTGCACCTCAATAAACGCATGATTTGGCACTGTATTCATAGTGTGTTAGTGTGTGTGTGGATGTGAAACGTGATGGGATCCGGATGAAGGATGTTTTGCGAAGTGCTCGATATTATATTTGGCTATTCACGGAAATGCATTTATTTAGAGTTTGTGTGGTTTATCTTTAGGCAAAACCAACAAGTGAAAACGCACGACGAAAAAAATTCTCTACGGAGGTTATTATAACTAAGTCTTTTTGCACCGTTTACTTTTTTTCTTGATATACGTCGAAAACACAAAAGCTTTATTGATTGCAATGGAATTTCAGTTTTAGTACACATACACACACGCAAACAAACTTAAGTAGTAAACAATATTTGACAGTTGTGTAAGGATTCGGCGCAGTGTTAGGAAGGCAAGAGAGGGGGGGGAGGGTTAATTGTTGATAAGGCAACAGGATAGAATAGAGGAACCGTTAGTTTGAATATAAATTATTCGGGAAAAAAGAGCTAAAATTTAAATGATAATGCAATATTTATAATCGAACCGTAGTGAATAACAACTTAGTGGTTCAAAAGTTTAGTCCAAATATTCAAAAAAAAATCATAAGGAACACAATGTGTCAAAATATAAGTTTATTTATTTTGTGATGCGATTTATAGACAATTTTAATATAATAGATAATGTTTACGAAGACGGATATATATTGCAGATATGGCCAATGGAGTTTACCAAAATTATTTTTTTTTTTGTATTTTTAAGAATGTTAGTAATCTAAAATTCTGGAATAATTTTCAAGGAAAAGTTACATTAAATATTTATAAAGGCCAATGTCCTTAAAATAGTGGAAAGTTAATTTAGTCACACACATTTTTAAATTGTTTCTTATTGTTCGACTTTTTATTTAGTATATTATTAGCGCAGATACATAAGATAATTTTCAAGTACTTTTAATACTGTTGAGGTCCTTAAAATACCAAGAAAAAAAGTGTTGTCAAAATTTGCCGAAAAAAAAAAATTTGAAATTTATTTTCTGCAAAGATTTTGATTTAATATTTAAAAATGAAATTATGGAAATTTTTTTAAATATATTCAAAAGGGACCAATGTCTTTGAAATAGCAGATTTTAATTTAAAAATGTTTACATTAAGTTTAAATTAAGTGAGTCAGAAAAGGTTACACATTAAGTATGTAAGCAACAGTTGTTTGAATTTCCAAAATTATTTCCAATGACTTTAAAGACGGACAAGGTCCTTAAAATTGGAAAAAAATAAAAAAATGCAAATGTTTGGCAAAATTTTACATGTTTGTATTGAAACATGTAGCTCGTGGTAATAATCTAATATTGTAGAAATATCCTTAAAGATTTTGGTAGATCCTTGAAATAGCTATAAAAATCCAGCCCGCCATATGTTAATTTTCTTTACAAGAAGTTAGAGAAAGTTTACACTTTTTTATTTAAGTATGTTACCCGAGATCTCAAATTTCAGTAAAATTTCCTGGAAATTTGAAAACGAAACAGGTCCTTTAATTTAATAATTTAAAAAAAAGTTAAATCTACCATAAAAATCATGATCCGAAAATTAGGAAAATGTCCAACGTTTAAATTTAGGCGTGTTCTTCGCGATAAAAATAAAACTGATATAAACAAAATTGTTTTATAATTCAATTCAATGATATTTGAATTAGAAGAAAATTCGGACCGCCAGACAACTAATTTTGTTTTAATTTAGAAAAAAATCATCCTTTAGGGAAAAAATTAGTAACCCACACAGACTTTGAAGAATTTAAAGAAGTTTTCCAATACAAATAGGTTATTAATATAAACAAATTATTGTGCTTTTACTCAATTAATCATAACTCCAACATCCATAGATTATAATATAATATTATATTTACAATACTCTATACATCATTTTTATTAGAAAAAATACTAGTTTTATAAACTTATGCATATAGTCTTATAGTTTTGTTTGTAGTTTTGAATTTTCATAATTTTTTTATTTTTAATACGCATAGTAATTATCATAAGTATGATCTACCCAATATTCACAAAATAATATTATATATGTTTTTATCATATTAGCGGTCAACAAAACGGAAGTCAGTAGAGACGGAACAAAATTAAAAAAATTATTTATAATTTTATGATATTTATTGTCAGTAGTTACAATATAAAAACACATTTTTTCAGCTAAAAATTAGAGAATTGTAATTGCAAAAAATGTCTATTAAATTTACAAAGTCTTTAAATTATATAAGAAGCATCGTTTAGATTATGTATTTGTGGCTATATAGCATCATTTAGATATGTCATCCATCTTGTTAGGAATTTGTGGTTATAAAGCATCGTTTAGATTTTATATAGGCGATACATATTTAACTTTTTAACTTTGTATTTAACATTTCATATATCCATCAATATGTTATGTATCATATACACGATACCCGCTGTACATAAATTGTCCATCCTAATGCGGCAGCTAGCACCCGACTTTCCAAGTAAGTCAACAACATATTTCACATTCAACTAAATGTTCTATCTAAATATATTCCGTTACATGTAAAAACAGTAATAAATACAAAAATATAGCTGTTTTTCAAATAAAATCTCTAATCAACAGATTTTCATTGAAATATACGATATATCACTGATTAATTTCTCCTTTAATAACGGAAATTGGCAATATAATTATTTATTACAATATGGCAATACCGTAACCATTATGAATCTTCCTTTGTTTTAGCACATCCTCCTAAAAGTATGCTAATCTTTGAAAAGCTTTAACAACAACTCTGTACCGCTGAATCAACAAATCAACTGTTTCGGCCATCCCTGCCCTCAACAGCAGCGAATTCCGACAGAGTTGTTATCATAAGTCATTCATTAAATGTAAACAAAACGGAGCCAAACAACAGCAGCACGTGCATACAAAACACAATTCGCTAATTTTCCCCAACAAAAATAGTTTTTCTTTTATTAAAATTACATCAAAATGCCAGAAATAGAAGGCTATAAAGGTAAATTAAAGAAGTTCTCCAAAAACATATCAACAATTTTAATATAATCCCTTATTTTAGTGGTGCCGCTGCGGTTGACCTCAGATGCCCAGCATTGTCACAGTATTTACATGCGTGAACATTTCATACGGCTTATGGATCCCAATAAACCCAAAGGCAGGACACTCTTCCTGCTCAATGTTCCCCCTTACGTCACCGAAAAGAGTCTGGAGACATATTTCAAACAAATTGGCCCGGTGGTCAACGTAACATTCGCCGAAAAACCCGGCCGGGAGGAGACGCAAAAGTGGCACGAGAAAGTCACCGAGTTTAGCAACATTGAAGCTCCCTTCATCTTTAAAGTTGCCTATGTGGTGTTCAAAACTACCAACAGCGTCAGCAGGGCTTTGGAAATTAAAAGTATTGACTTATTTAGTCCCGGCACCAATGAGCCTCTCATAGAGTCGGGTATGCAGCTATGGCACTCACAATATCAAAAGAAAATCTTGGATGCTAACAAAGTTCAAGCATACATTGATGAATATATGGCCGCATATGATGAACGTGAGCAAGAGGCCGCCGAGGCTGCAAAGAACTCTGAGGCAGATGCTGATGGTTGGGTCACGGTAGGTAAACAAGGTAATAATTCTGGTTTCGAGCAGACAGAATCTACGATTGGCAAACTGGAGGAGAAGATCGAGAGAGGCAAGAAGAAGAAGGAGCTGGCCAATTTCTATACCTTCCAAATACGTGAATCGAAAATGAAAAATATTGTGGAATTGAGAAAGAAGTTCGAAGAGGATAAGAAAAAGATCGAGACGCTGAAACAGACAAGGAGATTTAGACCATTTTAGGCTTAGATTAAGTTGGTATGATTGAATAAATAAATAGACTGGTAAATGATACAAAACAAAAGCGATTTGATTGCAATGTTCATAAAAGCAAATATTAAAAAATAGATATATCACATCTTTTATATGGGGTTGCAAGGGAATACAAATAATCAGGTATACCGCTGCAGACAGCAAAGTAAAATTATATCAATTAATTATAAGTTAAGGTACGACTTTGCTTGCCTTAGTCATGATATTGCAGACTGGTAAATGTTAAAAAAACGAAATCTATTTAATTGATGTCTACAAAAAAGCAAACATTTAAAAAAGGAAATATCACGTCTTATTTATGATGTGGAAGGGAATACAAATAAAGTAAGGAAGATAGAAAATAATCACGTATATCGTTGCAGACAGCAAAGTAAAAAGTAAACCAATTAATTTCAAGTTAAGGTTTTGCTTGACTTGAAGTCATGATACTGAAAACAACGATAACTGATTTTTATTCTCCAGTTTTATTTAAAACTTTTCCAAAATGTAATTTTTAAATTGAGACGAAATTTTGTTTTATTTAAACATGCCTAGAAAAAATTGGTGCACAAATAATATAATTATAGCCAATATTAAACCGGAAAAAGTATTTAACGTAGTGTAATCGATAGCTATTTAACCTATGTGATACACCAAAAAATTACAACTCATCAATAGCAGTTATTTTCCATTGTAACTCAACTGAGTCGAGTTGTAAGCCGTAATAGGGACAATACATTTTTCGTTAAAAGGGAAAACATCCCTATAGTTCATTATACACAAGATAAAAAGTAATCATAATATGGTATTTTGTTCTAATACATTAAGAATTATGAAAAACCTTTTGTTGTGTATGAAATTTACCGCCAATTTGTATCTACCAAATAAACATTGATGAAAGCCGGCTAATAAGTAAATGTTTTCCAAAGATTATAGTTAATTTTCCCAAATTTGTTTGCGAAGTTTAAGTTTTCCGAACCTTCAGTAAATTATTTACAAACACTTTGTAACAGATTGGTGAAAATAGAAACAAACAATAGCCCAATAAACATTGATGTAAGCTGGCTAACAATTCTATATAACTAACGTTTTTACTTATTTTACTGTATTGCAAATTATTAATTAGAATTTTCGTAGTAAAAATCTCTCCATTCGGGAAATGCTAATAACACTTCTATATGACAAGTGTTCCTATACAAAATAAAATAAACTGTAATTAAAAAACATCATCCATCCTTACATTTTATTTATTACAAACTCTTATTGGCCAATATGACAATTTTCATTAGATTATGCGGCGGCAATGACTCCAATGCGCACAACAATTGCGGTACACTACCGTAGACACAATTGGAGCTTAGACCCACTTGAACAGCTTGAGCAAAACGCTCCATACACTTCTGAAAACTTTCATCTTGTGCAGGATCTATCTTTTCCGATAACAAACGAGATGCCTGAATCTTTAAAGGGGCCACAACCATGGACAAATGTTGAGCATTCAATGCTGTAGGTGGTCCATTATTAACAATCTCCAGAAGAGTTTGCAGCAGAGACAAATGTAGATTGCTGTAAGTGGCACGATTCGACACAATTGGTGATAATACCGACCATCTTATTAATCCCGCCAAGGGGGTGACAACAGGCATTGCTATAGCTCCGGTAGGTAAGGCTAAAGGTTGCTGGGAGGCCAAACACAGTGAAGGATTCTCTGTAACCCATTCACAAAAGACATCCAATAAAGCATCCGGAGGAGGTACCAGATTACCTCGTTGATCGTTTAAATACAAATCCGCCACTGCAGTCATTAGATTGGCGGCAAAATGTGGAGCTACTAGGGGCAATTGTTTCAGTTGCTCCGATGTCTTGCGCGAGAATATAATGAAATCGCTAACTAAACTTTGGGCCACCTCTAAACTAGGTGGTGTGGTACAACCCACTTGTTGCATCCAAGTGCCGGCGGAGGACAACAGCGGAGCCACTGAACCCGACACCGAGGTACTTATAAGCTTGGACAAGATTTTTGATCTTTGTGGTGTCAAGTTGGTACCGAATAGTGAGAGAAACACGGCATTCCTGGTTGAGTCCGGCCCAGGTTGAGAAAAGAATTCGATTAGAACTAAAATCAATTGGAACTCCTGAATTTTGTTCATATGCATGTTGGCATACGACTGTGGTGATTGGCCGCGCCTCACGTCCACATCTTTGTTGCGTTCGAGGAAAACAAATTCCGATATTAACTGCATGATGAAATTTTGTTTACCCCGGCCAATGATCATGCTCTCTGTGGGGATGAAAAGTGACGGAGATGTCATCATTTTTATTTATTTGGGTGGCAAATGGACTCACCTATTCGCGGTAGTGCCTCCTTGACACATGCCGGGAAGTCTAGTTTCCGTAAAGAGTGTTTTATATCAGCCTGGCTCATTTTTCAAAGCGGTGTCGTCGGTAAACAAAACATTAAATTTTGCGTCGGTTTGGGTTTGTTTACAAATGAACAGCTGTTTTATGTAAACGGTTGCAGCTGAGGCACCCTGTCGATAACTTTGATATTTGTATCGATATGCCTTATAGGTGTTGCCACGCTTTTCTGTTTATTTCATTTATCTATATATATAAAAAATTGTTGCAAGTGTGTTGTGACTTCATAACTCACGAACGGCTGGACCGATTTGCATAAATTTTTTTGTATGCGTTTGGGTGGGGCCCCGGGTGGTTTATATTTACAATTCGGTCCAATTGGACAAAGGGGCGTGGCACCGCCCATACAACTTGAAAATCAAAAGGGCTGTATCTCATGAACTATCAGAGGTATGAAGATAAGATTTGGTATATATGTTGTTGGAGCAGTATTAATTACAGCCAAGGTGGAAGTGGGCGGTGCCACGCCCCCTTTTCAAAAATCACTCTAACGGCTTTTCTAATAGACCGATTGATACGAAAATTTTACCAAATGGTACTGTTGACCTGCTGATAGTCCCTGGCTATAATAGGTTGTGATTGGATAAAGGGGCGTAGCACCGCTGATACAACTTGAAAATCAAAAGGGCTATATCTCATGAACTATCATAGGTATGAACATGAGATTTGGTATATATGTTGTTGGAGCAGTATTAATTACAGCCAGCGTGGAAGTGGGGGGTGCCACGCCCCCTTATCAAAACCGCTCTGCAGGCTTTCCCAATAGACAGATTGATACGAAAATTTTACCAAGCGGTACTGATGACCTGTAGATAGTCCCTGGCTATATTTGGTTGTGATTGGATAAAGGGGCGTGGCACCGCCCATACAACATGAAAATAAAAAAGGGCTATATCTCATGAACTATAAGAGGTATGAAGATGAGATTTGTTACATATGTTGTTGTTGCAGTATAAATTACAGTAAGAGTGGAAGTGGGCTGTATCACACCCCTTTTAACATAAACAGTTATAACTGTCAAAATTCCACAGTATATTGCAGTTCGCCTAGAGATATGAACAGTAAGGTGGGCCAGTTTTTTTATTCGCAAAAATTGTAACCAAATCTACGATGAATTGTTAGAAAATGTCACCAATAAACTTTGTGTGTAATATCAATTTCTAGCTCGCGCTGGGAAAGCTTAATTTAGTTCAGAAAACTTAAATTTTGATAGAAGTGTCTTAAAGCTGAAGTCTGTACGCTTTCAATAATCATGGGGCAACGAACGTCACTTCTAAAAGAAGCGCAAAACGGAGTAAATAAACGAAAAATCCTTTTATCTTAAAAAAAGTATCAGCTAGGATTTTAATTCATGTAGATTTTTAATGTACAATTGACCCCCCAAACTTTACCGTTTTTGTTGCCATTTTAGGTCAACCAATTCGTCATTCAGGCGAGGTGTGTGAAGTGTGATAGACTTTCATTGAGACTTTCTTTGAAAAATCACCATGTAAAGACTACACAAGAACAATGTTTACAAATCTTTCAAATTTATTTTCAAAATGTTTGCCCTTTGTGAAGTTTATGGTGCATATACTCATCCATCTGAGCAGCTAATAGAAGCCATCGACGCCGTAGACGTAAGTGTGACAGGGGACTCGAATTTATCGAACCGACGCCGTTCTCAGCAACTCGGTATCTGCAAATGCTGAGGAAAGATCTTGGCCTATATTCATATATCCAACTGGTAGAAGAACTAAAACCAGTGGACGATCATTTGTTTTTTTTTTATTTATCATGTCATTGCAGATTATTTGAAGGAGAAATGGTTCCAACACGACGGCGTAAAATTCCATACGCGCTGTGTGAGATCATCACTTTGTAAAGCCAAACGTTGGTGACCGAATTATCTCATAGAATGGTAATACGAGTTCAATACAAAGATAGTATTCGAAAATATTCTTGATCCATGTGAGAAGACATGGCAAAAGAGGTTTTTATGGCTAAAGGCATAAAGCTTCAAACGAAATTTCCATTTTCGGTCAATAGGCGGAGAAGGCATGTCAAAAGTGTTTTTTACGCCCAAAGAGACGGTTACCGCTACTACATTGAATTTTGATCTTAAACGGAATGTTGATTTCCGATTTGTAAAAGATACGACTTTGCTGATGAACTTTTTACTATCGTCATAGAGCCTATGATATTTAGAATTTAAAACAACAACACTTAATTTGTTAACTTTTATGATAAGGAGATGCTTGAAATTAGTTACATAAGTTAATAAACTCAACATATCATTATCGAGCTTAAGTACCGTTTTCAAAGTACTTTGTAGACCTAAATGTGAAATATATTACAAGTTAAAATGCAATAGCGAAGCATTGCCGGGCCCACTAGTTAATATATAAAATTGTAATTTGTAAGTCCAATGGCCAATTTAAAATAAATGACAACATGCTACTATTACTCTGTAAGACAAATTTAAACTTTTGGCCTTAATCAACGGGTTCTGACGAAGCCCAAATACTAAAATTGTCAAAAATTAAAATTGTCACAATTTTTTTTTTAATTTTTGGCAAATTTTTAATTTGTGCTTCCTCAGAACCCTCCACTGGCCATTTGAAGAACATTAAAAAAAAATCATCAAAATGTGTTAACAAGAAGTCACATACGAGTCGCTGTATGGGAGCTTCGCGCCAAAATTGAATTGATCGCAAAAAACTTAAATGAGCTGATCTAGGAAAACTGAGATATAAGTATATTTTTTTAAGCTATATTTTCAGAATTTGATCATGGGTGAAAATCGTGTCGTACAGTGTTATATATGTACTGCATGGCAATGTCACTTGTTGATGGAAGGGCGTGAGTGTGGTCACAGTTTGAGTCGTCTGTGGGGGAGTCATCGCCAAAGCATAATGGTATCCATTTGGATTAAAGATGAACCGCATGGATTATTGTCGGTAGCCTTGCTGTATCATGGCCACTTGTTGGTGCAAGGGTGTGGGTGTGGTCACAGCTTGAGTCGTCCTCCAACCTTTTTTGGATTTTGTGGTTGACGCTTTGGCGGGAGACGCCGCTTTATTTTACAAATTACTTTTAGCGCAGTGCCGCATTTGGGACATGTGTTTCTATGTGTTTCGAAGTAAACCCAATAAACATTGATGTAAACCGGCTTATAAATAAATGTTTTCCAAAGATTTAAGTTAATTTTTCAAAATTAGTTTGCGAAAATTACGTTTTCCAAACCATCAGTAAATTAATTACAAACACTTTGTAAAACATTTGTAAAAGAAGAAAAATACAATTGCCCAATAAACATTGATGTAAGCTGGCTAATAGATATATGTTTTCCAAAGATTTTTGTTAATTTTTTCCAAATGAGTTTGTAACACATTTTTAAAAAATTAAAAATACAATGCTTTTGTATGCTCTACTAAGCAGGCGACCCAGGCTAGTCAGAAAATATTTTTTATTTTTATATTTTTTATTTACAAATTTCGTTTCGTCTTTGCATTTAGTATCGTTTGTTGCTTCTGAATAATTGACGTGTTTCGTGTAAAAGGTGAAATGCCTTATAAATATAAAAAAGTGTACCGAATAAAGTGGTGAAATAATATTTAAATTTAAAAAAATGGTGGTCGATTTGGGAAGAACTGCTGGCGTAAAATACTAAAGGACGAATTCGTAAAAGTAGCTTTGGATACAGCGACCAAAAAAAGTAACTAATTACAACACACATAATATCAATTATATCAATTATTTTTTAACTTTTGAATAGATCCTACAATAAAGCGTGGCTTGGATGAAGGCCATTTCGCTCAGGAATCCAAATCATTTTTCCAGATTGTCAAAAATAGACAAAAACAACGCGGATACGGAATAATAAATCCGACTTAATAAATTTTAATAATTATATGTATGTATATAATATTAATATATAAAACATTTAATTTTAATATATGAATTAATAATGTAAATATTTATAAAATAACAAAATAATATGTTAACTTAAATTTTTATTTAATTTTCAATTAATGAATGTTAATTAATATAATAAATTTTAATAAATATCAATTGAAATAATTTTTGTATTTACTTTGGAATGTAAACGATGTTTGGAAAATCTTTATCGCAAACATTGTAACTTGTTAAGTTCCAATTATTGGATAAGCGAAAAGGGTCCCTTATTGAACAATTGTATTCATGTTTGGATAATATTTGGAAATAAACATAATAATGCAATGCATAATCAAAAAGTTGGTAAGCTTGTGGTGAATTTATGTATTAATTTATATCTAATTTGGAAATAAATGAAAACATAAATTTACTACAAGCTTTCCAACATCTTTATTATGTATTGCATTATCATTTTATTTCCAAATATTTTCCAAACATGAATACAATTGTACAATAAGGGACCCTTTTCGCTTATCCAATAATTGGAACTTAACAAGTTACAATGTTTCCGATAAATATTTTCCAAACATCATGTTTACTAATGTAAGCTTATAGTAAGTTTATAGCAAGTTTATAATGTTTATTGGGAAGTTTACACGCTATCTACCCATATCTACTCATATCCCCTCGACAACATGAGCGAGATAGCATAATTAGAAAACATGTAGGAGTAAGCAAAGACAAACACTACAAAATTATAGAAAAGTAATATTGAATTATAGGAAGGTGGATAGGAAATTAAAATGTACTGATTTGACAGTAGATAGGGGATATGGGTGGATAGCGTGTAAATCAGCCTTAATGTACAATTATCTAAAATCATAATTAATATGGGCGAATTATTTATTACTTTCTAGAAAAAAGGTAAATGCTAGAAAAAAAATAAAATTGCACTACCATGCCTCCCCCTGCCAAATATCCCTTAAAACTCAACATCCAAGACCAATACTGGTGCCGACGCCCATGGGATCCTGGGGAGACTAAACATTTGAATCCTATTTAAACCCACATGTGTGAGTACTTAAATTAAAAGTATTGTAACCACGACTTCAGCCGTGCAATTTTAAGACCCTAAGACATTGGTGGACCATGGTGGTTAAGGATAAAATTTGTAATTTTTATAATGTTTTCGGAAGGAAAATTAAATATTTAAGGAAAATTTTAATAAGTATTTTTTTAAAAAAGGGTGGATGATAAATACGGTAGATACATATTTTTTATGAGTAAAAAAATTGTAGTAAGCATATGACGCTGCGTGCATTTTATAGGAAAGTTAGAATTAGCTAATTTTTTTTTATATTCAAAAATTTTTGTTATATTATTTGTAATTTTGTTTCCATTATTTTCGTAGATTGTTTTGTTTTATAATTTATATTATATTGTTTAATTTTTTAAATATTTTTAATTGTTTTCGAGTTTTTTCTGTATTTTTTTTTAATTTTTTTCAATTTCATATTTTCCTGAGAATTTGTAGATTTTTTGTTAAATTTGTATTTTTTTTAAATTGTTCGTTTATTGTTTTTTTTGGTCGCGTTTTTGTATTTTGTTTTGTATGTAATTAAATTTTTTGTAATATATTTCTATACATTTTTGAAAATTTTAATAAACATAATTTTGTTTAATGTTCGTTAAATTAAAAAAAAACTCAAGCTTCTTTAGCTTTGGGGTAAAAAAGGGAATCGTGGGGAAGAAAAATTTCCTCCATTCTCATGTTTGAATATTAACGGTCAAATTCAAACTATAATTGGTGCTGGACATTTTTGGCTGATATCTACTTCGCATGTACATGTTTGACATAATTGTAGATATATATACAGCTGATGATGTACCATTGTGCATCAGTTCGTCACAAATGGGTCTGAAGATGAACTCGCCATGGAGTTCGAAACGCGTCATCCCTGTGCGTGACACACTGAATTTGACCAAAAATATCAAACAATAAAAAACACTTTTCTGATCATTGGCCGAATTTGATGTACCATTTGATACACTAACGTAAAATTGTGATAGTTAATCTTTTTTTTCGGTAAAAATATGCACAGAGCATATAGCGCAGCAGGCAAATTATTCATTTCGATAACTATTGATTGGTTCGTAAACTTATACTCTGAATCACTCTGTTGACAACCATACCATAAATTACTGCAATCATGATGGTTTGCATAGCTGTCGTAGCCACAGCATCAAGTCTTGTCAAATGTACCGACTGCGTGAATGGGGTTCTTCAAAAATGCTCTATGTGTAATAAAAATAATATATTCTTAGGTTTTAATTGAAACATAGTCCATCATAATGGTTCAAAGTAGATTACGGCAATTGCAGCCTATTAATCGATAACTTCATTTCTAATAGTTGAAATATTTGAACGATCTGGTAATACCAATGCATCATTCAATGTAAACATAAAGAGCGGCGGCAACTAAACGACTTTGAGCAAGGTGACTTTGAACTCTGGCGTGTGTGAGCAAACATTTTTAAGAGACTCCTGAATAAAA
The DNA here is from genome assembly GCA_964034835.1 of Muscina levida. Taxonomy (NCBI): domain Eukaryota; kingdom Metazoa; phylum Arthropoda; class Insecta; order Diptera; family Muscidae; genus Muscina; species Muscina levida. The sequence goes on along the minus strand of OZ035880.1, from coordinate 185,399,517 downwards.
TCAGAATACAATTATTTTAATAACTTTCGAACGCTAGAAGATATAAATATAACAATCACACACTCTATATCTCGAGCAATGAGTAAATCCAGCGAAAGAACTACAGATTTTACGGGGTTACACGCTTCCTTCACAGTAAGTTTGGTTTTCGGTGTTAAAAGTGAACCCAACGCAGAAGGCATACCAAACTTTGGAATTTGTTTATTTTCCAGAAAACATTAAATGATGCCTTCGAAAATAACGATGTACAGGTGTTGCGGAAAGCCTACGATGTGTATTCCAACAATTCGGATCATGACAAGAAATCACCCATGGATCAGGCTTTTCGGGAATACTTGATAATGAGACTCAGCAATGATGTGGAGCTGATAGGCAAGCTGGTTAAACTGTCAGTAGAGGCGGTAAGGGCGGAAATTGTCTCCGTCACTATACCCGTAGTGCTGTTGGGTGACATTTTTGAGACGGTCACATTGGATAAATGCGAGAAAATCTTTAATTATGTGGAAGATATGGTGGAGGTGTGGAAGGAGGAGATTTTCTTTTCATCGTGTAAGAATAACATTCTTAGGATGTGTAACGATTTGTTGCGAAGATTAAGTCGAGCACAAAATACGGTATTCTGCGGACGGATACTTCTCTTCCTGTCGAAGTTCTTCCCCTTTTCGGAGAGGTCTGGCTTAAATATAGTATCTGAATTCAATTTGGAAAATGTCACGGACTACGGCATCGATGGCAAAGATCTGGATGACACGCTGGAAGATATTGAAGATATACCCATTAAAATTGATTACAATTTATATTGTAAATTTTGGTCATTGCAAGATTTCTTTCGCAATCCGAACCAGTGTTACAGTAAGGCCTCGTGGAAAATGTTTCAAATGGTAAGTGATGGTAGCATTACGATATGAAATTAGATGTTCCTTTTTAACTTTTTGACTAAAACTAGTTTGGACTCGATATTTCCATATGAAATATTTGCGATCAATAATTTTGTAAAAAATCATAAACCTTAGGGGAACTAAATTTCTCTTAGCCATCTATGATGGCTACAGTTTAACAACCTGAACATGAGGTTTTTTAAAAGCTTCTACTAGACATTCCGATTTATTCTTCTACTTACACTATCCATTACTCCATTACAACATTTACCTTTTTAAAAATGAAAATTGTTTCTCTCTTCCAGCACGCTACCACTGTTCTAGAGTCCTTTGCCAGCTTTAAACTGGAAGATCATCGCTCCTCCTCATCTCAAGACGAAAATAATGATGATATGAATGACAAAATGGATATTGATCTCACCTATGTCATGGATTTGAAAACGGAAATTGATAAATCAGTTCAAAAAGTCGATCACTTTTTTGCTAAATTTCTTACAAATCCCAAACTTTTGGCTCTACAACTGTCGGATGCCAATTTTCGTCGAGCTGTTTTAGTACAGTTCCTTATACTGTTTCAGTATTTACAGTTGACGGTGAAATTTAAATCGTAAGTTTAACATAATTATGAATTTTTACTGGTCAGGCAGAATACAAAACAATACGCAGTTTTCTATGAGAATCAGGGGATGCCTATAAAAGACATACTTGGTCCAATTCTGGTCGCCAAAGAAGGTCATAGTTTGAACTTAAGTAGCCGCAAAAAGTATACGTTTCAAAGCAATAAGTGTTATACTCAATCTAAAGAAATGTCAAATAATTAATAATTGACGTCTTTAACATAGAATTGCAATCTTATTATTTATATGACAGTAAAAATAATAAAGACAATGCAATTATCCAGTCCCCCTGGTATTATGACCTGATATTTTTTAGAGAACAACTAACGTTTTAAATATATATTTATTGCCTACAATGTTTTAACCAGTATTATCTTTTAATTTCCAGGGAATCCAACACTTTAACACCAGCCCAATCTGAATTTATCAAGGAGACTGAAGCCAAAGTATATCAATTGCTAGAGGAGACTCCTCCTAATGGTAAACGTTTCTCTCGCACCGTCAAACATATGCTGACACGTGAAGAAATGTGGAATAATTGGAAAAACGAAGGCTGCAAAGAATTCAAGAAGCCAGAGGAGTCATCAGGGGATGATAAACCACCGCCAGCTAAAAAAGAACGCAAAACTTTGGGCGATTGTCTGCGTGATGCCAATAGACAGGGGAAATTTTTTCTGGGGAAGTAAGTATTGCTTAAAAACAACTACAACGACTACAATATTATGTACTATTTTACTGTCTTAACTTGTGCATTAAAGCTAGTACCATATTAAAACTTCACTTACTAACTTTGTTTCCTTCACATAACTTTCAGTGATGTCCTTACACGCCTCTGGAACTATTCACCCGACAATCTGCAAGCTTGCAAAAGTGAAGAACGTAATTTCTTGCCACAGGTTGAAGCCTATTTGGAGAGTTCACGTGACAAAAATGACACTTCATTCGAATGGCGGGCATTGCGTCTACTGGCCAGACAATCGCCACACTTTTTTACGTTCATCAATTCACCTTCGTACAAAATATCCGATTACTTAGAGGCAGTGCGTAAACGTCTAACTAAAGAACGTTTAGATGCCGCCAAACAAGCAATTGCAAATTCCAATGGTACAAATTTGGAAATTGCCACATTACCAGGTGAAACGCAAGATCAAGATACAGAAGCTTTGAACGCCCAATACGCAGAAGCGGAAGGTAACGATGAGGGCGTTTTGGAAGACGAAGAGGAGAACAACGATTTGGAGAAGGCCGAAGAAGATAGCAATTGCCATTCGAAACCTTTGACGGCTACAAGAGAACAAATTGAGGAATTGGCTCCCTTAATTGGTGATGATTGGAAAAAATTGGGCAAAAAGTTGGGCTACAAAGCCGATGAATTACTTTACTTTGAAACGGAGCATGTCGAGAGGGATGGAGGCTGTATCTCAATGTTGGCGAATTGGTTTGCAGATGATGACGATGCCAGTTTAGATAATTTGGCTTACACCATGGAAGGTTTGGAAATAAATACCGCCGCTAAGGCTGTAAAAGCTTTAATTGATCGTTTGGCAGCCAAAACGAGTCAAAGGGGGGATGTAGAGGATGAGGATAAAATGGAAACGAATTAAATATAGAGATTTAAAAATAGAAAACGTAATGGAAGTTTGATTTTAACTTTAATGCAAGGGGAATGGTAATGAATATAGTTTTTTTTTTATTAATGATGTGAAAGTTTCTTTAAAAGTAACTTTAGAAAGGAATTGCAATCTGATGAGAATTTCTATTGACTTTGAAGAACTTTTTTGTAAAAACTTTTCATTGACATTTTTAAAAGTTTTGTGTTTTTGTTTTGGCGGTAGTCATCTTTATATTTTGATACAACAAAATAATTTTTTGTACAATAAAAGTACTTTTCGGTAAATGAAAATTAATTTCTAATGTAATGGAACTACTTTTTGATACAATAAAAGTACGTTTTGGGACGATGAAAGTACTTTTGGTTATTTTTGTATTTTACAGTAAAAGTAATTTTTTGTATAATAAATGTACTTTCCTATACATGAAAAGTTCATTCTAATACAATGAAAGTACTTTTTGTTATAATAAAGTACTTTTAATACAACAAAAGTGGCTTTAGACATTATAAAAGTACTTTAGGTAAAATTAAAGTATTTTTCGTTACAATCAAATTACTTATTGGTGCAAAAATTGGTTTGTGGTACAATAAAAGTACATTTTAATACAACGAAAGTACTTTTTGATGCAATAAAAGTTCTGGTTTATTCAATAAAAGTAATTGTTGGTACCAAAAAACCTTGTTGTAAAGTGCTTTGTGGTAAATGTACCAATGTACTTTTTGAAACAATTAATGTTATTTTCTGTGCAATAAGAGTATTTTCCGAAACATGAAAGTACTTTCTAATACAATGAAAGTTATTTTTGTTACAATAGAAGTAGTCTTTATTTTGGTATAATAAAAGTTACAACCAAACACTTTTTGTATTAATTAAATTAAAAATTGCTACAATAAAAGTGATTTGTGGTACAATGGATGTACTTTTTGTTGAAATTAATCTTCTTTTTAATTCAAAAACAGTACTTCTTGGTACCAAAAAGAACTTCGAACAAAACACTTTGTAAATAAAAGTGCTTTGGGGTACAATTCAAGCAAAGACTATTTCTATTGTAAAAGTGCTCGTAGGTACAGTCAAAACACTTTTTGTTTCAATAAAGGTGATTTGTGATACAATGAAAGTACTTTTTGGAGCAATGAATGTACTTTTTACTACAACAAAATTACTTTTGGTATAATAAAATTAGTTTTTGAAACAAAAAAAGTAATGTTTGTTACAATAAATTATTTTTGGAACTTTTTGGTACAATGAATGTATTTGTTAATGAAAAAAGTTGTCATTGATAAAATTTAAATATTTTTTGGTATATCAAACAGACTGTTTGGAAAGTAAATACGTAATCATAATTAAACGACTTTATAAATAGTCTCTACATTGAAATTTAATGTTGTTGTTGATTTGCTGTCTTTGGTAATTGTTGGGCCTTCAGGTCCATGTATTGAACGATTTTAGATATTCTTTTAAAATTTTCAACATTAATTTCCAATATTTCGACTAAATTCTTTAGTAAATACATGGACCTGACAGCCGACAAAGACAATTATCAAAGATAGTACTTTACACTTTAATCTACAAACATAGCCTGCAGGTGCACAATAATTTTTCTCTCTAAAGATATAGTATTATGTAGGACCCATTATTTCCTTATATGTATGTATTATGTTTTACCAGGTGAAGTTTAAAATATTTTAGAACAAATTTTCAAAGGATTCGACGTGTAGGTTATCGTCTTTGGATTGCAGTCTTAAAATCTGAACTGGTTTAAAATCTTTTGTTACAATTTTAAGACCATTTAAAAAGCAAGCGGTCTCACCACATTAGAAAATAAAACCTGCCCAGTATTCTTAGTTTTTCTTTTATTATAATTATTATTATTATTATTAAAAAATCCAACTCGTTATTTGTAGCGAGACGATAAACTAAACAAAATAATGAGTTCATAATAATTTATCACATGTACAGGAGTATACGACATAAGAACGCGTTCGTGTTTTTTTTGTTCACAGTTAGTATGAATAATTAGTAAAAATATGGAATTTATCGAAAAAAATAAAAACTGAATTATTCAAATATAAAGACAATCAAGGAAATTTCCTAGCAGAAGATTGCGGTTCTCTCCAAGAAAGCTATACCACATTAGAAAAAGGATCGCGCGCAAGCCTTGATCACAAAACGTTAATGATTAGTACTAACGTTGTATATATGTATGTGTTTGTTTGCGATGAATTGTTTTTTCAAACATATCCTTTAACTTTTTCAATAACGTTTCTTTTGCACCGCTGGCTTGGGCTTATTATGCTTCATGTTGGCGCACTTAGGTATATGTCGCTCTGCGGCTGCCTCATTAAAACGTCTGTTACAGTGGGGACACTGTACGTAATCGGGATTTTCTGAGGGCGGTGGAGGCGGTAAATCGCTCAATTTGCCACCCTTTGCCAAATAGGCTTGTACCTTTTTGGCTTCACGTATGGCCGCAATGAATTCTTCATGTGTCTTGCGCCAATTGCTCTTCTTGCCATCGGCCTGAGCATTGGTGGCTTTAGCCGCAACCGGTACAGCTTTAGCAACAGGAGTGGAACTTTTACCAATGCCTTTCTTAACATACTTCTCTGCCTCGGTGCCTTGTACTCGATGCTTAGAGGCATCAAATATTTTGCGTTTTTTCACCATCATTTTGCGGCACACTTCCTGATGCTTTTCCAGACGTTCCTCGTTGAAATTGCGTTGGCAAAATTGACATGTAGCCATACCGGGAGGCGGTGTTATAACGCGAGGTGGTGGTTTGACGGACTGTGTAATGAGAAAGGATAATTGGTTAATAATTTCTTAATTGTACTAATTAATTCAAGATTTAACTCACCAAAACAAATGTTGCTGGTTTTCCGTTTACTGCTTTCGTTGTGGGCTGGAAATTGTATCGAGAAAAACAAATTATGAGTTATCAGAAATGTAAATGAAATGACAAAGAGACATGTTTTGAATTTAATGTTAATACCTATTTTATTTCTACTTTGCCCATCTACTATGACAAATTCTACTTTTATCTGACTTTGATGTATTTTTGGAGTTTCATAGTGTTATCTCTCGGCAATTTCAATAGAAAAACATTTCTCTTAAATAAACTATAACAATGCAAATATTCTTCTCGTTTATCAGTATTTCAAATATGTTTGTAATTCATTTTGAATAAAACTTTTGCTTTCAAATAGTTTTCATATATGCAATAGTTTCATATTAGCGATAATTAATTCATCTGACAAATCGATTATATTCAAATCGATAACTAACTGTCATTTCGAATTACATCGTTAGCCTCTCTGCAATGTAACATACCGTTATCGTTCTCTTCACTACTATTAGTATATTGTTGCTCCATTTCCTTCTAGTATCAGAAAATGCAACACTGAGGTGGGGAGCTCCACTTTATAACAATGCTACTTTTTCTAGTTTAGTTCGATCGTTGCTTGAAATTCATCTAAATTATGAAAATTTTTGTGCATTGTTAAAAGAATTGTGTTTTAGTGTTTCCAAATGTAACTAAAAGAAACTCAAAGTATGTTTTGAACTCGGGGATGTTCATAGCATAGTTAAATACGAGCATCGGTAATGCTTTACGTACGTGTACGCAGATAACGACTCAATCGGAACTAACGCGTATTTCATGTAACGGGAAACCATGAAGTTGGGTACGGTAACTCGAACTCCTAGTTAATTATGTGATTGTTGTTTGCGAGTGTTCGCGATTACCGAAACGACTAATCAACTTAATAAACAACACTTTGGCTAATTGAACCACTCTACACACTAAGCAAGGAGGCTCTTCTGTCAACAATGGGCCAAGACCGCTTTCAAAAATATCAAAACGTAAGGTAAGTACAACTGCCATTACTTTAATACCATAAATTATTCAATATCCTTGAGTAGGCTCTTATTGTACTTCTAAATATTGTCTATTAATAAACTTGGCGCAATTCTTGGTTCTATTGTTGTCATTTGTCCGTTAATGTTAATAGTATCATGTGTTACATACATATCGGTTTTGTTTATATGTATGTGGCTATCACCACAATCTTTACCTTTGCTCCCTTAGCACCTGTTGCACCCGCCATTGTTGTCGGCTTTTTCGCTGGCGGTGTTTTGGTCGCTGACCCATTCGTTGTTGTCGATGTGCGCGATATCGTTGAACCTCGACTGGCACTACTCGGTGTTCTTTGCTGTCCACCACTCGTCGCAGTGTTGGTGACCGTTCTTGCCGCTGTTATATTTGGTGATTTCTTCGTAATTACTGGATTTAATTTAATACCATTCGCATTGGGCGTCCCCCTTTTACTGATAGTTATCGTCGTATCCATTATATCTCTGCCGGTGCCATTGGTAGTTCGATTCAAATTGTTGTTGCCGTCGTGTACACTGGCACCCATTATGCGTGTATTGTCCAAACTCAAGGATGAGAACTCTTTGGGAAATGTCTCACTTTCCAAATTATCCATTTCGTCTAATTCGCCTCCAAATAGATTGCCGTTTGATGAGACCGCATTAGGGTTGGAGTGAGAATTACGCATGGAGGAGGTTGAGGTCGTTTGTTTCGTAGTAATGACCGAGCGTCTTGTGGTGTTGGTGGTGACAGGATTTGCTCCACCTGCTAAACGTCGCATTGTGGCGGGTTGTTGTGGCATTGTAGATTTCGTTGTTGTTGTTATGTTGGTCGTGGTCGTAGATATGGGCTTTAATGGATGACTGCGATCGATACCAGCGCCACGACGACGTTCAAACATTTCACGCACCTGAAATGAAGAAGAGTGATATTATCTTGTAAGACATGAAATCTATTGGTCATATTGTAAAAAGTTAATATACCTATACTAATATTATAAAGAGAAGATGTTTGTAAGTTTGTTTGTATGTAGGTGATAATCTTCTAAACTACACATCCGATTCTAAAAATTCTCACCAGTAGAATGCTACGTTACCACTGAGTGACATAGGCTATATTTTATTTTAAAAACAATAGGCATCCAAGTGTAAGCAGCGGCGGAGCAATGCAAGCCGGGAACACTAGTGTACATATAAGGTCGTACAATATTCTATATAAATAAAAATGAATCGCCAATCGTGCATAACATGAGAACGACTGCACTAAATTGTATTATTTTTTAGCAACGTGCCCATTATTATCAAAACAAGATTTGTGTATAAAAAAAACTTTTAGGGGTAAAAAAATGTGAAAACTTGTACTACCGCCTAGACGAAACGGTTAAAGTATGGATTGCGAAAATTTATACATTTAGGGTAAAAAGGGACAAAAATGGAACAATAGCCCAAATCAAACGGTTAAAGTTACAATCACATAAATTGAGGTGGTATCCGTTCATTGTACGGACGAAAGTCGTGCTACCACCAAGACCAAACGTAGCGTAGGCAATCACTAAAGTTGAGGGACCCGTTCATCTTATATAGTAGTCGAGTGTTACGAAAAGATTTTTTGCAATTTGTACTTCTAAAATTGTTCAACATTTGTTGTTAATAATTCATAAAAAATAAAAAACAACAAAAAGAGTTCAGTTTAGCACTTTTACCGTGGTAATAGATGGATATATATATTCTACATTATAAGTGCATTACACCGTAAAAGTTTACACTTTATGATACGTGGTTTGGAAAAAGCAGACATTTTACAATCGCATATTAAAAAAAATTGGATTACTTTTAAAGAAAAATATTTTTCTCTAAATGTTCAATTTTTTTTTTAAAAATTTTAAATGCTTTGATATATATTAATTTAAATTTTTTAATTAAAATTTTATGATTTTATTAATAAATTTCGGAAAGATGCATACCAATATCTCTTACCGTCACGGCGTAATAACTTTTCCAAATAATCAGTATTGAACTTTTCAAGTTTAATAACAATGCACATTGGTTAGATCTGTAAAATTTTTTGCCTAAATATGAAGGAGACTTCCAAAAGGCATAAAACATTGTACATGGTACTTTGGTACGACGGATACAAAATTGCCGAAATTTTAAAAAAAAATCTTACTTTTAACTGATATTGTACCTGAGAGTGTTTTTGGGGTCGTTGATTTCGAATCTGGAGTCAAATTTTGAGAAAACAAAGTGGCGGATACATAATGGCGTATACAAAATGGCGGATATTTTCCAAAAATGTTTTAATTCAACCGATTTGTGCCTATGCGGGTTTTTGATGTTGCTGATTTCGAATCCGGGGTCAAATTTTAGAAACACGAAATGGCGGACTCAACATGGCGGATATTTTTTTTAAAACGCTTGAATGTATGGCGGATACTTTGTGTCTGACATTTTGTTTAGTAGAATTCCAGTTTTTTTTGAAAATAATGTCTGTGATTCTTTATCCGCCATTATGACTCCGGATTCGAAATAAGCGACCCCAAAACCCCTGCATATCACACCTCCTTAATTTTCGGACTAAAATTTTTATCGAAGGAAGGGTAAATTCAAAGGTCGCAATAAGGAAAAATTGCAAAAAGTCTGGGTCATTCCCCTTTTTCATTGATACAATACAATATTTGACTATATCAATTCACAAAATATTATATTTTTTTGTTCAGTTAGTTATAATTCACTATACAACAACAACAACAAATGATTTTGGGACTCAATTCTGAGAACTGCACGTGAAAGTAGTCCCAAAAAGAAGAAGTTCTGCATCATTCGTTTTGTCAAGTTACATGCCATAATAACTTAATATCTATTTGAAGTTAGTTAGTATCGTATAGGGGAATTTGTCACGTCTTAGCCTCTTTTGTTTGACAGTCAACTTTGAATGACTACAGAATAACGGTTAATGGACAACATTTTAGTTTTATCTTCTTAATTGGAGTGTTTAAATTATATATAAACAAAAAAAGTACGAATAGGACAATTTTATACAAATTTATTCAGATTTTTTACAAATATGGTAGTTATAGTTTTTTACCAAAATCTTATATTACATGACTGGACTTGATGGTTTGGCCCTAATTCGGTCAGACCAGAGGAACAGAGGATTCGAAATTGCATCATTAGATTTTTATGTTATCTGACCCATAGAAAAAATAATTTCGACTATTTTTGCAATCGTAGTACTTCATAAAATATATTGGGAATACTAATGTCGATTTTTTGTATTTATTTATGTATAATTCCTCATGATAAGTTTATATTTTTGATGTCTATTTACTATTTTTAAATATTGTTTTGAATTTCTTATTAATAATATAATCATATAATTATAATTATATCCAAATATGTATTACCTCATTATCAATATAGTTTTTTCGCATTTAATTTTTCTTAATTACAACTTAGGTTACAACTTGAAACGGTCTTAACAATTCGTAGTTCGAAGCTGTAAATAATTTCAGATATTTCTCATTAATATTCTCATGATATGGGACCGGCCGTGGCATAGTGGTTAGAACACGCGACTACCATGCGGGAGATCGCAGGTTCAAACCTGGCTCCAGTCATCTTAAAAGAAAAAAAAAATAAAGAAAATTTTCTTTCATTGTCGGCTCCCCTCGAATGTAGTATTAAGCGTCGATTCAATCGTCGTGTCTAGTAAGAGCTTCTCAAACAGTGACGTTCGCATTCGTCGATAAACAAGTAGGTGCCGTTAGTTGTGAATCTAAAAATAGAAAGCGTGTTAATTCACAACAACGCGAGAAGCTATCCCATACCTCATTCATGGGGTGCAAAGGGAAATTAAGTTTTTAAGTTATTCTCATGATAAAAAAAGCTAAATTAGGCTTTGTTTGCTTTCATATTTTGTTGAATCAATTAAAATGTACCCATCTATTCGAGATAAGCAGTTTTAGCCGTTTGCTAACCGTTCAACAAGGGCTTAAAGTAGCCACATTTTACAAACAACAGTTTGCTTTAATACCGATATTAATCTCTTTTATAGACAACAATATATACTTTCTAATCAATAGCATTTTAATCAATACAATTCTTAATCATCTACTTACTTTTCCATTTCCAATTGCATTTCTTGCCGCCACTGAAGATGGTTCACTGACTCCATCACCTCCGGTTAAAGCCAATTTTCTTTGTTCGCGTTCCTCCAATTGCTTCTTCTGGAATCTCATCTGGAAGTGTTTGGAAATGACAAGAACGAAAAATATGAATTAAACACTTTGGCGACTTTAACTTTCGCAGAAACTATCACAACTGAAACGTTTTTACAAACTGTTAGCTACGCTTAATTAATTTCTAATAAAAACGCTTGAATAACAAGCTGCACGTAGTATGTCGACGATTTGACACCAACGCTTATTAATGTTAAAACACAAATCGAGGTAGTAATTATAAAACGCCCAATTGAAATGGAAAGAACACAATATGTATTTAAAACCAAGACAAATAAAACAAACAACAACAGTTTTAAGAAAATCACTATAAATATGTATATCGATTTCCGTTATAAAAAAAACAACACGACTCACATCCAATGATGAACTTAAACTTTGCGGTGGCAACTGACTCAGCGCCTCTAAGAGACGTCTACCGGCCCACGATTCATTTAGTTTTATGGGCACAACATTATCTCGATAGAATTCATTGTGTTGTTGTTGCTGTTGAGGTTGTTGTCGCCTCTCTTCGTAGTACATTACGTTAAATTTAAATTATTTACTTATTTGTTGACAAAACTCTTCATTAATTTCTATTACTATATGTGTAATAAATTTAGTTAATCAGTCGATTTTCCCGCTTGGAAGTTATTTGTTGCCAGAATTGGTGCGTTTTGACTTGTTTGATGTTTTGGGCAAAACTGGTGTTAAACTCCACAACGAAGACACCACTAGCCAGTCATTTGGTCAACAATAACAAAAACAAGGGAAGTTGGAGGACATACAAGAGAAGGGGTTCGTGGAAACGTGAATCAGTGTGTTTGCTTTACTTTCCACTTGTTCCAAACGACGCTGATGTGACGGTCAGATAGAAGGACATGTGGCGCAGCAACGAAAATTCATTTGAATATTGTCATGCATACATGGGCACGTTTAGTGGCGGACGCACAGATAGGCAGACACGTTCATTTGCCAGGGATGGTCAAGTGAAGTGTTGCTGTACGAATTTGCGTATATAATATTGATTTGGGGCAACAAATGCTCCAAAGCTGAAAAATTTTGATTAGAAAATATTTCTATTAAACTTTCTAATATTATAATATTATTATATTTTATTGAAAACCTACAACTTTCTCAAGAAATTATATAGTAATAACTTTTCAAAATAATCATTATTCCGGAATTTCAAAAACTTTAAGGTTAAATAAGAATGTGGAACTTTTTGGGGCATTGTCTGGGGGTGAGAAACCTCAAGTCTGGGTGAAAGTTTTAGACCCAAACGGGTTTGGCTCCTTTTATAATTATTGCTTATCTTTATGTTTGTTCGCTTAGTTTTCCAGCTACAACTCAAGAACCATTGATGATTTCTCATTTTATTCTTCATCAGAATTGTAGAGAACGCCAAACCCTTTGGGGGTTTTAATATTTACTTCACCCTGACTTAGAATTTGTCATCCCCCATGTGTGTTATTTTAGAGGTCTGCAGGTCATGTTGTTTACTATATAAGTGATTGTTGAGTTTACCTTTACCTATGAACAAATATCAGAACGATGTGCGTATGATTAATATGTAATCCGAATAAATTAATATTATTCATACGTATTATATTCATACATATGTAGCGAGTATTATATGGAAACTCGCTTATACATACATATGTAGCGAGTTTTATATGGAAACTCGCTAGAACCAGAAATTTCAAGTTATTATGGAAAATTTATGAACAAATAGCCGTTTTTTTCAAAATTTCCGACATAAGTCCAAATTGATGTGATCACTTAAAATATAAATGATCACAAAGAAAAATTTTAAATTCTCGTGCAAATGGAATTACGTAATTTAAATGTGAATAACATCGAAATTTCTCTACAGATTTTTTTTAAGAATGAAAGTCTATTAAAAATTTTATCGATGTAAACAATTTTAATATTATTACTTTATCCATCACATTTTGGAAATATTACCTAGATTATTTTCTATCATCTCTGATGTGTCCAGATGGGAAACCACCCAGTAGTAATGCTAACATGAATGCTAATAACCGTTAGTAGTTTTTAATGTTACTCATAGTTTGTGGAATTCACTCATACATAGTGGGACGTACGCTAACTTTATTAATAACTCTCTTTTACTCTCTATCTTCCTCGTTGTAGTTGTGCATTCTCATTCCTCTTTGTTTTTGTATGTAAAGTTCATGGAGCTGTCGCTCGTGTATGTCCTGTGTGGGTCAGGGAGGTCATTTTTACACATATGATGGCTATTTGTATGTTGTTCATTCACTTGCCGTTGTTGTGTCTATGCATACATTACACTGTAATTATGACTATATTGTTGTTGTCTCTTGCAATTAATGTAAACAATAACATACACTCACATTCGTCCTAAACACCATACAACACTCACTACTAGCGGGAAAACCAAAACATTCCAATCAGCGTTTGGGCCAACTAGTAGACGACAGCATTGTTCGGCATAAATCAGAGTAATTTATTTGAGTGGGTTTAAATATGCAGTCGACTGCCTGACTGGATGAAATATTAGGCTGACAAAGCGGCAAAATAAATACGGAACAAGTCAATGTTTCTATAACCGGGGTGTTGCAAAAATTGGTAGTTGCGAAAATCGATCTCGTACTGTATTTGTAAATTTTTATGTTTCATAGCACAGTGCAACAGTGAAAAAAAAATACAAAAACTTGACAGTATAGGTTCGATTCTACTATCGAATTGTAATAAAACCCTATACTCAGTTTGGCGAGATTGGTGACCAATTTTTTTTTGGACCCCGAAATATTCTCATAATCAGTGACCCTCGAAAAAAGGTGAGTTTTTGTCCAACAGCTAACTCACACTTCATGATAGCGCTACACTATATTAAGCAATTATGTAGCTGGATAGTAGAATAGTAGAATCGAACCTATACTGTCAAGTGTTTGTATTTTTCAAAATGTCTTCATTTGTTGCATAGTGTAATTGGTAGTAGAATACTGTTCTTGTACACGTGCACAGCAGTCATAAATGCAGAAGAATTCATTAAATTCCCTAACAAAATAACTTTCCCGTCACACTGTGTTATTTATATGTTATGTTCTATAGACGTAGTGTTTATTTCTGGTCTTTCACAATAACAATCATCAATAACTATTGTTTAACAGCAACTTGTAACATTTATTATCAAGTGATTTTTTTGTATTTCTTTTTTCGACATTGTGAGTACTAGATTCATAATAACATCTAATTGATTTCAAATATTCATTCAAGGTAACCTGTAACTCAATCAACGGCAACATGTTGCATGCAACGTACGTACACTAACGTTTTCATTTGCACATATAAACGGAATTCTTTACGCGTGAAACTTAACACTTTGAGATACCAACTAATAGTAGTTAATAATCGAACAAATATACAAGTATACTAAAAATAACAAATAGCCATCCATCTATCCATAGCGCTCTATGTTAAAATGTTCACCACTCGTGTTGTTTTTAATATAACTTCTTTAACATTTCTTCTTTCAGGCCATTGGTATACCGATTGAATATTTTGTGTGTTAATACAATGCAACAACAACAAGAAGAAAAACAATTAAAAAGTCATATTAAGCATTTATTATCTAGATACATATGTACACAACAAATGTTGGCCTACACAAGTGTTATTTTTTTTTTTTTTTTGCTTGTTGAATATCAATATAGTTAATAAATACATACAATTGTAGTCAGTTGCAGCAGTTACACACGCGTAGATGTGCCTACATATGTATCTACACATGTCTATGCTACGTAATAGTTTGTTAATACTAATTGCTGGTTTCTATGGCCACCTTTTAAATGTTAGTCGGCATATTATTTTCGTTGTTGCTATTGTTGTTAATAATTCATAATATTTCAAGAGCAATTTCTTCAATAATAATGGAAATTATTGAACTCATAGAGGACATCGTTATAAGGCAGGTGAAGGAAAATCTACATATCTATAAAATAAAAATCAAATGCTATTCATTGGTAATCGAGTTACTTGAGAGCAGAAGAAACGTATAAATGTGCACAGTTACACCAAAATTGATAAGATCCTCGCAACCGATTAAGTCTAAAAACATTCCAACATTTACACGTTGTTATATGAAAATTTATCGTAATTAAATCGTGAAGAAAAATTTTACAAAATTAACAAAATAGCACAATGATCCAAAAAAAATTATACATCTTATATATTCTCAGTCGTGATTCAGGATTATAATAGTCACGCCTCTTACGGTATCGTTAATACAAAATGATCTATAAAATTTGGCCAGTGTAACAACGTTTTCAGTTGCGAAAAGAATTAACGAATGTAAGAAAGAGTCAAGAGTGAAAGTTTTTAAACGATTTGTGAGTCCTTATGTCATTATCAGAGCAACCGGAAATATGCAAATGCATGTTTTTTTGGGAACGAAATATTAACAAATGGGTAAGGTATTTACATATTTCATGGTCCTACAAGTGTTTTGAGATCTATTTGTTAAAGCATATTTTTAGCATATTTTACCGATAAAGTAATTTTTCGGCATATTTTGGTTTTAAGAAAATATTTGAAAAAACATCCTTTTTTGAGCATATTTCATGTTTTTGAGGACATATTTTTTAAAAAATATTAAATTGATTGATAAGACAGTACAACATTTTTCAGCTCATTGATTTGGGACTAAATGTAAGAACTGCATATGACAATAGCCTCAAAAAGAAGAAGTTCTGCATCATTCGTTTTGTCAAGTTACATGGCATAATAATTTAATATCTAATTGAAGTTATTAAGTATCGTATAGGGGAATTTATCAGGTTTTAGGCTCTGTTGTTTGGCATAACAAAATTACTATTTTTAGAGTATATTTGTGTTGATTTTAAGGGCATATTTTATTATTGTAAGATCATATTTGTCCATTTTTAGGGCATATTTTATGCTCATAAACACGTTTTTTAGGGCATATTTCCGGTTGCCCTGGTAATGACCAAAAAAAAAAAAGAAAAAAATATCTCCGAAACTATTAGCATTTTTAGTATATTTACACATACAGTCGGACAAAATGTTCCTGAATTATGTAAAAATCTTCAAACAAATTTTCTTAAAAAGGGAATTTTGTATAAAATATATGTCGATTTTAAGATTTCCGTCCGTCTGTCTCTCCGATTACAGACGTATTTAAAGAGCAGTCGAGCTGAAATTTGGTAAGCAAGCATCTATTCTCTAAACGGAGGTTAAGCTCTATGTGAGCAAGATCAGACAAAAACTACTACCACCTCCCATACAAAGTACCGCTTAGTGGGGTGTTCGCTTGTCGGTCTCTGCGACTACAGGCGTAGTTTAAGAACTATCAAGCTACAATTTGGTATGCTAGCGTCTATCCACTAAACTGAGGTAAAATTCTTAGATGAGCAAGATCGGACAAATTGCCCATACAAACTCCCCAATTTAGCAATTTAATATCCCCGATTACAGCCGTAGTTTTAGAGCTATAGCTATTTTGAATACAAGCTTTTATCCTCTAAGCGGAGGTTAAGTTATAAGATGAGCAATATCGAACAAAAACTACTATCACCTCCTATACAAACTCTCCCTTTTGTGGGTTAAAAAGTGCATTACAATATTCTCGGTTCATATAAAAATATCAAGTTTAGTATTTGACATTTCAGTAGTAACCAAAAATTACTGTCATAAAATGAATGTGATCATTACAATTTTTACAAAGGGTATCTGAGCTTCGGCAGAAGTAAATTTTGATGTAAAGAGACCATAGTGGGTGTGGTACCTAATTTATATAGTGAGCTAGGTACCACATTTTACTTTATACAACGGGGCTACAGTTTTTAAACGAATTCGTACGTCAGAAATTTTAGAAGCATGTAGATTGATTTGACACTACTGCGAAGTTTTGTCGAGAACATCGAGGGGCTGTTGATTAAAGAAATGTAGTTGACTAAGGCAGCAATCGAACCATGGTGTCCCGCATGAAAGTCGAGTGTTTTAACCATGATGGAATCAGACATCAGAAAATGGAGAAACATCGCAGGTCAGGAAACTTTGTAAAGTCATAACTTAAGCACAAAAAGAGCGACAGTCTGAAAACGTCTACACAAAGTAAATACCTACTTATCATAACATATACACCCAAATGTATCCAGCGGGAAAATTCAGGACTTAAAAGACTAGAGGCCATGCCTGCATAATTGTAGAGAACGCCAAACCTTTTGGGGGTTAAACTATACTGACCTAGTACCTTCACCCTGCCTTGGAACTTCTTAACCCCTAGATTAGCTGCTTTCAAACCCTAAATTCACAATATTGGAACGATGTATGTATGATTAATATTAAATCAGAAAATAATTAATATTACTTATATGTTGTACGTATATACGCTACATATGTGGCAGGTACCATGTGCAAACTCGTTTTATATGCACAGTACAGTACTTGGGTCAGAGTGGTCGTTCAATATCATCAGCAATGATCAGTTTTCTACTTATCACAAATGAGAAAAAGGCGATAAATGACAATTGTTTGAAGATTTCATTTGATAAAATAAGTCCAACTTGAGTTTTTATGCTAAATAATTATATGAGAAATCATCAATGGTTCTTGAGTTATAACCGAAAAACCAAACGAACAAACATCAAGTTGTTTGGCCCAGTAATGTCAAACCTTTTGTGGGTTTTACTATATCAACCTAGTACCTTCATCCTAACGTAAAGTAATCGTAAAGTATATATTAAACCTGGTTAAAACAAAGATCAACAATACTTGTTCTTATAGTTAATTTTAAAGACAATAAAAAACCACAGCCTTAAATAATATATAAGTACAATATATGTACCACATGTAAAATATATTATTCATTAACCACAATTTATTACTCAATCTCGCACATTTATAGATAAAATCCTAACCCTGAAATGCAAACACACACACACACTTCCATAGACAAGTCTACTAGTAAAAACACATCATTACAACACTTACATATCTTCCGTACATGTGTACTACACACTTTCAGTTTATAGTTTTCACCAACACAAAAACTTTCGATGGTGTTGAATCCCTTTTGTGTAACGTGTTGTAAAACCATAGAAGCAGAGAATAGTTTAATTCTTCACCACTAATTTAAAAGTTGTGGCGGCGTTTTTCTCTCTCCTGTTCACTGGCATTGCAGACTAGGAGTTTCATAGTGTGTGAAGACCCGGAGAAGTCGAATAATTATTATTACTTCAGCTTTATGTTCAAAGTTTTCTTAGATTTTTCTTTTGTGATATACTATCGGCCGGGGTCATTACTTCCAAGGATTTTCTTAAAGGTTTGAGTCTGTTAGTGCTAGCTTTTGTGTCAGTCGATGAAATTGACTTGGCGGGCGAGTACCTTGTCTAGCTGTTTTATTAACCGTTTATTTTACTATGTGTTTAAAACTAACAATAATTGTTGTTATTGTTGTAGTCGTTGTCATTCTTGTTTTTCGCTTAAATGTAGTTAAGGTGGTGGCAGAGGTGGTAACCTTTATGGTTCACATGGCCTTCAAACGATTTATAAATCACAGTGATACACTCACACTTACACTATACATATATGAAGACAATAGCACAAAATAAACACTGGCACATACACTCTCTTAAACGTGTGAATCCTTTTTCCTTTAAGCTCTTGGTTAATATTCTTCTCTATTATATTCTTTTCATTTTCTTAAAATTGATAAATTTTAAATGATTTTCTATGGAGAGGTCTTCAGTGCTCTGCCTCAAAATCTGCACATATTCATATGTGTTTCATTTCTTTTATTGTGGTTTAACCCTGAAACACCTCTTGAGTCGCCCGATTTAGCCGAAGATACACAATAACACTAACATACACATTCTAGTCTCTTAGTCCCGAAAAAGTCAAATTAATTTTACGTAGAGGAGAGGTCCTTTTTAGCTTTGCTTTCGTTGGCTGTTGGTTTTGTATTGTCTTCGAATGCGAATTTTGTGTTTTATTGAATTCTTTGGAACTGTTGTTCGGTACGCTGTTGTTGTTGTTTGTTTGTTTGTTTGTTTGAATCCTTTAATAGCTAAGAAGGACAAAAAGAAGCGGCAGTAGAGAAAACTGATTGCACCGTAAGGGAAAGAATCGTCGTTGTCATGGTTGTGGTTACAACAATGACCCCCATGGTAGGCAGGCAAACAAAATTGAGGTGGTTTTGCATTTACAGCGGCGACAACAATAATGTAACCGAAAGTATAAAATGAAACGAAAACGGTGAAACGTAACCGGCAAAAAATGGTGAGGAAATGTTATTTAAATAATTAAATAATTAAATAATTAAATAATTAAATAATTAAATAATTAAATAATTAAATAATTAAATAATTAAATAATTAAATAATTAAATAATTAAATAATTAAATAATTAAATAATTAAATAATTAAATAATTAAATAATTAAATAATTAAATAATTAAATAATTAAATAATTAAATAATTCAATAATTAAATAATTAAATAATTAAATAATTAAATAATTAAATAATTCAATAATTAAATAATTAAATAATTAAATAATTAAATAATTAAATAATTAAATAATTAAATAATTAAATAATTAAATAATTAAATAATTAAATAATTAAATAATTAAATAATTAAATAATTAAATAATTAAATAATTAAATAATTAAATAATTAAATAATTAAATAATTAAATAATTAAATAATTAAATAATTAAATAATTAAATAATTAAATAATTAAATAATTAAATAATTAAATAATTAAATAATTAAATAATTAAATAATTAAATAATTAAATAATTAAATAATTAAATAATTAAATAATTAAATAATTAAATAATTAAATAATTAAATAATTAAATAATTAAATAATTAAATAATTAAATAATTAAATAATTAAATAATTAAATAATTAAATAATTAAATAATTAAATAATTAAATAATTAAATAATTAAATAATTAAATAATTAAATAATTAAATAATTAAATAATTAAATAATTAAATAATTAAATAATTAAATAATTAAATAATTAAATAATTAAATAATTAAATAATTAAATAATTAAATAATTAAATAATTAAATAATTAAATAATTAAATAATTAAATAATTAAATAATTAAATAATTAAATAATTAAATAATTAAATAATTAAATAATTAAATAATTAAATAATTAAATAATTAAATAATTAAATAATTAAATAATTAAATAATTAAATAATTAAATAATTAAATAATTAAATAATTAAATAATTAAATAATTAAATAATTAAATAATTAAATAATTAAATAATTAAATAATTAAATAATTAAATAATTAAATAATTAAATAATTAAATAATTAAATAATTAAATAATTAAATAATTAAATAATTAAATAATTAAATAATTAAATAATTAAATAATTAAATAATTAAATAATAAAATAATTAAATAATTAAATAATTAAATAATTAAATAATTAAATAATTAAATAATTAAATAATTAAATAATTAAATAATTAAATAATTAAATAATTAAATAATTAAATAATTAAATAATTAAATAATTAAATAATTAAATAATTAAATAATTAAATAATTAAATAATTAAATAATTAAATAATTAAATAATTAAATAATTAAATAATTAAATAATTAAATAATTAAATAATTAAATAATTAAATAATTAAATAATTAAATAATTAAATAATTAAATAATTAAATAATTAAATAATTAAATAATTAAATAATTAAATAATTAAATAATTAAATAATTAAATAATTAAATAATTAAATAATTAAATAATTAAATAATTAAATAATTAAATAATTAAATAATTAAATAATTAAATAATTAAATAATTAAATAATTAAATAATTAAATAATTAAATAATTAAATAATTAAATAATTAAATAATTAAATAATTAAATAATTAAATAATTAAATAATTAAATAATTAAATAATTAAATAATTAAATAATTAAATAATTAAATAATTAAATAATTAAATAATTAAATAATTAAATAATTAAATAATTAAATAATTAAATAATTAAATAATTAAATAATTAAATAATTAAATAATTAAATAATTAAATAATTAAATAATTAAATAATTAAATAATTAAATAATTAAATAATTAAATAATTAAATAATTAAATAATTAAATAATTAAATAATTAAATAATTAAATAATTAAATAATTAAATAATTAAATAATTAAATAATTAAATAATTAAATAATTAAATAATTAAATAATTAAATAATTAAATAATTAAATAATTAAATAATTAAATAATTAAATAATTAAATAATTAAATAATTAAATAATTAAATAATTAAATAATTAAATAATTAAATAATTAAATAATTAAATAATTAAATAATTAAATAATTAAATAATTAAATAATTAAATAATTAAATAATTAAATAATTAAATAATTAAATAATTAAATAATTAAATAATTAAATAATTAAATAATTAAATAATTAAATAATTAAATAATTAAATAATTAAATAATTAAATAATTAAATAATTAAATAATTAAATAATTAAATAATTAAATAATTAAATAATTAAATAATTAAATAATTAAATAATTAAATAATTAAATAATTAAATAATTAAATAATTAAATAATTAAATAATTAAATAATTAAATAATTAAATAATTAAATAATTAAATAATTAAATAATTAAATAATTAAATAATTAAATAATTAAATAATTAAATAATTAAATAATTAAATAATTAAATAATTAAATAATTAAATAATTAAATAATTAAATAATTAAATAATTAAATAATTAAATAATTAAATAATTAAATAATTAAATAATTAAATAATTAAATAATTAAATAATTAAATAATTAAATAATTAAATAATTAAATAATTAAATAATTAAATAATTAAATAATTAAATAATTAAATAATTAAATAATTAAATAATTAAATAATTAAATAATTAAATAATTAAATAATTAAATAATTAAATAATTAAATAATTAAATAATTAAATAATTAAATAATTAAATAATTAAATAATTAAATAATTAAATAATTAAATAATTAAATAATTAAATAATTAAATAATTAAATAATTAAATAATTAAATAATTAAATAATTAAATAATTAAATAATTAAATAATTAAATAATTAAATAATTAAATAATTAAATAATTAAATAATTAAATAATTAAATAATTAAATAATTAAATAATTAAATAATTAAATAATTAAATAATTAAATAATTAAATAATTAAATAATTAAATAATTAAATAATTAAATAATTAAATAATTAAATAATTAAATAATTAAATAATTAAATAATTAAATAATTAAATAATTAAATAATTAAATAATTAAATAATTAAATAATTAAATAATTAAATAATTAAATAAAAAACTAACAAAAAGAATTAAATATCAACATTGATTGACAGGATTCCCATTTCGCTTCTTGACACCTCTATTTAACCAACGTTTTAATGATTCCTCTACACTGTGCAGTCAAACACCTTCAGTCAGTTAATCAATCAGCCAACCAGTCAGTCAGTCAACCAGTTTAGACCATTTACCCATATACGCGGACTTATGCCAAAAGCTGCTTTACAAACAAACAACAAACACAATAGGCCACTCTCTATTACCGATAGTTGTTGTTGCTGCTGGTGGTATCGTTGTTAAGTTAAGTTTGAAACCCGCCCGTTTTAGACGAAGAATTGAGTAATTTCTATTGCAACCAAATGCTCGCCTTCGGCCATTTAAGGGTCGTGTGGCATTAAGTGTTTGTTCATCGTCATCATTAGATGACGTTAATTTAAAATAAAAACAATTGCGCCGAGTTGCAGTTGGTGTGGTGCCACTTGTGCCGTTTTATTTGCATTGACAACACTTGGCCTAATGGAGGGTGTGTGTGTGTGTGCGTGTGCTTGTTTGTCGCTGCAAATATATTCCCATAGTTAATATAATTAAATTTAACGTTTATAGCTATATACGACAAACGTGTACATATTACACTCTTACTCCCACTACTTTGGCAAATGGTTTAATTTAATATGAATTTTCCTGGTCATGTTGCATTCGGATGAGTCATTTCATGTCTGTGTCATCTCGATGTGTATGTATGTGTGTGTTATAATACAAGTAATAATAAAATGAGACTTGTATTTCCTATTAAAGCAATCATTTGTTGTTGTATTTCACTAGAGTTATACATACAATATTTTAAATTAAATTATTGCTGCTTGCGCAATGGTAGAGTAATATTCATATAGGATCGATTACCTTATTTGACCTTGCTATGAATAAATTATTCGACTGACATGACAATTTTGTGATATGGGTTTTAAATAATTTAAAATCTCAATTGATTATGGAAAAATCGTAACGAATTGATGAGTTCATTCCTTTGCTATGGTCTGGTGGCATTCTAGGAAGTAGAGTGAGAGTAGAGTAAGCTGAATTACTCTATGTAGACTATAATATAGTTGAGGTCAAACATAAAGGATAATGTGTTATAATATAGAGCATTGTTACAGCAAGCGAAGTTATTTTGGTTTGATGTGTAAGTGAATACATGAAATGACTATGTGGATTTATGTGTAAGAACACTACGAGTAAAATTAAGGTGGTGGTGTGGACATAAGTGCATTAGACAGAGTCGCTCTATATGGCGTAAAAAAGGTTAACGTTTACTCCCCCGAGTTTTGTAGTTTGTCTGAAGACATTTTTAGGACATACAATCTGTGTGCCCTACGACCCCCGTTATAGCGTTTATTATTTTGTATCGTCATTTGATAACAGCTCGAAACGAGGTCCATATCGTTATTCATGGTTAATAAGGGGCAACATTTTTGACCCCGATTTTTAACGCCTCTATTACTTTTTTGTTTATAAATAAAAATATACTTTATAAATAATACTTTAAAAGGGAAATATTCATATTTTTTGTAATCTTACGAATTTTATCAGAAATAGGCAAAATTAGGGTGTAACAAAGGAAGTAAAAACACGAAAATTAAAATTGGCGCCGGAGTCAAAAATGGCCAATATTTAGCCCTAGATTAACCATGAATAACGATATGCACCTTGATCGGGTATCAAATGATGATACAGCATGAAAAATACTATTTCGGGGGGTCATATTTGTTGTCCTCATACAAACAACAAAACTGTTGGGAAAAACATAAACTTTTTTTCGACCCTTTCACTGTACAACAGTGGTCTGGGCAAAGATCAGTCAGTCAATAAAAATTTTATATGTGTAGATAAAGCTTCCAATTTTTTTAACTTATTTAATTTTTTATTTACTAACTTACTTATTTACTTACTTACTTAAGTGGCATATTACAACTTACGAACATTGTTCATAAATTTGAGGCCTAAAGTGTTAAAAAAATCCACACGCTTCCGTCTTCTGCGTGCGTTCTCCAGTTGGTCGTACCAGATGGTGACACGTCGTCAACCGATTGGTCCTTCCAACGAAGTTTGGGTCTCCCTGTTCTGCGCCGTCCTTCAGGTTCGCCTTCAAACACCTTTCTCGCTGGAGCATTTACATCCATCCTGGAAACATGTCGCAGCCATCGGAGTCGTTGGATTCTGACTTTTTTAGCTACGCCGATGTCGTGGTAAAGATCATACAGCTCATGGTTCATCCGATGGCGAAACTCGCCGTCGACACAGATAGGTGCATATATTTTTCGGAGTACTTTTCTCTCGAATACTACCAGGCTTTGTATGTCCGTTGTCGAAAGCACCCACGATTCGGCAGCATACAACAGAATGGATAAAATTAGCACCTGGTACAGCTGTTTCTTAGTATCCCGAGATAAGGTGGTGTTTCTAAAGTGCTACCGAGGTCCGTAAAAACATCTATTGGCTAGCACTATTCTCCGCTTAATTTCTTGGCTGACATTATTTTTCTTATTTGACGGAAGATCCGAGGTAGGTAAACTCATATATTACCTCAAAAACATAATTTTCAACGTTGACGCTGCGTCCCCATCGAGAGGACTCTTTGTTCGCCAAAATCATTATTTTTGTTTTGTCCTCGTTGACCGCTAAACCCATTTTTGCTGACTCCTTTTCTAGTGATGAGAAAACTGCAGTAACATCCCGCAGTTTTCGGCCAATGATGTCTATATCATCGGCATAGGCTAGGGGTATGTGGCTCTTGTGGAATATGGTCCCAGACATGTTGACACCAGCCTTTCTCATCAACTTCTCCATAACTCCAGGACAAGCCATCGCCCTGCCTGAGACCTCTTTCTGTGTTGAATGGTTCAGAGTGATCCTCACCAATCTTAACCGAGGATTGGGTTTTTTCCAAGGTACGTCTGCAAAGTCCAATTAGCTTTGCAGGAATACCAAACTCAGACATGGCCTCATATACCCTATTCCTTATCGGAGATTCGAAGGCGACTTTGTAGTCGACAAAGAGGTGGTAGGTGTCGATCTGCTTTTCATGAGTTTTTTCCAGGATTTGTCGTAGAGTGAATATTTGGTCCGTAGTAGATTTTTCAGGTCTAAAGCCGCACTGATATGGTCCAATAAATTTTTTTTTAATTTAATTTATTTAATTTATTTAATCTATTTAATTTATTTAATTTATTTAATTTATTTAATTTATTTAATTTATTTAATTTATTTAATTTATTTAATTTGTTTAATTTATTTAATTTATTTAATTTATTTAATTTATTTAATTTATTTATGTAATTTGTTTCATATATTTAATTTATTTAATTTTTTAATTAATTTAATTTATTTTATTTATTTTATTTATTTAGTTAAATTTCGAAAAAAAACATAATTAAATAATTTACTTCATATATTTAATTTATTTATTTTTTTATTTTATTTTATTTGATTAGTTGGTATGCAGGCATCTCCTCCGTAGAGGAGATCACATAGGTCCATATGGACCCATTGTGACACCCGTTGGACATTTGCGTCTTTCCCTCAACCTATGCCTGATTGCGTTGCTAGTTGTCGATTGGGAATCCGATGTTTCGATCCAATCCATCCAGTTGAAGATTTCGCAAAAGTTGTTGATCCTTCCGATAATCAAGGATGCCAAGTCCCCCTATACCATTTAAGAAGGGTTTAATGTATTATTTATTTATAAATTAAATTATTTATTTAATTCATTTATGTCCCCGAACTTCATTTATGTGCTGCGAATGTAGATTTAGGTTATTGGTTTGCGGCTTTAGCCGTATGGTTCAGAAGATGCTACCACTTCCATTCCTCCACTTCCTACCCCAATTTTAATGTGATTGTATCTCGCCATCTTTGTAAGGGACATGTTTACCCAAATTTTCGAAATTCTTGCTTTGCCGTTTGGTCTAGGCGATGGTACCAGTTGTATTCTTCTTTCTCCGTATTTTATTCCATGTGAAGAGAAGGTATACTTCTAGCTGACATGGAGACACTATTGTCTTCTGCCTGTCAGCCACTATCTATCTATATTGCATGGCGGACTTTTAAAATACAAATTTCCCAATAACCAAATTCTTCTTTAGCAGACATCTTAACAAAAACGATGGTTCGAAAATAGTCGCCCATTCATTAACCCTTAATTCTTGAATATCCATCATGCCTTTAAGATTTTCTTATGTTTCATTTGCAACATCTATATGATTTCTGAAACTTTTAATTATGTATCACGGGCCATTTCGCTGTCTGTTCGCTATCACAAATTGTTTCAAAGAAATTCCTCTCTTATCTCCAGAGAATTCAATTAAAATACCTCTACTGAATTACATTATTAATATCTGCTGTAAATTGATTCAATTCATTTGTTTCACTTGTTTTGACATCATGCGAGCGTATCTGTAAATCACTGCAAGCATTTTTGTTCATAACGAGTGCTAATTTTTACTCTTAATTTTTCACTTCGTTGACAATAAATAAAATACGTACGTTTTCAACGATATGAACAATTACAACATCAAAAAAAAAAAAAATAAAATAAAACTCAATGGAATTTATGTTCAACAATTCAATTAACATGTCGATTTGTGTCATTGCAGGCCGGTTGGCGGGCAGACAGTGTGGTTTACATTTAAACAGTAATTGTTGCAACACAAAATGATTTTAAATAAAAAAAAATGAAAAAATGTTGGCAAGTTATAAAACAATTAACAAAATGAGGAAGAAAAAATTAATTGTACATACAAAAGTAAATTGAAATTTATTACGTGTATAAAGTAAATTATTAGATTAAATTTCTATAAAGAGCCAATTATTTGCCATATTTACTCAAGGTTGAAAATCGATACATCTTGCAGAGAGAGTATTGAGTCTTGTTGATGTCAGTATTATGTAATTGAAAGGCAGACTGGTTACTTGAGTTTCAGAGATAAAGTTAGCTGTAATTGGTAGTTGGATGGATATAATAATTTCCTTAAGTATACAAATATACTAGCTGACTCGGCTGGATTTGTTTTGCCTCCAAAATTGTGGATCAAGCAGTACCATGCCACTAGTAAAACTCTACAATTTGACTATTGGCATTTCCTCCAAGGATTTTATAATTTTTAAGTCTAATAGAAATTTTCTTCTTTTTCTTATTTTGGAATTCGTTAAACTGAGACAGTTTATTGTTAATATATAATATATTTTCGACATTAGGGTGGCAGCGAAATGTATGAAACATTTTTTTTGCGGAAATTTAAAAAGGTCCGACCGGAATATTGGGCAACTTGATGTAAAAAATAAATTAACGTGACCCAAAATGGTCAAAGGTCAGGTTCTTAGTAAATCATATGTTTTTACTAATGTCTGATAATCAGTCAATCAGTTGAACTTATTCTGGCTCTACGGTGGCGAAAAGAGGAAGTAAAGGTAGTATCATCTTTAAGTGCTCCGACAAGGAGTCTAAAGATGGTGCTACTGGCGGCCAGGATATGCCCATGCTAGTCAGAACAACTACCTGCCTGGCCGAATAGGTAAGGTTCAGCTCTGCTGTACCACGTAGTGGCTAATGGTTAAAACTCAAAGTAACCCGAGTAGAATAAGAGTTTGATACTCGACCTTATTCAGTTAACCTTATTCTGGCTCTGCGGTGGCGAAAAGAGGAATTAAAGGTAGTATCATCTTTACGATTTCCGACCAAGGAGTCTAAAGATGGTGCCACTGGCGGCCAGGATATGCCCAAGGTAGCCAGAACAACTGTCTGTCTTCAAAATAGGTTAGGCACTGCTCTGCGGTAGCACGTAGTGGCTAATGGTTAAAACTCAAAGTTACTAGATTAGACTAAGGGTTTGATGCTCGAAATTATCATACGAGAATATCATCTCTCATTGTGCATCGAACAAGCTCTAATAAATTTTAATAGATTCGAACCTCTAACAACGCTGCTCATAATACCATAGAAAGTATAAGTTGGTGACCTACTGGTATAAGCAGAACTAGACGTATATTTCGAATAATTTTCGAACCATGACGGTGAGACAAACATAACTTAAAAACTTATTTTTCCTTTACACCCCATGAATGAGGTATGGGATAGCTTCTCGCGTTGTTGTGAAATAACACGCTTTCTATTTAAGATTCACAACAAACGGCACCTACTTGTTTATCGACGAATGCGAACGTCACTGTTTGAAAAGCTTTTACTAGACATGGCGATTATTTGACACTTATATTGCGAAGTTGCTGTCGACAACATCGAGGGGGCCGGCAATTAAAAAAAAATGTAGATGACTGGAGCCGGAAATCGAAACAGAGATCTCCCTCATTGTAGTTGTGTGTTCTAATCACAGTGTCACGGCCGGTGAGACAAACATACTGAGGTCATAATATGACTACTCCCTGGCCGATGGTGGTGATTATAATAAGGTAGCCAAGACGATGTAATTTTTGTAAAATGGGAAGTTTGATTTGAGCGTGTATGAGTAATGGCCTTGGCCAGGTCTACGGACCTAGCACAGTAATTAAGATCGATAGATGATCAGAGGGGTACTGTCCTCTGGCGTTTAAAAGTCATATTATTACAGATGATATTGGAGGAGTAGTGCCCAATGACATTGCTAATTGTTAATTGATCGAAATATGTTGAAACACGGATGGATAAAGCTAGTCGGGTAGAGAACTTTGTTCATAGTTGGATGATGACAGAATTGTGAGTTAGCCCTTTCTCGGTAGAATGAAGTGAGCTATTATAGATACGGGATAAAAATTTCGTTTGTTAAAGCAATAGTTCAATGGTGACGCAATGTATTAAAATAACCATCTTATTATTCCTGAGCAAGGACAAGAATTCGGGCCTAGTATCACCTTAACGGTGATACTAGGTGTAAAAAATAATAATACCAAATATCACCTCTATACCTCTTATAGTTCATGAGATATAGCCATTTAAAGTTTCAAGTTTTTTTTACCACGCCCACAGATCCGATCCTGTCCATTTTTAGATCACGAATTTTGATGCGAAATGCATCCACACAAATTTTCAAGGCGATTGGAGAAACACTCTTCTAGATATTGAGGTTTCAAAAATAGGGTCCAATGGCCGGGGCCACGCCCACTTGGTATATCAAAAATTTCAGTACCCTATTTTCACCACCGACCACACAGCTACGTTCTGTATGGTTATCAAAGAGAACGGTCAAGCCGATTTCGAGTCTATACGGTACTAAAGAAAGCAAATGAATAAACACAAATATATATGGGCAAGGCCACGAAAAATGAAACCACATAGATTTTTTTTTATCTGTCACAAGGTCCAAACATTTTTTTATATTTCAAATGTCTAATATGTATAGAATATGCCAGCAATGTATGCCAGTGCAAAATTTGTGTCTGCTTTGATATTTTACATCCTTTTCATAAGTGGCACATGCAAGGTGTATTTGGAAAATATACCAATGTCGGCGAAAAAGGCAAATTTTGTTCTTATTTTGTTATACTTTAGACAGATGTTTACTTTCTTTGATTAGCAAGCTATTGATTAGCAAGCAAATTTGTGTACAAAGCTTGGGTTTTGGACCAATTAAGGCTTAAAGCTATCAGCCGCAAATAAATGGTGACGTTACTGACAAATTTTTATAAAATGTTTTTTTATGCATTAACTAATTTGCAAAGAGGTTGGATGAGCTGATTTTTTTTGAGTACTTTTGAGGTACTTTCATAATCAATGCTTAAATGAAGCCTTATTAGCACATAGCAGGGTAGTTTTGCAAAAACAGATTGTGTGACGTTACTGGCGTAATATTTTAATTTTATTTTTTTTACTTTTTTGCTTAACAATTTGGTATTTAATTGCTAGACTCCGATTCCTGGTGCAAAAAGAGACAAGCGTTATGTTAAAAAGCTAAAAGAAACCAATACGACGAGTACAAAAGGAGAAAGCTCGTCACTGCATAGTAAACTGTGCATAGGAATTCGTTGAGGCGTTCCAATATACACAATCGCAAATATTAGTTGCGGAAGCTGCTGAAGAAGAGTTTAGAAAATTAACACCGTTTTGGATACCGCCACAATTTTCGCAAACGCAAAAAACATTCGTGACATTTCGTCTGCGCACCAAATTCGTACCATTGGGGATGAAATAGCAGCCTATGCTACATCTCAGCAGGGATACAATTAACATTTATTTTCTTTTTTGTCATATTTTATGTTTATTTATGTTAAAAAAAACTTCAAGTGAATTGATGCTTTAATTTTGCAAAAATTAACAAGACTGAATTAATAAAGACTTTTGTTTTTTCCAATAATAATGTGTTTTTATTTTACAGAGGCTTTAGTTCAAAGTACTCACACAAAATTTTTATCACAAAAAAAAAAACAAAAACAGAAGTTAATTCGAAATTTTTTCGTACTAAATAGCCGCTAAAACTGAAAAGTATGGAGAAATTACAAATTTTAATTTTAATGATGCAAAACTGATCAAAAACCAATTTCAACCCTCAAGCTATACACATTATTGAAGAGATAATTTTATTAACTAACACTCTATCATACAAAAATCAGCTCTAAAGGTCGAGCCGGATTTACTACAATTTTTTTTAACTGGTTTAGTCTTTATTTCTCCCCAGGTTGCATCTTAAAACTCTTCTACGATGATTTTTTTGGTCGTTTAGGGTCCCTCTATTAACCCAAGAGAAAAAAGACCGGAAAATCCTACCGAAATTCGTACGTGTGACGTTACTGACATTTTTGTGTGACGTTACTGACACTGCTTTTATGGCGATTACGTGATGAAAACATAAAATTTAAGCTCACATTTTGGATAAAAATCATCTTTCAGCCTTCCTTTTTTAAATACTGGGCAATTATAAACATAAACTCTTTTCAATTCGCTAATTTTTACACAAACGTTCAGTAACCTCAAAACACACTTCCAAAATCCGGTGACGTTACTGACGGCTTAAAATGGTCATAACTTCACAACAAAACGAGATACAGCAAAATTGTCTGAGTATGAAACAACAGTTATGACGAGTTATTTCATATGCCGCACTCAAGTTGGAAGAAATAATAGTATTTAGTAAAGATATTCACCAAAATATGTGTACGAACGTGACGTTACCGACGGTGGCCTTGCTCATATATATATGTATATAGATCTGAATTTTGCTCTTTTTGGGCACAGCTTAAAGTTGTCCGATTTTGCTCAAATTTTGACCATAGCCATTTATAACAACTGACCACAATATGGAATTGTCATAATAAATTTGTTTTTGAAAGAACATTTCCGCGTAGAAGATTGAGACATATTTTTATATATCAGTGAGGCATTGACAATTTTTATATACCTAAATTAAATATCATATATAGTTATTTAACTTTGTCGAATAGTTAATCAATTTACCTGTAAAACTATATGACACCGAAGTATGGTAACTATTCCAACTACCTTAGAATTTTTTTTTTCACTGTTGTAACAACTTAATTTAAGTTTAAATTCCCCCTTGCCATAAAACAGAAACAAACCTGTAAAGCTACTCCTACAATATCACTCAGGCCATAATAACCAGTCATTAAACCTCTGTGACACCAATGTTTAATCAATGAAATTGTTTAAACAAATTAACATGGAATATTTTAACGACGCTTAAACGCTCATAACAAAAGTGTACAAGCGCTAATGTGTAATAAACTAGAATTTGTTAGTGCCAATTTATATACAGAAATATGAAAATTAGCTTAGGTTTGAATTTATTTATTCTGCTGTTGCTGTTGTTCTGTTATAATAACTAAACTAAGCAAACGCGCGCAAACTCACCTGCATTTGAGCCAGCCTTGAGTTGGCAGCGACACCTTGTGACGCCATCGCTTAATATGGACACAGAGCGATCGACGATGTCGACGACGACGATGGTGTTATTGATGGTTTATGACAGCAGAGGCGGCAGCAGCAGCAACAGAGTGTAAGCTGTGATTTGGGAGAGCACAGTTCAGGCGGTGTAGCGATACTAATGGCGAGGAACGATACGAAGAAGTTCAGTGTGCACAATCAGCTGTTGGTTTACAAAACGTTTTAGCAAACACCTTCAATTGTCAGGCAACGTGTTCAAACCTCGAATATGACGAAGCTTTGTGATGACTAATGATGCTCGAGCTTGTAGGTAGTTGTAGTAGCGGTAGTTATTTGCAAAAAAACAAAGAGTGCTGGCGTACGCGTGGGCCGTCAGAGTGAGCCCGTGAGCGTTTAACTTACTCGTACTCGTTTTTTTTACAGAAATCCAAAAATGTGTGTGAAACTAATAGATGAACAAATGAACCAGCCGTTTTTTGTTATTTTGTAACATGAAGCAGACAAGACTGCTACTTGATATCGTCTGCGGTTATTGTTGAGACTTTTGCAGATGCGCGTCAACGTCTTCGATGTGTGCTAACGACTTTTTCGAGCCAAATTCAAATGAATTAATATCTGCCTGCAGTTTATTTCTTTATTTTGTTGTTGTTGTTGTTGACGCTGTCACGTAATAATCTGTTTGCGAATTATGAGTCACGCCAAGAGTCCGAGTGTCTGTGTTAGATGTCTTTTGTCGTTTTATCAATACACAAAAGATGACAGCACAAAAGATATTTTTACGCTATGCGCTGGACGATCATGCCGTACATGTTTGAATAAATTTGCTTAGTCGATAGATCGGTGATGATCGGTGATCAAGTCAACAAACCGGGTTTAACTGTTTTAACTGCTACGTAGCAGCTATTTTGGTTGGTATTTAAATTATTTATTTGATATATTGCCCTTTCCAAAACGCAAACGCAGTCTTTTTTAAAAAATTTAAATTATGTGTTTGGTCGATAATTTTAATTCTTTTTCTTTCGAGTCTTATTGTTCGAAGTTATTCATTCGTCTTCACTGTTATTATGTTCTTCCACTGCCAAACTTTTAAGAACTAAATATCTTGAGATTCTTTTAAAACCAATTTTAGTTTTTTTCCTTGAGTTGGTTTGTTTTTACAGTTAAAAATCTTCTTTGTCTGTCTTTTTTGTTTCTCTCAGCTTCTTCTGTTATTTCTTTCTTATTACAATTTTAAAGTTTCCTAGCAATTATGTGTGTTACCCTTCTTCTTTTCTCTCTCTCTCTTTCAGTTTTCAGTCAGTCAAGTGGTTCCACTTTTGGTTTCATTAATTGGTTTCAACTCTTGAAGTTGCGTTTCGTGTTGCTGCCATTCAATTCGGTGGCGTTTCTTTCCCTCTTCTACAATTGTGGCAACATCAATTGTTGTTGCATAGGAACTATTATTGCTGATGTCGTTGTCGTTGTTGCTGTTTCTTTGATTCTTTTGTATATTGGCACCCCGAGTTTTAAAGTTGAGGATTTTCAAGTGCAGTGTAATTTGTTTTTCTTGTTCAGTGTCCTAAAGAGAGGGGAAGAGAAAACACAGAGACAGATTAGTTTTAATAAATGTTTTTATTAATTGTTTTCAATTGAGGAAATTCCACATAATGATTTATTTCACATAACATCTTAGAAAGGGGGGGTGTTGAGAATTGGCATGATGGAATTTACTTGAATGATAACAAAAAAACGGCTGATTCTTATGCAAAATGATGTGATAGTTAGATTTTTAAGTTTTTTCTAAAGCTATTTAGGTTCGCTTGACTCAGTTGCACTAATTTACAGTCAAGTTGAGTAAGTAACTCCGCTCCAAAAAACGGATGATTTTATGTATAATGGCCTCCTGAATCTGAATATCAACCCCCACGTTTTCTCGGTGGGTGAATGCCAAAGTGAAGTAATTAATTCAAACCGAAGGGAGCAGAGGTGGCGTCCCAAAAAATGGGGTTGATATACGGATTCAGGAGGTTATTTCACATAGCAATCAGCAGGAATAGTTGTGGCAGTCGGAAAATCAAACTCACTTAGACTTTAATGTCTATTGTGATACCTCGGAAACTAGCAAAGATCCCTAGTTTCCCCCGTTAAACCATCCTGAGCGCCGTAAAAAGCTCTTGAGTCTACCAATATCATTTGTCTGGCCTAAATACAACCACGAATAGACACTCTCCTACCGTTTGCTCTTTCATACTGTAAAAGCTTTCTTGAAGCAATTCCAATGGAAAACAGTTCGGCTAGAATCTATAGGGTAGTCCCGATTATTGCTAGCTGATCTACTCTACAGTTTCCTGGTATGTCACGGCATTCACATAAGCTGGATGCAAAAATGGTCAGCCATCTAGTTGAGAGATCTGCGGCAATCAGGGGCTGATGTTAAGTTCAGAAAGACGGAATCCAGAAATTGGATGATAGCCTGACTGTCGAAGTATATGTTTATCCCTATTGAGGTGACAACGTTATATATCAGCCTCCCTACTTTCTTACGTAATTTCCATTTACACCCCATGAATGAGGTATTGGATACCTTATCGTGTTGTTGTGTATTAACACGCTTTCCATTTTTAGATTCACAACTAACGGCACCTACTTGTTTATTGACGAATGCGAACGTCAATGTTTGAGAAGCGTATACTACACCATTTCCAGTTGATATTTAAAAGCCAGTCAACCTACTAGAACTTTAAGGGATCCCGACAACGTAACGTTTGTAAAAGCTTATATTCATGAACAACCTAGAAACGGTAAATGGCTAAAGCTAGAACCTTGAAAGAAGGAATTTTTAGAAATTGGGATTTCGAGGGGGTACGAAGGGCATGGCACCGCCCCAATACAGCTAGAAATTTGAATTTGCTGTATCTCATTAACCATTATAGGTACGAAATCTAGTCGATATGTATCCAAATATGTTGGTCGTTAAAGAAAAAATACTTTTTTTTGTGGAAAGAAGGCGGTGCCACACCCCTTTTAAAACAAATCGTTATATGGGCCAAATACATTGACCGATTGAAATGAATTTTGCTCTGTGTAGTACTGCCCGAAGGTCCTCCATCATAGGCTACATGAAAATATAATTAGACAAGGGGCGTGTCACCACCCACATAAACCGAAATTTTACTCGGTTATTCCTCACGGACCATAAGAGGTATGAAGTTGAGATTTGCTACATATGTTACTGGTAGAAGGAGGATAACGTCCACGGGGAAAAAGTAATTAACAATTAATCAAACGGATGAAGCTGAGTCAGAATTGTTGGTAACTCAAAGAATTATTTCCATATCCGCTTTGATCGAAATATATTTTTGGTGAGTACGGAGGAGAGTCGAACACAAGACCGGGTCACCCAAAAAAATTTCCAAAGTCGTGGGCAAATATTAAAGATCATCTCGAGACAACTTTAAAAAAAAAAATTTTTTTCCTCCCCCACCCCTCGGAAAAACAGCCAAAATCGTTTTTTTATCACTGCTTTTTTGTTTGTGGCTCAATCGTAACATACAAGGCATCAGTGTATAGGTTTCGACGAGTACTACATTTGTCCTATAGATATCGCTGACAAACGACATCATCTTGTAATGATGGCCTCATTTAGAGCAATTTCTACCCCTAAAATTTAAAAATATTTTTTCCTATGATTAAAGCTTTTTAAAAACCAAGAACATATTGCTTTGGAAGTATACAGTTTTATTCAAAAACAAGAAAGTTACGTATGAAAAGATGTATTTACAGCATCAACACTAATATTTTTTCCTGTTGATTGCATTGTTACAGAAAATTATTGCATACTTTATAGCGCTGACGGAAAATTTTTATAAAAATGATGTCATACTTTGTAGCTTAAATTGTTGCATAAGTCTTAACGACATCGAAAAAATATTTTTTTTTTTTATTTGAAAGAAAAAGTTAAAACTAGTAAGGTGATTATCTTCGGCTGTTCCGAAGCTCAGGTACCCTTCACCATTTGTAAAAATGGCGATAAAATTAGTTATTTGCACTACAACTACATTTTATTAAACTTTGTACTACAAAACAGGGGAGTTGGTGAGAGGTGGACGTTACTTTTAGCTTCACACATCCATTTTTTGTCAATAATTTTTTTTCTGAAATGTTTCGCCTAGAGAACAGAAGCTTGCATACCAAATTACAAATCGAAAGCTCATAAACTACAGGGACATACAGACGGACACCCCCAAAAAGAGGGAGTTTGTATGGAAGATGGGAGAAGTATTCGTCCAATCATGCTCATCTTACAACGTAAGATCCTATTATAGGATAAAAGCTTGCATATCAAATTTTAGCTCGATATTTCCTAACCTACGGTTGTGATCGCAGTTAGGCGGACACCCCATTCTGGTACATTTAAAGTACTGTTTGGTAAAAAGAGTACATTCCGGTATAATAATAGTACTTTTTGGTACAACGAAAGATCCTTTTGGTACAATAGATGTACCTTTTGGTATATTATGTACACTGTGGAACAGTTTGGTACATTGTGTCAGGGAACGAAAGTTATCGAAATATGTTTAGAAACCAGTAAAGATATTTCAGTCAAGTGAACTGACTGATTAATACCATCCCCTTACAACTTTTTGTACTATAGCCAAACAAGACGTATTTCTCAATGGACGACACCCTGTGAATACTGTTACTCTGAGATTGCAGCTTGATATTAATGTATCAGTATAATTGAAATGTTTTTACTATATCATTGCTTTAAACAAATGCGAACTCAAAAATAATGCTATCGAAAAATAAAATACACTATTTTGAGGTTTAGATAAATTGTGATATGCTAAAAGAAATTGATAAATTTTGGCTCAGTATTTTTTTAGTTCACTCGTTACATACGTACACATTAAAAAATTAATACACAATTTCTTTTTACATTAAAAGCGCTTCCAAATGCAGAAAAGTTTTGTAATTTACATATAATGTAATAGTGCATTCTTAATCATTTTCCTCTACCATTAACTTTAAATATCGCTGATTATGACTTCTCATTTAAGAATATTCTACTCTTTAACTTATATTATAACCTACAGTAAACGATTTTCACATAATTAAATTCTGACTATGCCAATTAATCGTTTACCCCAATTTGGTACAGATTATATAGCTTAACGCCCAATGAATGGTTTTATAACGATATTTACGTAATCCCTTTTTGTTTTCATTATTCTCTTAACAATTTTGGAGGTGAAACCCACTACCTATGGGGGCGTCCAGAAAATGTATCTATCTGTACGCTACAGAAGCAGCAGCAGCAGCAGTGAATACAGCAAAAAAAGCTCTGTTGAACTTAATTATTTTTCAATTTATGCGAGTTGTGGATATGTAATTTCGCGACAATTGATACGGACGAAATTCAAGTGTGGGCCGCTGCGCCGTCACCACTCACCCATTTTAGTGACAACTAACGACCATAGCAGAGCTCTCGACAACGACCAAAGCACTGACACACAAAAAAAAAATGTTACTGAAAATGATACCGAACCGGGAGTTGTAGCGAAAAAATGACATTGATCTAACCAAAAAAGGTGAAATGGAAACGATAACAACTTTTGCTGTGGTTTAAATGGTATTATTATTATTTTTAAATGTTCACTATTCAGCTGAAAAGACGGCAGACAACAAAACTGAGCCCAAAAAAAATAACAAATATGAATTTAACACCACTTACACAAGATGCTTTTCTTTGATAACGTTTGTTGTCACAGGAGACCACAGCGAATTTAAGTCGTCTGCTTTTTTCAATAGTTTGATTTGAATGGTTTTCCTATATCGCTCTTTTAAATACAAAAATAAATGCAATTTATTTAAATTGAAAAAAATGACAAAATTCAATAAACAATTCAAAAAGGAATGTGTTAAAAAAAAATTGTCAACCCAAAATCAATTGACACAAATTTGTTTTGGTTTGAATTTCTATGTGTATTTGAATTTGAATTTGAATTTTATAGTAAGCAAAGGGGTGAGGTACAAGAACAATAAACACCTAAATTGTTTAAACGAATCCATAAATAGTTAAAAGACAATAGCAGAAAGACGTGGCATCCTTAAAAGGGAAACATAATAAACCTGAAAATATTTTACACGAATTTTAAATAACGGCCTCTCTTTCTCTCTCTCTTTCTATAAAGATTTCTTGTTATATTCTTAAGATGGTATGTTAAATTATTTACTAGTCACTGTGTAGGCAGAAGCGTAGCGTTGGTATAAGAGGTTGAATTGCGAAGGGTTGCGGTCTGGTTATGTACACCAATACCTCGCTTTGCGTCGTGGAATGTAATACAATTTTATATTAATTTTTTTTTGATTGTTTACTTTGTTAAATTTTTATCTTAAAAAGTAGTGCTTTCGTAACCCTGGAACCTTTCTTCAATCTTTTCATGGTTTGCTATAGAAAATCATAATTCACTTTACGTCGTGTTTTTTTTTTTTGGAACGTAACCACGACGCAAAGTGAGGTATTGGTGTATTAGATATATCGTTTTGAAGGAGTAAACCTCATCATAGACAAGGCCATTTTTTTAATTCGACTATCTGCAACAGACAAAAACTAAGGTTTAAAGACAAATTTGAACGTTGACCTCTTGGCGGCACACGTTTATGTCAAATTATCTATGGTAAATTTGTCTAAATATGTTGGTCATATAGTCAAAAATATATCTAGTAGAGTTCTATGTTACACCTTCAATATCTGTTAATATTTATTTTTAATATATTTTGCAAAAATTCCATATAAGTAACACCCTAATGTATATATTATATGTACACATTAAATTTATTTTATATAACAATGTTAATGTATCCCTGATTGATTATTCTTTTGTTTAAATGTATCACATTTACTCTGTTAATGTATTTATTCTGTGCCAGCGATAATCTTGTATTATCTACTATAAATTCATTTATAATCTCTCATTCAATAATTGCTGCATTAAATTACTACACTTGGTGAAAAGTGTTTCAAGGAACGCTTGTTTTTCACTTTCAGTGTATTTATTTGTTTTTTGTTAACGAAATGTGAAAATCTGTACGCCTGTAAAAACAAAAATTTGGCCACAGAGCTAATTTACCACTTGACAAGTACTTTTTAGTTAAAATTTTTTATAACGATTCAAGAGAGATTATCAGTTGAGTGATAAAATGTTATCCATAATGATTTATTTGTTAAAATAACAACATTCGAACAACATGGATGAATTATCGATTTTAGCGAAGCAAAGTATGATTCAATGTATGTGCAGTGAAACATTTCGCCAGAATACTGCGTAAACTGACCAACTGCACTTTTGTGTTTCTGAGTTATTGCCGATTTAAAAAAAATTGTATAAAAACCATCTAAGGATTGAAAATAGAGGGATATGTTTTGAGAAACTGCTAGGATTGCAAAAATTTTGTGGGTCGGTCATACATTTGACTCCTCTAGGGCTGCTTTAGGGGAGTAAAAGCGGTGGGAGCAAATATTATAAATTTTGATATTTGTATGGAAGCCCCCTTAAGGGAAAAATAACTAGTTGTCGGTCACTTATTTGAACCCTCTAGGGCCGATTCCGGGGCAGTTGCGGGGCTTTTTGTGGTTATTTTCCCATAACGAAAATTTTCTCTTTAATCGATTTTTAATCGATCGATTTTGATTCTTGACCCATGATTTCTTGAGCAAAATTTCTTTGAATTCATCGTAGATTACTATTTTGATAACCGCTTAGTCGAGAAAAAAATTGACCCACTCTTGTATGTTTACTTTTACGTTTGGTACATAAACAATTACCTTTTACGTTTGGTACATAAACAATTACCTAAAACACAATAATTGTGGACTTTCTACAGAAAATTTTACAGAATTTGACCTAAAAGTCATAATTTTGTAAAAGCTGAAATGAATTAGGTCACACCTGTCGTTGTTTTCTAATGGACATTCTGAGCAGAGATCAAGTTCTTTGAGTGTCTATGTGTTACTAAACCTTTTTAGACTTAACTCACAGCTTTTTAGTTAAAAATACATTTTTTAATTATGAATTATATGCAAAAATATGGGTAACATGGTCACACCCGTCCCAATGGAATTGCCCTTTAATAACACTGTGGTAATCGAAAAAAAGACAATACCGGACTCGACGGATTTATCTTAATTCAGGCACGAGGAATTGAAATTGCATTATTAGTTTTTTTAGTTACAATGACGGTTTCATACAACACTTTTATACCCTCATCCTACGGGTAGAAGGGGATAAATCATTTGATACGATCCAAAAGTGTAACACATAGAAGGAGTCACTTTAGACCCTTGGTTTCTTTGAACCAAGTTTGATTCATGACTTTTTAAGTCGTTTGAACCTTGTCCGTCTGTCTGTCCGGCTGGTACGTACGATAATATTCTAAAGACGCAACCAATTGTTTTGAAACTTTAATATTTCGCCAAATCTACTAACGGTATTGCAAATGCGCTTCATGGCCACGCCCCTTCTGGTAGCTTCTATACAAATGTACCACTCCGCCCACTTTGTAATAATATCAATGCACCCAACGCGATCGTGTCCAAATTCTGTATTTAGTAAAACTAGTAAAAAAGTACAAAGTTTTGTAGAAAAAAACTGGAAGTCTAGCCACGCCCCTTATGGTACCTCCCATAAAAATGAACCATTACGGGTTTGTCCCTGCGATTACAGCCTTAGTTTAATAGCAATCGAGTTGAAATTTTGTATGCAAGCTTTTCTAGTTGAAAAATCACTATTTTTAGGGGTGTCCGTTTGTCTGTCCCGGGACCGGCCGTGGCATAGTGGTTAGAACACGCGACTACCATGCGGGAGATCGCAGGTTCAACCCTGGCTGCAGTCATCTTAAAAAAAAATTGTCCTTTCATTGTCGGCTCCCATTGAATGTTGTTGACAGCAACTTCGCAGTATAAGTGTCGAGTCAATGGGCGTGTCTAGTAAGAGCTTTTCAAACAGTGACGTTCGCATTCGTCGATTTACAAGTAGGTGCCGTTAGTTGAGAATCTAAAAATAGATAGCGTGTTAATTCACAACAACGCGAGAAGCTATCCCATACCTCATTCATGGGGTGCAAAGGGAAATTTAGGTTTTTTTAAGTTTGTCTGTCCCCGTCAAGCTGAAGTTTGGAATGAAAACGTTTATCCTCAAAGCGGAGGTTAACTTCTAAGATGCTCAAAAATTACTCCCACCTCCTATTCAAACTCCTCTTTTTTGGGTGTTTCCGTCAATTTTTCCCCCCGATTACTGCAGTAGTTAAAGAAATTTTGAGCTCAAATTTAATATGCAAGCTTATACCCTCATAATCTTCTTGGTACAGGCCGTGGCATGATGTTTAGAACACGCTACTACCATGCGGGAGATCCCAGGGTCAACTCCTGACTCCAGTCGATGTTGTCGACAGCAACGTCGCAGTATAGTGTCGAGTCAATCGGAATGTATAGAAAAAGCTTTACAAACAGTGACGTTCGCATTGATCGATAAAAAAGTAGCTGCCGTTAGTTATGAATCTAAAAATAGAAAGCGTGTTAAATCACAACAACGCTGGAACTATCTCATACCTCATTCATGAGTTGTAAAGGGAAAATGATTTTTTTTATACACTCTAAGCGGAGGTTAAGTTCTAATATGAGCAAGATCGGATAATAACTATCTCAACCTCCCATACAAACTTCCTCTTTTTGGGGGTGTCCGTCTGCCGCGGCTACAGCAATAGTTTAAGAACTATCGATCGGAAATTTATTGTGCAAGATTTTGTTTTCAAAGAGAACACAGTGTCATAACTGCTAACGATTTGGGCATGTATCTTCGAATTGCGGCATGCCTTGTAGATGCGTCAAGTGTGCGGGATTCCATGGTCCCGGTAACTGTAAAATTTTTCGCAAGGGGGAGGTTACTGCGGAAGTTCTAACGACTGTCGAGATCATTTGTACTGAGATGTGCCAACTGCGAGAAGGACGGGCATCCTGCCAGTGAAAAGAATTGTCCCAATAGACAAGAACTTTTTGCCAAGATTAGGACGGTGAAGGAACAACGAGCATCGAGAAGTAATTCTATTCCCAGCGGTAGTGCGATAGTTCGTGGTGATGTCTCATATGCTGCTGCAATGGGCATTGGTTCATCGTCGAATATTAGACTTGTATAGTTCCGGAACGAACTAGTTCCAATGAACGATTCCAGGTAGTGAACGGTTGGAACTAGTTCCACATATTCTGCTCTTTTCGTTCCTTTTGCTTTTTAGTTCCTTCTGCTCTTTTCGTTCCTTCTGATCTTTTCGTTCCTTCTGATCTTTTCGTTCCTTTTGCTTATTTCGTTCTTTTGACATTTTCGGTCATTTGTTCACTTGTTCTTACGTTCATACGTAACAATTCTAAAGTGGTGGCATCACCACAACAAAAACAGCAGACATTTTTTTTTTATGAAAAATGATTTATAAATCCTCTAAACAAAGCCTTTGATAACTATTTCTTTTAACACACTATTTAAACAATTTAAAAATACTTTATAAACTTTTAAGCAGCTCTGACATTTTAAATATGTTTGTTTGCAAATCGTTCACTTCATAATCCGAAAAAGACTAAAAACAATCAAAACATAGTGAACGAATGAACGAAGTGGTGAAAATGAATAAGTGAACGAAAAGATCAAAAGGAACGAAAGGAACAGAATGAACGAACTAGTTCCTTTTGGTGAACGGAACAGAAAGGAACGATTCACCAAAAGGAACTAGAAAGTCCAACTCTATCGAATATGCCTCGGCGATGGGAGGTAACGTACCTGCGCGATCTGCATGAGATGATGGCAATAATTGAGAAATCCGAGTCAATTGAGAAATGGCATTTAATCGTTTTCGCATATTTCGCATATTTTTCGAAAAATACATGTTTTTGCAAATTTATGCGCAAATTTTACAATATATGCATATTTTTCTTGCATTATTATTGTTTTTAAAAAACACATTTTTAAAACCACTTTAAAAAGTTAAACGCTTTTGACATTTTATGGGACATCTTTATAATTTATTACACAATATTACTCTACATTACAAATATTTTTTACAAAATTTTTACACTGATATCCATGGGATATGGGAAGAAATTTTATTGTGGTAATTTGATATGAAAAGACGATATGCACGACAGAAAATTCTTTGCTCAAAGTCAATAGACAAAACCAATCGAAAACTTCCTGGCTCGGTGAGGATTTCGGCAAATATAAATTTCTTACTTTTGCAGCGCCTACATATTAAAAGCGGCAAGGGGGTAAGAATGATGTTGCATGTGACTTGTTTATTGAATTGAAGTTTTCGATGTCATTTTATTGAATAGAATTCTCTTATATCAAATAAAAAAATATATATATCTTTAAAAACGCCTTCCCGTGCACAGATTTTAATAAAAGATGTGCTGGTATTCCGTTTCCTCCAGAGCCAATTATAACAAGATTGGGAGCGCGGCTTAATGCAGTGAAAAATTATTTTAAAAAATTTCGATGAAAGTAGTGAAAGAGCTTCACGATTAATTGCGTGTCTTTTTTTGCCAAAATTTATGCAAATTGAATTATTTATAAAAGTCTAGATAATTTT
This sequence comes from Muscina levida, assembly GCA_964034835.1. Lineage (NCBI taxonomy): Eukaryota > Metazoa > Arthropoda > Insecta > Diptera > Muscidae > Muscina > Muscina levida. Next base: position 185,355,431 of record OZ035880.1, on the reverse strand, counting down.
TTATTGCATTTTAATGTGTTTTTAGTGCATATTTTTAAATGTTAAGTGCATGTTATATGCGCATATCATCGATTTTCTAGTGCATAAATTCCTTGTTCTACTTATAAATATTCGAGTTTCATAAAAACCTTTACAATTTCTATTCAAAAAAATATTAAATAACGACTCTACAAAATCATTTTTGCAAACATTCAAAGAATAACTAAGCCTTCCTTGCGTTTTTGCAAAATAGACGCATATATTTATGCGTACACAATTTTTCACCACGGCACAATCGCTTTCGTGCTTGACTCCCTTAACTCTAATAAGATAACGCATTTAGATAATTTCCAAAACTCTTAATACTTCACCTTACATATCTTAGCCCTCATCTACGTCTCTGGGTGTGTGAATCTAACAACATTCCTAAGGTTTATTCTTGTTGTTCGTGTTGTGTTGTACTGCGTTTTTCCCAGTTCTAGACCACACCAATTTTTTGTGTTTAAAATATTTTTTAGACTTTGAAGTTATTTGTGCTGTTTCTTTTTTTCACCGCACGTCTCTTCTGGTTGTTTGCGGCATATGCTTTTTTTTTGCCTGTGTCGTTGTTTTTGTTGATGTTTTGCGGCCTTTTTTTTGTTTTGTTTTGCTTTTGCTCTCCTCCGACAGGGCGGAGGGCTGCACCTTTAAACCATCAACAAACGAAGCGCAGAAGAATTCCAAGCGGGTGTGTTACTAGAGCACTCAAGTATTTGCAGTTTGGACATTTTTCAAAGATGACGAAGTCTTGCCGTCACCAGAAAACAACACTTGCAAGTTTAATGACTTTTGTGTTATTGGGGGGACCGCCGTAAAGTGGGTGGATACAAAAAAAAAAAACGAAACAAAACAAAACCAGCTGGCGATCCCTTTGAAAATTCAAATTTGGTCAACCACAAGCAAAAGAGCCCTTAGTGCAATAACAACAACAATATCAAAAGTAATAGGTAATAGTCCTTGCAGGAAACAGTAATTTATCCCTAACCTCACCACCAACACACTAACATAGCGATAGAGCGCGAGAGCGTCAGAGAAAGAGGCAGTGTAAACCGTTGTCGGTCAACTTGCTTCCGTAATAGACACATACCGTTTCCACAAACAGCTGACCATTGACCGATGACCACTCTCGACTACACTTGGTCTCATGTATGACTATTCGACGAGTTGTTGCTGTTGTACGATTTACGCTTATTTAACACGCGATATTGACGAGCCCGTTGCCGTTTGCCAAAGCGCTAACAAGATACGAAACAGCCGTTTTGTAAGAAGTTTCTATAAAGACTAACCCGTGAAGTTCCATTAATTCCACACACATCCAAGAGTCAAGTCGCTAACCGCAATAACAGCAGCAAAAATGAAAACAACACTTGCGGGCAGAGCTACAAGTATCTCATTCATAGTTGTCGATTTTAGCTTTAAACTGCTGCCTCACTTGCTCGCTGACTCACTGCTGCCACGACGGCCAGCATGTGTGAGTGGAGGATTGACTGACTGCTGGAGAGAAACTCACCACACATAAACAGTGGGAGGCGATGGTGTTAAGCTTATTATAAAGGCTTAAACTTAATAAACAAAAATTGGATAGGTAACGTAGTAAAATGTTTTTGCATTTAGCTTAAGTCTAAAAATAGAAGTGTGTTCTAAAAATAAAAGTTCTTATCTTATAATAAGTGTTAGGCACTTAAATGTGATATGCTCTCATGGGATGTAGTTTTTTTTTAGGAAGGAAAGGAAAGCTTAAGGAACAAGACAATATAGATACATTACACTACCAAATGAGTACATGAGTTATATAGTCATTTATATGGTAGATACTAAAATGGGCGGGATAAATCAACCTATTGTCTCAGGTTTTGGTTGCAAAATCAAATTAATGAATGTTAACTATACTCAAAGTCCTGAAGAGTTCCTTTTCGAAGTTACTCAAAAAATTAAAATTTTCCGGAAAGAGACAAATTTGTATAGGAAGTGCCAGTAGGGGCAACACAACGTATTCGATTTTTTCGTAAATCTACGTTTCTTACCTTCTGAAAAATTTGACTAAATTCAGTTTAATTACAAAAAAGATATACATGTAGAATAGACCTGACGTTAAAAAGTTTTTTCTGAAACTTGAGTGTGGGTAGCGATTAAAATATGCGATTTGATGCCAAAATTGATATAGCAAATTTTCAGGCTGATCGGATGGTGCCAAGCCGTGCCCCAATGAGGTCAAAGGTCTACATTTTAAAAAACCACCAAAATTGTCTTTTTATTGCATTTTATTCATTTTTAAACCAATACCCTTAGGGATGAGGGTATTGTGAAGTGATGGTATTGTAAATGGGTTGCATAGCCCCACCCTTTCTAGTACCTCCCATACAAAATTATCTCATTTAGGAAATTTAATATTTCTTTCATAACTTCCAAAGGGACAACTGGAGGATATTTAAATTTAGTCACTTACATTATCTTGTAATAGAAGACAAACCTTAAGTAAACCGAGACCTGTGGCAAACATTCATGTGTGTGGCAAACATTCTTGTACATCCCATACAAAGAAATACAGTCTAAGTTTGCGTAAGATGTACACTTATAAAACTTTGACTCAGGAATGAATATCGACAATATCTGTTGACCCCTTCTGGTACCTCCCATACAAAAAAAAACCTATTTGGGAACAATTAAGTTTTCTCCTATAACTTTCAAACAAGCACCTGGGGGATAATGAAATTTATTAAATTTATCTTGTAATAGGAAGTAAAACCTCAGATATCCTAACTTTTTGGCACACCCCTTCTGGTACCTCCCATATTAAAATTGACAGAAAGTCCTATCTACAACCGTTCCACTCCACAAGCAAATCGGCTAATTTTAATAACTCAAGACTTCAACAATATATTATATTGGGCATGGTATTTATCAGTCAACTGAGTTTCTGTACTGGTTTTAAATAAAAGTACTATAAATATGTTTTTTTCTTTAATTTCTATAATAGGGTTTATTAGTTTTATTTTAAATCAGTGAAGATTTTGTAAAGACTGGGAACTCTTAAAAAATTTTGTTTTCCTAGTATCAAAAGATAATATGTGAATAATTTTAATTCATCAACATCACCACCGTTATAATTGTCTTTAATAACTCTTCATTAATTAAAGATTAATCTCATCTTTAATTTTATTTCTGAGTCTACATGACAAGTGCAACTGTTTCCTCCTATAAATACCACAGGTGGTTTCGAATTTTTTCCAATAGCACTGTAATTTTTTTACTTTCCTCTTTATTAGTTGCATATTTCTATTTGGACTACAGGACTTACTAAGAAAATTCACATATTACGAATTCCATTCAACTTTTTAGGCAGTATATGGGCTTGTACATGAATTTTGCTATGCCATGACGCCGGCGGTATTTTTTACGTTGTTCACGCAAACTTGTGCAATTCAAAACAAAATATTGTGAACTAACGCTTTGACAGTTTCACTGATGAAGGAAGTGTATATCGAATGGAGATGACATATTCACCCATGTTCTGGAAAACAATTCGGTTTAAAAACAGGCCGAAATCGGTACTTTTTACCTATACTCTTTACCGATTTCGTTCTGTTTTCAAACCGAATTGTTTTCCAGAACATGGGTAATTGCCGGCATCCATACAAGCTAGCATTCTGTTGGCTATAAAATTTTTCTTTGCATGTTTTCAAAGCGGCTTATTTGAGCAACTTGGAATGTTATCAATCTGTTTTTCATCCATCGTCTGCATATCATCTCCCAATTTCATAATGTTAAATGACTTTTGCTGCACATCTACTTTGATCTGGAGTTGGGATTCTAGTTTTTTTTCAAAATGGCTATATTTCACTCAACACCAATTTTGCACTTTTTTGAACTGTTTTACATTTATATTATAAGTTATAATAAAAATACATTTATATTACAATACAAATGTATTTAATTCTGGCCGTACTCTATACTACAGAGTTAATGAAACTGATAACTAATTTACAAGTTATAAATGATGTTCTAATTTATAGTATTTGTATATCATCACCCTTAGGGATGAGGGTATACATCATTTGATACGACCAGACAGTGTAACACATACATAGAAGGAGTCACTTCAGACCCTAGGTTTCTTTGAACCAAATTCGATTCAAGACTTTTTAAGTCGTTTGAGCCATGTCCGTCTGTCTGTCTGGCAGTTCAGCTGGTGCGCACGATAACTTTCGAAAGACGCAACCACATGTTTTAAAATTTTGCACGAGTTAATATTTCCCCAAAATTACTTACGGTATTGCATATGTGCTACAAGGCCCTGTCCCTTCTGGTACCTTCCATACAAATACATCATTTCGCCCACTCTAGAAATCGAGTAATTATATCAATACACCCAACGGGATCGTACCCAAATTCTGTACTTAGTAAAGCTATAACAGGATAAAGTTTTGAAAAAAAAAATTGGAAGTCTAACCTCGCCCCTTCGGGTACCTCCCATACAATTGTACCTTTCGGCCAACTTTAGAGAAGGAGTAATAATATCAATAAATGCAACGCGATCGTACCAAATTCTTTATTTAGTAAAGCTATAGCAGGATGCAGTTTCTCAGAAAAAAACTAGAAGTCTAGCGACGACCCATCTGGTACCGCCCACTTTAGAAATCGATTAATATTAATAATAGAGAATAATAATAATAGAGAATCTAGAGAATAGAGAATAGAGAATCTAGACACGCCCCTTCTGGTACCTCCCAAACAAATGTACCACTCCGCCCACTTTAGACATGGAGTAATAATATCAATATAATAGAAAATTTTTTGTTTTACTGAGGGTGAGGGTATATGTAAGTCGGGTTGCCCGACTGAAACTTTGTTACTGGTTGTTTATAGAATTTCTCATTAAATCAATTGAAAAAATGCAAAAAACAGTATTTTGGTGGTTTTTCAAAATTTTGACCTTTGACCTCATTGGGGCACGGGTTGGCACCATCCGATCAACCTGAAAATTTGGTACATCAATTTTGGCATCAAATCGCATATTTTAGTCGCTACCCGCATTCAATATTCCAAAAAATAAAAAACCCCATATAAGCTGCGCCAGGTCTAATGTAGAAGTGTGGTGACAATTTCGGCCATTTAAATGGGAGGAACCAGAAGGTGTGTGTCAAATAGTTCGCTTTTTAACGTTTTGCCTACTATTACAAGATATTACAGCTATGAGTTTGGAAATTGTTATAGAAATATTATTTTTTCAAAAATAGGTCAATTTATATAGATTTATATATAGGTCAAAAATAGGTCAATTTATATAAATTTATATATAGGTAATAGAAGGGGTCGTCCAATATAGTTCATATTCATTCCTAAATCAAACTGTCCCAATCTTACGTTTTATCCAAAATATGTCCGAATTCAGTGTACTTAGATATAAGATATGTGTAAAACTATGAGGGTCAATTCGATCAATTGTATGGGAGGTAAGTGAAGGGGTGTGACAAAGGTTTCGGTTTTCTGACGATTTGGCAACTTTTATAAGATTATAAAACTGACAAATTCAAATATCTTCCGGCTGTTTGTTTTAAAATTATAGAAGAAAAAGTAATTATGAAAAAATAGATAATTTTGTATGAGAGGTACCAGAAGTGGTGGGGCTGTTTTGACCATTTACAATCCCATTACTTCATTTTTAAAAATAAGGTGAGATCCAGTTAAGGTTTACACGAGTTATATTGTGACCCGGCCATTTAGCCAGTCAGACAGACAGACGGACATGACTCAATCGTCTTAAAAAGTTCTGAAACGAATTTGTTTTTCATATACTTGGGGGTCGAACACGTCTCCTTCATTGCGTTACACTTTTCTTGTATCAAATGATCCATTCTTTAAAATGCTGAGAATGAAAGAAATTAAAATGGCTGAGGCCTAAGTCTTCTTAGCTGACTTTTTTATAAATATTTGGTATTTAAAAATCTTTATGCAGGATGGGTGCCGCATTTGCTCACTGTCTATAGTCAAAGAAGTGTTACAGCGAAAACGGTGTATTGTATAAAAACATACCAGGTTTTAAGAAACAGTATGGTTATGATAGTTTTGATGGTCAACGAAGGCAGCTTAGACTTAGACAATCAAAATTGATTGGTATCAATATAAGGAGTGGTTCGAAATTATTGAAAGTTGGCACCAGCTTTAATTGGCTAAATTAAGAAAAAAATTGAATTTCATTAAAATCGGCCATGTCCACCTCCCACCGCTCATACAATACCAATCGATTTTTTTGCATAACTTTTTTCCTATCCGAACAAAAGTTTTCAAATTTGGTGTATACACGTTTGTATACAAGTTTCTTCAATATCGGTCACGCCCACACCCATTACCCCATACTACCAAATATAGTTTTTATCGATTTTAAAATCTATTAGTTTTTTCATATATATTTTACGGAATTGCCCAACAGGTATAAGTGCTGCCATATTCCACCTTTAAACATACTTTGGAAACGTTTTCTAAAACAATAATGTTGGACTTGATTACTTTCCTCATGATCCTTCGCTCACTTAACAAAATAAAAATCTGTCTGCACATATCTATCTATTTTGCCGAGTACTATCTGTGTACAAATATTACCTTACACAGTACAACACAAGATTTTGGGACTCAATTCTGAGAACTGCACGTGAAAGTAGACCCAAAAAGAAGAAAATCTGCATCATTCGTTTTGTCAAGTTTTAGATCTATATAACACAGTACAACATTTTTCAGCTCATTGATTTGGGACTCAATTCTGAGAACTGCAAGTGAAAGTAGAAGAAGATCTGCATCATTCGCTTTGTCAAGTTACATGGCATAACAATTTAATATCGATTTGAATTTAGTAAGTATCGTATAGGGGAATTTGTGACGTTTTATGCACTTTTGTTTGACATAACTTAAATACTATATGGTGGCGTATGAATATCATAAGTAATATTCCACTTAAATCATACGCCACGGAGTACAACAGTTTTATTGTAACTGATACAAAATATACCCAGTTCAAAACCATTTGATGAATGGAAAAGTGAAACTATAGCTTTTGTAGGTAAACGTTATATGAACAGTTTAAAGGAATTGTAATTCTTATTTTTTTTAAATTTGTTTCAACGAAAATGGACTAGTGGTTCTCGAGTTATGTCAAACAAAAGAGCCTAAAACGTGACAAATTTCCCTATACGATACTTACTAAATAGGTTACTAACTTAGGTCAAAAATCCAAACACTTCCCCTTTCACCCACCGATTGAAACTAAAATGCTCTCTGCAGTGTCGAACCCTATCTGCGTATAGATATGCCTAAAAAAATTGCTCTAGCGCTAAAACACTTTTGCCACGCCCCTTTAGCCCACTTATCGAAATAAAATATTTTGTCTGTATATTCCTATCGCCGAGTATACATGGGTATCGTATATTAACCGCTTCGTCCACTATTCTTAAATAAAATGTTCGCCTTCATATGAATAGACGTAGTATCGTTGTATCAAATATTATTAAGGGTTAAGGGTTAAAAAACATTTTTGGCACATAAAACCGCCCACTGATCAGAAAAATACTTTACGTCTACATTTGCATATAAGTTGTGCTACCTATTATCTGCATATCAAATTTTATCGCTGTATTCCAACAAACTATTTTAAATGGTATTAATGTAGACCTAAAATAAATATTGACCACGCCCACGCTGCCCACTGATCGACAATTTATAACTGTTCTACCGAGTAATATATATACATTAGAGCGACTCATTTTGTATGAGATCAAAAAAAGTATCTTCGGTCCACCCCCCAAAATGTACACTGGCTTGTTTTATGATGAATCCCAAATCCCAAATCGTGCCTAGGATTAAGATCCAGTGAGCTGGACCGTTGTTAAAAAAGTATTTTTTGAGTTTTTCAAAGATTTTTGATATTTATCTATAGAGAATATGTACAATATTAATATCATTGGAAAGAGTTTTTAAAGACGCATCCAACGGTATGAAAAACATGCCCACAAATGTCCTGACAAGTCCTTTTTTCAGCGATATTCTGCAAAAAAATACAGATTTTTAAGGTTTTAGTAGCGTCTTTTAATATAGTCTTTAGTTAAATATCAAAAATCTTTGAAAAACTCAAAAACTGTCCATTTTTAAAAACGGTCCAGCTCACTGGATCTTAATCTTAGGAACGAAATTTTTAGGGATACATCATAAAAGAAGCTAAGGCACATTTTGGGGGGTGGACCGAAGATACTTTTTTTTGGTGAGTCAGTCTAATATACATATATGTGTATATCTAGCTTTATCTCTCTGTGACTAAAATACAGTTTAGCAACCCCTCCTCCACCCAGTGATTGAAAATAAAAATTTCGTCTGCAAATTTCAACCAGTCTTGCCGAGTACTACCTTACCAAATATTATAAGTCTAGGATTAAATTACAGTTTTGACACGCCTCCTCCACCCACTGATCGAAAATTAAAATTTCGTCTGCAAATTTCAACCAATTCTGCCGAGTACTACCTGTATACCAAATTGTATGTCTCTAGGGCTAAAATACAGTTTAGCCACGCCCCACCACCCACTGATCTAAAATAAAAATTTCGTCTTCAAATTTGAACCTAAAATATCTGAAAACAATTTTATCTCTCTAGCTCAAAAAATTTTTAAGCCACGCCCACTCCGCCCATTTAATCCAAAATTTTAAAAAATATATATCTTATTAAAGTAAATTTTCTATAAAGAACATTATAGAGCGGAATCTGTAAAGAAATTAAATATTTAGAGCGTTTAATAGGAATTTTAGACATATTATAAAAAGTTAGCGTAAAAATGGGAATGGGCAAATTTTTATATTTTTTTTTTATAAATTTTTATTATTTAGTTTTATTTTTGGAAGTTATGAAAGAAATAATTATTTATCAAAAATAGGTCATTTTGTATGGGAGGCATGCGCCCACTTTCAAACCCACTAACACAATTTGGAAAATATTTATACTGATATATTTTAAAGGATCAATTAAGTTTTACTCTGGTTATCGTGCACATCAGCCATTCACCCAACTAGATAGACGGACATGGCTTAATCGTCTTTCAAAGCTCTAAAACGAACTTCGCCTTCGGGCCTAACTGTTCTCCGTCAATGCCCTATACTTTATCACGTATGCACTTAATAATATTTATGTGGAGTGAGAAAAAACGCTCATTCCTATAACAGATTTGAAATTGACATTTTAATTATCCGAAAAATCGTTACGTTACGATTTCTGTCATACTTAATCATTTGCCCACTGTGTTGAGAGAGCTTAACTGCTTGTGTGTGTACTATATCTGGTCGCCAACACTCTTGCGTTCATGCGATGTAGTTAAATCTTGGTGGGTTTATTAAATACATATTTCCTTAATTGAGACTACTTCTCTAGTATTAATGTCTCTTTTCAGCGTGATATTTGTCTAGCGCTATTTTGTTCAATTGTCACAACGCTTTGTGTAATAATACTATGACGTTTTTTCTTTGTTAGCAACCTCTTGAGGCTGTAGTGCTTAGCATTAGTGTTGTTGTTGTTATTGTTGGTTTAGCTACTACTAAGTTTTATTTATAAGTTATTTGCAATGATTAATATTAATATATGTGTGTTGTTGTTTTTAGCACCTCTTTATTTGAACACTTTTACTTGCTCTGCACTCTGTTAACGTTCTCATCTGTATTTTTGAGTGGGTATCATTGACATTTTATCCATTGTTCCAGCCACCACCGTTCATTCATTTCATTCCATTCACTTATCCATTGATCATACACACAATTGTTGTAGGTCTTCTTTTTGGGCACTTAGACTATAGACTATTTTTGCATTTCGTCATTGTGGTTTTTAATGACTTTGGTATTTTTAATGGGTTCTATGTGATCTGGTTTTGTTTGCTGTGTTTTGTTGCTGCTATTGTCTTGAGTTATTGTACTCATACATAGTCAGTTTTGTGATCTTTTATGGTTCACATAGATTCTTTTCACCGTAAGAACCGTGAAATAAGATGAGGTTTCAAACTAATAACCGTAACTGATATTATAGAGTTTGTGTTGTTGCTGCTTTTGACGGTTTCTGGAATTCGCAGTCAGTGTCATGTTAATCTAGTATTGATTACTATAATTACCCTTATTGATATACACTGACAGTATTATTATGCATATTAATATATGGTGTAGGTTTATTTATTGATTGAGCCATTTTGTGTACGAGGTGTGACTACTTTACGGGTATTTTTGTTGTTGGATTACAACAATAAAAATCACATTAGGAAGACACTTTTATGGAAATGTTTTAATAGTTTCTACGTGTGAGTCTGTAATATACTAAGTTATTTGCCCAGTGGTAACTTTTGTTGAATTCAGAGCAAATTTTTTGACTTAGTTATACAAGTAAAACAATCAGAAAATATATACGACTATTATTTTCATAAATTTTTGCACTAAGTGAGTACACTAAGTAATTAAAGTGCAGCTGAACTTCATTCTTAGGGCCTGAAAGACTGACCTCCACTTACTCCTTAATTAATCTTATATGTTTATCCATCATCTCTCTTTCATAGTTATAGGTTATCAGTATATGGCACTAGACACGAGAAAAGGTGTAACACATCAAATTGGACCCTATGTATCATAAGACAAAATTCGTTTCAGGACTTTTTTCGGTTTTGGTTGTCTAAGAATTTGTCTACTTTAACGATATAATTAAACTTAGTTGTCCTTTGGAGTTTATAGAAGAAAAATTAGTTTTCAAAAAATAGGTCATTTTATATGGGAGGTACCAGAAGAGGTGAGGCTATTCAGTCCATTTACATTCCATTACTTCGTTTTGGAAAATATTCATACTGTTACATTTTCGTGAGGATCAGTCGAGGTTTATTCGAGTTATCCTGTCCACCAGCCGTCCAATCGGCCAGCTAGACAGACGGATGTGGCTCACTCGTCTTAAAAATCCTGAAACGAATTTGGTCTTAAGATACTAGGAGTCTTATACATATGTTTCCTTCAATGCGTTACACTTTTTCTCGTATCAAATGGTATATACCCTCATTCCATAGGGTGAGAGTATAAAAAGCGTCTGCAAACTTAAAGTGTCGATTAGGGGTGCGATAGTATTCTATGGAAATCCTTAGTAACAAGATTTGGATATTTGAAAATTAGGAATTTTTATAATATTATATAAGATGGGGGTAGGTATGTTTGGGTAAATTGTTACGAGGGAAAAATGATTGGGGGTCGGTCATATATTTTACCCCTCTAGGAGTCATCAAAGGATCAGAGGAGCTGATTTCTCAAAAAAAAAAAAAAATAAAAAAAATATGTATGGGGACCACTTTAAGTGTTGAAGATGGAGGGTAGATATGTTCTAAAAAACTGTTGGGGTTGCAAAAATATTGGGGGTCGGTCATACTTTTGATTCCTCTAGGGGCATGTTTAAGGCAGTTAGAGCGGTGGGAGCAAAATTTATAAAAATTTGATTTTTGTATGGAAGGCCCCTTAGGGGATAAAGATGGGGGTAGGTATGTCGGTCATACATTTTGCTCACAAAAGGAGCGGCAAGAGCTGATTTTGTAAAAAAAGTTTTGAAAAATAAAGAACAATTTTATGGGGACCAAAATATGGAGGGTAGACATGTTCTGAGAAGCTGTTGGGTTTGCAAAAATATTAAGGATCGGTCATACATTTGACTCCTCTAGGAGTGACTCTGAGGCAGATAAAATGCTGCGATCAAATTTAAAAAAAAAAATTCTGTATGTGAGCCCCCTTAGGTGGTGAGGATGAGTTGTAGGTATTTTTTGGGAAAATGTTTGGAGTATAAAATTACTAGGGTCGGTCAAGCATTTGAACCCTCGAGGGGCGATTCCAAGGCAGTTGTGGGCCTTGATTTTTGACCCATGTTTCTTGGGCAAATTTACTTAGAATTTATCGTAGATTACGATTCTGATAACCACTTGGTCGAGAAAAAAAATTAACCACTCTATTATACATATATGTCCAATATTTTTTGGCACATGACACCTCTCCTCCACCACTGATAATATAATCATTTCTTCTTCATTTTCATATCTGTTGTGCCAAGCATAGCAAATTTTATCTTTTTTACTCTTAGAGCTATTGTGCCACGCCCACATGCGTCCGCTAATCGAAAATGAAAAATTCGTCTACATATTCATATCTGTTGGGTCGAGTGCTATCTGTGTACTGAATGACATTTCTCTGGGTATAAAGCAGTAAGAAAGTTTCAGTCGGGAAACCCCACTTACATATGCCCTCACCCTCAGTAAAACATACCATTTTCTAGTGTATTGATATAATTATGCGAGTTCTAAAGTGGGCGGAGTAGTACATTTGTATGGGAGGTACCACAAGGGCCGTGACAAAACTTTTAGTTTTTTTCTCCAAAACTTTATTCCGATTTAGTTTTACTAAATACTGAATTTGAGCACGATCGAGTTGGGGTGGACTGGTACTTTTGTGCGGAAGGTACCAGAAGGAGGCGTGGCTAGATTTCCATATTTTTTCTTCAAAACTTTATCCTGCTTTACCTTTACTAAGTACAGAAATACAGACGATCGCGTTGGGTGTATTTATATTATTATTGCATCTCTAAAGTGGGCGGTACCAGATGGGTATGCTAGAGATTTACTAAATACAGAATTTTGGCACGATCACATTGAGTATATTGATATTATTACTCGATTTCTAAAGTGGGCGTAATTATATATTTGTATGGGAGGTACCATGAAGCCCATTTGCAATACCGCACAGTGGGGAAAAAAAAGTTTTTTTGGACATTTGAAATTTTAGGCCGCAATTCTTGACCGATTTTCCAAATTCTTTTTTTGTACTATTGGAAACAAAATTGTGCACAGAATGTACGCTTTTTTTATTCTGAATTACTTACCGTTATTTTTTTAAAATTTATCAAAGCCGATGCAAAAATAATTTTTTACTTTAATGTCAAATAATTTTTGGACTTTGTGTCCTAAAAATTACGAACTGACCTTAATTAATGTGAACATATGTTACGAATTAAACTCAGTAAAAAAATAAGACATACATTTTTTTTTGGCTCAACTGCAAGTTAGTATTTGGAGGCACTATTTTCACACTTTAACTCGGTGTCCTGCTCATAATTATTGTCTGATTAGAACAAAACCTAACATATTGCCTGGAAAAGTTTTAAGAAAGTCGTCTGTAAAAAATAAGCCAAATCGGTGAAGGTCGCCATGCAATTTTTTTGCATATGTACCAAAATAATGTAGGCTAATTGGTGTGCTTTTGATTTAAAAAGACCAATACCTTAATATGTTCCATCATCTGTCAAAATAAGAGAACTTGTGAAACGCTTTAACACTTTTTAAATTTCAATACTAAAGTTAACCCAAAAATCGATATATTTCCTGAAGAAATTGGAAAAATTTTAGTTACACTCTCTTTTTTTTCATTTATGTATCAAAATATCATAAGGCATACATAATTAAGCCTACTAATACATATGAAATGTTTATATTGCAATTTTAAGCCCTATATATTGTAAATATATTTGAATTTTGTATATGCGCTTAAAAAATTTCCTTATTTTGACAGATGATGTAACTTATAATGGTATTGGTTTTTTTAAATGAAAAGCACACTACTTAGGCTACCTGTAAACACAAAATTTTTTTATTTGGAATTTTAAAACTGCATTATTTTAGTACATATGCAAAAAAATTGCATTTTGACCTTCACCGATTTGGCTTATTTTTTACAGACGACTTTCCTAAAACTTTTCCAGGTTGTAAATTATGTTTTGTTCTAATCGAATAATAATTATGAGCAGGACACCGAGTTGAAGTGTGAATATAGTGCTTTCATATATTTACTTGCAGTTGCGCCAAAAAAAATTTTTGGTCTTATTTTTTCACTGAGTTTAATTCGTAACATATGTTTACATTAATTGAGGTCAGTTAGAAATTTTTAGCACACGTATTCCAAAAAATATTTGACATTAAAGTAAAAAATTATTTTTTTATCGACTTTGACAAATTTTTAAAAAATAACGGTAAGGAATTCATAATAAAAAAGAACGTACATTCTGTGCACAATTTTGTTTCCAATAATACAAAAAAAGAATTTTGAAAATCGGTGAAGAATTGCGGCCTAAAATTTCAAATGTCCAAAAAAACTTTTTTTTCCCCACTGTGTACCGTAAGTAGTTTTGGGGAAATATTAACTTTTGGAAAGTTTAAAAACTTTTGGTTGTGCATTTCGAAAGTTATCGTGCGTACCAATCGGACAGCCAGACAGACGGACACGCCTCAAACGACGTCCTTCAGGTTCGCCTTTAAAGACTTTTCTCGTTGGAGCATTTTCATTCTTCCTGGCAACATATCCCAGCCGTCGAAGTCGTTGGATTCTGACTCTTAGCAACATCGATGTCGTGTTGAAGTTCATACAGCCCATGGTTCATCCGAGATAGGTAAGTTCATCTAGTACCTCAAAACAATAATTGTCAATGTTCATGGTGCGTCCCCATAGAAAGGACCCTTTGTTTGTCGAAATCATTGTTATTTTTTTGTCCTCGTTGACCGTTAAACCCATTTTTGCTGATTCCTTTTCTAGCGATGAGGAAACTGCAGTAAAATCTCTCAGATTTCGGCCAAAGATGTCTATATCATCGGTATAGGCTAGAGGCATGTGGCTATTGTGGAATATGTGGCCAGGCATGTTGACACCAGCCTTTCTCATCACCTTCTTCATAGCTATATTAAATAGTGTACAGGACAAGCTATCACCCTGCCTGAGACCTCTTTCCGTGTTGAATGGTTCAGAGTGATCCTTACCAATCATAACCGAGGATTTGGTGTTTTCCAAAGTACATCTGCAAAGTCGAATTAGCTTTGCAGGAATACCAAACTCAGACATGGCTTCATATAACAAACTCCTTATCGAAGACTCGAAGGCAGCTTTTTAGTCCGCAAAGAGGTGGTAGGTGTCGATCTGCTTTTCATGGACTTTTTACAGGATTTGTCGTAAAGTGAATATTTGATCCGTCGTAGATTTACCAGGTCTGATAAGGTTCAATTAGTTTTTCTACAATTAGCCTTAGGCGTTCACACAATATGCTCGAAAAGACGTTTTACGCAACTGGTAATTAGCTTATTCCACGGTAGTTCTTACTTATAATTGTTATGCCGAATCTACGTTCTATATATAAAGTTTTATCTCTCTAGGGCTTAAATACAGTTTTGCCACACCTCCTCCGAGCACTGATCGAAAATACAAATTTAGTCTGCAATTTTGAACCTGAAGTGACGAATACTATCTAAATTTATGTACTGGTTTTCTATTCATCTAAAATCACAGTTTTACTAAAGACGAATGGAATCCCATTTTCATATTTTGTCTCTTAGTCGACTTGAGTTACAAGTTCCCGATTTTAACTAAACACCCCCATCCAATTCACCTTTCTGCAAAATAAAACACACTCTGCGCCAGCGAATTACTATAAATCAATCACAAACTAAACTATAACATTTATTTTTAAAAAATATTCTCTAAAAAAATCAATTACAAATTTACTAATACATTTTTTACTTATAATTAACTACTTAACTATACGTACATACATGAGATTTTGTTTTCATCAGTTGTTTTCCACTTGTTTTTGGTTTTTTTGTTTGTTTTGGTTGCATTGTTGTTTTCTTTTTATAATTTTTGTATGTTGTGTGTTTTGTTTCTTTTATTCTGTTTTAATTAATTAAAATTATTTTTTGTTGTTGTTAATAATGCATTTGATGGTATAAATGATAGCAACAATAAAAAGTGTAAAGAAGAACCCGAATAAAAGACAACTTATCTGTTACGAGTTTTTGTTTTTCTGTTTGTACGATTCGCAAATGAAACCACGACGATTTTTTGTTTTTGTCTAATGTTCATCTAAAAATTTTGAAACTTAATATGTTTGTATGCATTAGCTAGTATTATCCTTTTGCGTTTGGGTTAAAGACTTATGTTTTATTGAGCCAAAAATATGTTTAAGCGATTTTTAGTTTGTGTGTTTGTTTTTCGGAACGACGGAGGATCATATTAAGCTGCGGGGGACTGATATTTAAGTAAATGGACCTTTATCTTATCATTCTACAGCAGAATTGTAGGTAAGGCTTAAATAAATAATTTGTATTAATATATCCATATAAATAATTAAATTGGACTTTCAAAATATTGTTAATCGCCTTATTCTATAAATGTCTTTAAATTGGTCATTTATAGGTTGTCTCATCTGTGTTAGGTGGAAAACTGGTCATTGCTGTTGATATTGAATAATGACCCTAACCGCAGTACTGTATTGTACATATGAAGCAAGTTTGCATATGCACAACGTATGAGAAATATAATTGTTATGCTGATATTTTATTAATCATACGCACTTCGTTTCAATGTTGTGGATTTATGGTTTAATAACAATACTATGCGATAGTCAAAATCGGAATGGGATGAAACCAACGGGAAATGTTATATCGGTCAAAAACAAGTTATACGTGGCCCGGCGTTTCGCTGGGTCACGTCTAGGAAACGAGATATATCGATATGAAGTTAATAACTATCATATAGGGGAATATCTCACGTTTTAGGCTCTTTTGTTATATTGTTATATGGTGGCGTATGAATATCATAAGTAATATTCCACTTAAATCATACGCCACGGAGTACAACAGTTTTATTGTAACTGTTACAAAATAAACCCAGTTCAAAATCATTTGATGAATGGGTAAAGGACTGTTGCTTATGTAATTTTAAATTTTTTTAAATTTGTTTGAGCAAAATCGGATTGGTGGTTCTCGAGTTATGTCAAAAAAAGACCACCAAAGGTAACAATTTCCCCTATATGATAGTTACTAACTTCAAATCGATATATCTCGATTCCTAGACGTGACCCAGCGAAACGCCGGGACACGTATAACTTCTTTTTAACCGATATAACTTTCCCTGGTAGTTTGAACCCTTTCCGATCACTGACCCCTACCATTCTCACAGTGTAATGAGAGTGCGGAGACGCGCACTAAGAAGGGATTTTTGGAAATTCGGACTTCAAGGGGGTAAAATGGGCGTGGATCTGCCCGATACTGCTCGAATTTTGAAATGGCTGTATCTTTTAAATTATAGGTACCAAGTCGAGATTTGGTTCGTATAGCGGTCGTATAAGAGACAATACTTTGTTTGTGGAAAAATGACGATGCCACGCCCCTTTTTAAAAAATTGTTGTATAGGCCAAATAAATGGACTGGTTGCAATTATATTTTCTTTGTGTGATACTGTCTATAGGGCCTCTATCAATCGGTCATATCTCACGAGCCATGGGCGATTCCACGCCCCTTTTGAAATAATCGTTATCTCGGCGAAATAAATGAACCGATTGCAATAAAAGTTTCACTGTGTAGTACTATCCATAGGGCCTCTATCATATGGTACATGAAACATTATTAGACAAAGGGGCGTGGCACCGCCCACACAAACCGAAATTTCAATCGGTCATATTTCACAAGCCATTAGAGGTATGAAGATGAAATTTGCTACTTATGTTTATGTAAAAGGTCATTAAAAAAGTTTGCCCTGATAATGCCAAACCCTTTGGGTGTTGTACCATAGTGACCTAGTACCTTCACCCTGACTTTGAATTTCTCACCGTCCAGACAATGACCCCGAAAAGGTTCCACTGTGTTATAGAAAAAATGCGCATGAATATTAAATATTTTTGTATTGTTGAGTATACATACACGAGAGGTACACTGGGTTGGCATTGGTTTCCAAAAACAATTCTATGCAATTTAGTCCGATGGACAAAGCATAGACAAGAGCTTCTGTTGACGTGTGGTCCTCGTTGATACCATTTTCGCACCGGTGTGTGTGAGCTTCACATTGATTTCTTGATTAACACTTAAGGTTATGATAATGAGATGAGATAGTTTGGTAACTATCGAAATAGCTATCCGCCCTGCCAGCTGTCAACATAATTCATTTCACACAACTCCTGTAAAAACAAATTCTATTAGCAATAATAGAATAGATCTTGAACCAGACGATGAAAACACATTCATTTTTTTGTAAACTTACACAGTACAACATTTTTCAGCTCATTGTTTTGGGACAGAATTCTAAGAACTGCACGTGAAAGTAGCCCCAAAATGAAGAAGTTTTGCATCACTCGTTTTGTCAAGCTACATGCCATAATAATTTAATATCGATTTGAAGTTAGTGAGTATCTTAAAGGGGAGTTTGTTACATTTTAGGCTCTTTTGTTTGACATAACTCGGGAACCACTAGTCCGATTTAGCTAAAACAAATTTAAAAAAATTAAGAATTACAATTCCTTTAATCTGGTCATATAACATTTCCCCACATACGTAAAAGTTACACTTTTCCATACATCAAATGATTTGAACTGGTTTTATTTTGTAGCAGTTACAATAAAACTGTTGTACTCCGTGGCGTATGATTTACGTGGAATATTACTTATGAAAAACATACGCCATCATATGGTATTTATGTTATGTCAAACAAAAGAGCTTAAAAAGTGACAAATTTCCCTATACGATACTTACTAACTTCAAATTGGTATTAAATAATTATGGCATGTAAATTGACAAAACGAATGATGCAGAACTTCTTCTTTTTGGGGCTACTTTCACGTACAGTTCTCAAAATTGGGTCCCAACACCATGTGTTGTACTGTGTTGTCTTCCATTCGGAAATAGTTTGTGCCAAATAGAAAAGCTTATTGAGTAAAAAATATAACTATTGTTTCATGAATTATGATTTAATAAGAAATATCGTATATTTATAGTTAACATTTTCTTACAGTATATTGAGGAAAAATTAACCTTTTTTCGATGAAGTGATGTAATTTGAATACAATAACTTTCGTAAATTTTTTTTAAAAATTTTCTTACGGTTGATTTTTTTTAAGATGTTTCACAAAAAGTCAATAATTTATTTTGTGGCAAAAATGTGCAATGCACACATTGTTTATATCTTTATTTGCAAAAATTGATATTTGTTAGCTTTTGTCTCAATTACTACTTGACCCACTGTTGCATTTACATTGTAAATACTATTACCACTTAATATGATCCTCTGTCGTTGTGTAGAATGTAGTGGTGGTAGTGGTTTATCTGTCTGTTTCTTGTTGTTGTGGTTTTGTCACATTTATTTATTGTTAAGCGTATAATTTCTTTGTTTTATTTAGTTGGTTTTATTTACTGTTGTTGTTGTCTTTACTATTAGTATTCTGTTTCTGTTGTTATTTTGCTTTTGTTTGTTTTTACTCTGAGCTAAGTTGTTTTGTGGTGATTGTTAGTGTCGTAGCGTTTAGTTTATTAGTGGTAGTGTTGCTTTTCTTGTTGTTGTTGCTGTTGTTGTAGTTGATATACTATTTAAATACAATAATACAAAATACAGTTGTCTGTGTTGTTGTTGTGTTGTAACAATACGTAATGACTGACATCAACGACACGCAAAAATACATTGACGATGACGACGACAAACAACAATTACAATTACGACGAAGATGGCGACGGTGACGGCGACGACCATCGCAGCTGCGACGACAGCATGTAAGATGCTGCTGCTGACGACGCCACAATAATGACGACGACGACGACGATGGCGACTACTAAACTTACAGTTAACATACAATTAGATTTGGGTTTTTTTGTTGTTGTTTGTTTACCTAAATTATTTATTAAATATTCATTTCTACATTCATTAATTTTTCTGGCTAACGTTGTTTTGGGTTATCATCTTCTTTCTTGTATCTGATTCTTATTCCTAAATATTCTTGCAAAATTGCTGCGGCCGCAAATTTTGTTGGTGTTTGAAACGGTTTGTGGCTGATTGTAGCACAGTGGTTTGGAATCACTTAAATTGGTGTTTGATCCGTTAAATTTTTTTAAACGTTGGAATTTCTTTGATTTCTTAAAATGTTGTTAGAGAGTCGTTAACATTTTTAGAAATCCGCAATCATCGGCTTTAACTCAAAATTTTATAATATGGTTTTCTACCATTTCATATAAAACATTGATATTATTGCTTCGATAGCTTCGAAAAAATTAGGAAAATTTTGGAATTTGTTTCCGTTGTTATCCGTTTTATCCTAGATGTGAGTAATAAGGATTTTTTAAACTAAATTATAGTTTTGATAACTCCGCTTTGATAATCACTCACTAATTCAAACAATTTAAAAATTGAAGGTTAAATCCGCAAATGTCCGCAAACATTAGTTTATCTCAAAATTGTATACTATGGGTTTCTACTTTTTCATATACAACATTGATATTACTGATTCAATAGTTACGGAGAAATGTGGAAAATTTTGGAATTTGTTTTTAATCCGCAAATACTTGGGGTTATCCGCATTATGTGCATTATAAGAATTTTTTTTCTAAATGACTTACAGTTTTGACACCTCCACTTTGATAATTATTCAATAACCCGAATAATTTCGAAAATGAAATGTAATCCGCAATTATCCACAATCATCAGTTTTTGCCCACAATGTTATAATATGGTTTTCTACCACTTCATACACAACATTCATATAACTGTTTCGATAGATGTGAAGAAATGTGAAAAATTTTGGAATTTGTTTTAAGTCCGCAAATACTTGCGGCTATCCGCATTGTGATAAATGTGTATAAAAAGATTTTTTTTTTAAATTAAATTTTGATAACTAATCTGTAACCCGAAAGTTTCCAAACTTTGTATTCAATCCGCAAATGTTCGCAATCATCAATCCGCAATCGGTAACGTGCAAATGTTCAAAATTTGAACTCAATCCGCAATTGTCCGCAAACATCAGTTTTATCGCAAAATTTTAAAAAAAGGGTTTCTACCACTTCTCGCATAAAATTGACATTACTGCATCGATAGATACGAAGAAATGTAGAAAATTTTATATTTTTTTTAATCCGCAAATATCTGGGATTATCCGCTTTATACAAAATGAGTATAATAGGAATATTCTAAATGTAATTCATAGTTTTGATACTACTGCTTTGGTAATCAATCGAAAACCCGAATATTTTCAAAACTTGAATTCAATCCGCAAATGTCCGCAAACATCAGTTTTAAGCCACTTTACTCACAACATTGACATTACTGTATCGATAGATGCGAGGAAATTTGAAAAATTTCGGAATTTGTTTTTAATCCGCAAATACTTGCTGTTATCCGCATTATCATAAATGTGTTTAAAAAGATTTTTTTAACTACATTTCCATAATTTATGAGTAATTCGATATTTTCCACATTTGAGTTCAATCCGAAAATGTCCTCAATCTTCAATCCGAAATCGGTAACGCGCAAATTTTCACAATTTTAACCCAATCCGCAATTGTCCGCAAACATCAGCATTAACCGAAAATTTTATAGTAAGGTTTTCTACCACTTCATACTCAAAATTGGCATCGATAGACACGCAGAAATCTATAAAATTTTAATAGAAATAGGAATAGGAATATACTGAAGTTAATTCATAGTTTTGATACCACTGCTTTGATAATCACTCAAAAACCCGAATATTTTCAAAATTTGAATTCAATCCTCAAATGTCCGCAATCATCAGTTTTAACTCAAAAATTGCATATTATGGGTTTATTCCACTTCTTACACAACATTGATATTAATGATTCGATTGAAGCGAAGAAATGTGGAAAATTTGTTTTTAATCCGCAAATACTTACGGTTATCCGCATTATCATAAATGTGTATAAAAAGATTTTTTTAAACTAAATTTTGATAACTAATCGGTAACCCGAAAATTTTCACAATTTGAACTTAATCCGCATTTGTCCGTAAACATCAGTTTTAACACAAATATGGTTTTCTACCACTTCATACACAATATTGGCATTACTGCATCGATAGATACGGAGAAATGTGGAAAATTTTTAAATCTTTTTTTAATCCGCAAATATCTGGGATTATCCGCTTGATACAAAATGAGTATAATAAGAATATACTAAACTGAATTTACAGTTTTGATATCACCGCATCGATGATTACTCGTAAACTCAAAAATTTACGCTCAATCAATGATTCCATCAGTTTTATCCAACAATTTAAAAATACAGTGTTTTTCCACTCCATAATTAACACTGACATTACTACATCGATAGTTACGATCAAATTCGTAACATTTTGAAATCTCTATTTAATCCCGCATTAATATAAGATAAATTAATACATTTTCGAAATTGTTATCTATCCGCAAATATCTGGAATTATCCGCTTTATCCAAAATGAGTACAATATGATTTTTTAAAGTGTATTTACAATTCTGAAGCCGTTTCTGTGAAAATCACCTGATAATTCGCAAATTTTCAAACTTTAAATTCAATCCAAAATGTGTATAATAAACATTTTTTAAACTAAATTTACAGTTTTTATATCTCCGCTTTAATAATTACTCGATAACCGGCAAGTTTTCAAACTTTAAATTCAATTCGCAAATATTCGAAATCATTAATGTTTTTCTAAAATTTTAAAATATGATTTTCTGCACTTCATTAACAACATTGATATAACAATATTCCGCTATTATCTCGGGTTATTCGCTTCGTCCGTTTTTCGTATGTTATTATGCGTTCTTGAAAAATGTCACCGTCTGTTCATTAAAAACTCACTGTGAAGAAATATAAAACTTAATTTTTGGTACAATTTTCATTTTATTAGTATTCTCAGTAAATTTCTAAAACATTTCCAAACCACTGTGTCTGCTGCCTTATTCCAAATGCAATGCAAAAATTATTCATGAATTTACATTACCACTAGTTCACTGGCAATAACTTTTGCACTGTTTGCCAGCTACAACATCTGATGACTTTGCGCTTTACTACTTGGATTTGTTGTCTGACCTAAATTTTACAGCCTAAAAACCAAGATAATCTCAGGTGTATTTACTTCTGAACTTTTGACATTGTTCTGCGGCTTTGGTTAAGATGATTACATACATGCTCTTTCTCTTTTATATTTTATTCTTCATCGCTTATGCACTTTCTCTGTTGTAGTTAAAAATATTAAATTGTTTACTTCTATTTATTGTGTTTTCTTCCTAAATTACAAATGAATTACAAATTACGAATACATCTATCTACGCTTATCTGGGTTTTCTTTTCCAATGGTTTGGGTTTCAGTTGAGTTCATTTTGTTTCGTTTTTTTCAATAATATATAATTTTTTGTTGTCGTTTTTGTTTTTGTTTAAAATAAGTGGTTTCTTTTGTCTTTTGGTTTTTTCAGGGATCGTCTTAAATGTAAAATTTTCTGGTTGTTTAATACGCAAACATGTTCTTTTCGTCGAATAGTTCCATTGTTAGATAACAATATACAAATGAAATGATATTCATGAAATATCTTAATAATCTACATAATAATGACCGTCGTAGGACAGGGTGTTACATGTTACCTCGTAAGATGTTTCTTGAAACAGACGATCAATACTAGTTTAACTCATTTTTTAATGAAAACCAGGAGCGAATGGTAAGTTAAAGGAGCAAACACATGATACAGAGAGGACTAAAATTTTAATATATGGGAATTATCAAGATTTTTATATGCGTAAATAAAGGTCTAAGGCGAAAGGTTTTTGATAAGCAGCTCTCAGCTTCCTGTGGATGAAAGGAGATTTCGAGAATGACCGTTGTTTTTTGATATGAATCACTAATTTGATATCTTTAGTAGAAACATTTAAATATGGAAATGTTTTTTTTTGTAACTATGAAAGTGTGCAACATATTAAAATTATTGGAAAACGTTTAAGGACTCTAAAAAGGGCTAAGGTCCTTGAAAAAAGATAATTGTCTCATCCACCATATTTCACAGATTTTCTGAAAGTTTAGAAAAAGTTTACATTTAATCATATTACCAGTCTAAAATACGAATATAGCGCAAAGATCCTTGAAGGACAGCACTTTTATATTTAAGTATGTTAAATACATACCATTACAAGCAGAAATTATAGCAAAAGTTCTTAAAATAACAAAAATTCCTAAATAGGAAAAAACAGACTTCAATTTAAAAGATTGACGAAATTTCCTTATTTAACTGTAATTGACTGGTCAAATGACTGGTTAAAGGGGAACCAGTTCGCTAACTATAGCTGAGAGTATCTATTGATGCTGAACTTGACCAGAGGTTATCTCTGGTATCACACGTGACTAGGAGTTCCGGGATCTGGTTTTCCATCAGGCAACATAGATCTTGTGGGGGTTCAGATAGACCTAGCCTACAAGGTTGTCGCCCAACGAAAGGGAAAGGACAAGGATGCTCGCGACGTAAAAATTGTGACATCTATTACAGCTGCCATGCCAAAAAGTACGAATTTGGATGTGGATTTGTAGTTGGCGAGAGACTTAGACATCTTGTCTCGCGATTCAATCCTGTTAGTGATCGAATAGCAGCAATCCGCATCAAGGCGAAATATTTCTACATCACGCTGATTTGTGCTCATGCCCCGACGAAAGATTAAGACGAGGAGATTAAAGATGCATTTTACGAGCGCCTGGGAGACTTTAATGCAAACATAGGAAGGGCAGATGTTCTTGGTCCATCGATCAGTAAATTCAGCCTGCATACCGACACGTCAGACAACGGGTTTAGGCTGGTTAGCTTCGCAACGGGAAGGAACATGGTAGTGAGTGGAACCAGATTCCAGCACAAATATATCCACAAGGCAACTTGGCTATCCCCCGATCAAAACACCAAAAATCAAATTGATCATGTGATGATCTTGATGGCAGGCATGCATCTAGTGTCATGAACGTGCGTGTGACCCGTGGTTGGCTCGGATCATTCCTTGGTCGCAGCCAAGATGCGCACAAGATTGAGCAGAGCGAAAAACACACGTAACCAACCACAAATACAGTTTGACACCGCTAAGCTGCAAACACCAGAGATAGCTACGGCCTACTCCTACCAGCTCTCCCATGAAACAACGCCTCTACTTCTGATGTTCCCGATACACAGAGGCAGCATATTGCGCATTCCTTGGCAACGGCCGCAATAACCTTGATAGTAAATGTGAAACGGCCCTCAGACGAATCCTGATATGATGAAGAATTTCGCATAGCGTCTGAGCAACAGGATGCTGCTTATAGGGCAACGTTACAGCCAATTGTAACCCGGGCTGTTAGGGAACGACACATGGACACAGTAAAACAGGCGAGACAGCTATTTAAGCGAAAAGAAAAGAAAGATGAAGGAACGGGGGAACGAGGGAACGAGGACGTAGAGCGGTCCAAAATGGAATAGCAAAAGGTAACGGTAATGGGCTCCCCTCTTGTAAGGACAAGGATAGAAATCTGGTTACAGATACGCAGAGTGTGTTGCATATATGGAGAAAACTTCACTTCCAGCAAACTGCTTGTTCCAGAAGGAAGCGCACGTGAAGGTATCGACGATGGCTTAGATTGCCCACCACCAAGTCAAGCCGAGAGTAACGCAGCAATATTCCGGCAGAGCTCTTCAAGTCCGGTGCCGAGGAGCTGATAACGAGTATGTACCAGCTCTTACGCACAGTTCGGCTTAACGAGTGCATGCCCGATGATTGGAATCTAAGCGTTTAATGCCCTGTGTTGGAAAAAGGTGATTCAAGTGTGTGCTTCATCTACCGCAGGATCAGCCTTTTACCAATCGCATATAAGGTCGTGTAGAGTGTGCTATGTGAAAGACTAAAGCCTGATATGGCCTTGTCAGTGTGACCAGATATTCACACTTCGACAAAACCTGGAAAAAACACAGAGAATCAGATCGACACGTACCATCTTTCGTCGATTATAAAGCTGCCTTCGACAGCCCGATACGGCAGAAGTTTCTCGAAGCCATGGCTGAGTTTGGTATTCCAGCGAAGCTGATACGTCTTTGCGGAATGACGCTGACTGATACAAAGTCTTCAGCGAAGATTGGCGAGACCTTACGGAACTAGTCTATATCAGACGAGGCCTAGAACAAGGCGACGACAGTAAACACTAGTGGCACGATATTCAACAGAAGCCACATGTTACTCGCGTACGCTGATGACATAGACATGATCGGTCGAAAACTGCGGGATGTGACAGCAACCTTCTCAGGTATACAGAAGAATTGAGCTAAAATGAGTCTAATGGTGAACGAGGACAAAACGAAGTTATCAGTTTCAACGAACAAAGAATCTACTCGTTTGGGAAACTGCGTAAACGTTGACAACTATTATTTTGAGGTGGTAGATAATTTTATCTACCTAGGCTTCGCCATCAACAAAACAAATAACATCAGCCTCGAAATCCGGAAAAGAATGCTGCTTGCCTGTCTTGATAAATGGTTCTGAATCCTGGGTTATGACACAAGCGGATGAATTGGTTCTGGCTGTATTCGAGAGAAAAATACTCTAAAATATCATCGTTAACGGAGAGTATAGGCGTCGTATGAATCATGAGCTGTACGAGCTGTACACCGACATTGACGTGGTGTGACATATTAAGGTGCAGCGGTTGCGTTGGCTAGATCATGTTGTACGCATGGACGAAAATGCTCCAGCTCGAAAAGTGACAATGATCGCGATGGACGGCGCAGAAGAGGTCGACCAAACTCCGTTGGAAAGACCAGGTTACTGAGAACCTTGCAAAACTTGGTGTGACAAACTATTTGTCTACGTGCGGTATATAATCCAATAATAGGATTGCAAGTAAGATAATAATTGTTTTGGGAAATTTGGTTCTATTTCCATCCCATAGCCTCGCGAGCCTAGCAATAATTGTATTTTTCAAATGGACATTTCCAATTTGCAATTCACACCTACGCGAAGCTGTGTTTAATTGAAAGCAGTCAGTGTATGTACAGTTTCGGCTTGAGTATTGTAAAGCAACACCACAAACACCCAATACCGGTATTTGCTAGGCCTTCTCCATATAAAGCTTCCAAATGACCTTATTTGGCAATGAGCACGGTAAATATAGCTCCATCCTTCCTTCATTTTTGCAGGCCTGCAGAAGGTATGTAATAAAGAAGGCATCTTATATGCTATTATCCCGATAAAACGCATACATGCTCGCTTCTTTTTGTCGGGCTTACCAAGGCTTATCAAAAGAGGATAACGAGGAAGGTGTTCGTGTGTTTTCGCTGCTGGGGCTTGCTTTACATTTACTTACATAAACACATTATATTTGTGTGTGAGTGCGTATAGTTTTGCCCGACGCAGTATTAGAACAAACATAAGCACATTTTTGGCGCTCCCTAAAAAAAAATCAAATTGTCTCTATGTGAATTAATTCATAAACATAGAACAGCTGGACATATAAATTTTTCTTCATAAATAGAGAAATAAAGACTGCGTCTCAAGGAAAAAAGTTTTATATATTTAGAAAATGTTTGTTTTTCTAATAATGCAAATGTATGTATGTCTTACAAAATATGAAGGTGCTCTCCAGCAGCTCCAGTCAAATTTTTCTCTTTACAAGAAGATGTATTTCTGAATAATATATGTAAGTAAAACACAAATTACAATTACACTAAGTATATTTCAACATTTATCAAACATTGTCCTTAAAATGTGTGCCAGTTTATCACACCACCCCTCCTCCCCCTCGTGGTCTATTGATCGTCTGTTATTTAGCCGGTTTTTTTGATTAAATGAAATATAAAAATGTTAACAACACAATTATGATGAATTATTCCAAGTAATACAGAAAAAATTGACAAATGAAACGAAGGAAATTACCTAACAATTGATTTTTGCTAATGCGTTGTTGTTTTTCCTCGCCTCATGGCTTTTTAGTGCTGTTCATGTTATCCTGAACGAGTTCAATTTCCGTTTTCTTACAGCCCTAGTTGTCTTGTGTTGTTGTTTTTGTTTGCACTTGTTATCCTTTTTTTGTTGTTTGTTTGTTTTTTTTTTGGTTTGGTTTCGAAAGAAAAAACTAATTAATTTTCATTCAATGAACACATTAATTAAAGGCAGGCTGATTATTTTGTAATTGTGTTTTTTTCTTTTCTGTTGTTGTTGTTGTAGTTTTTGTCGTTTTTTCCTAGGTTAGGCTTTGTTTTTTGTGTTTTTTTTTGTTATACGCTTTTGCTTTTCTTTTGTTAATCGTAATAATTAGGCGTGGTTTTTAATTGATAAATGTTTTCAATTGTGTTGTTGTTGTTCTTGTAGTGTGTGTTGGTTAAAAACCCTCCTGTTGTTGTTGCGCTGTATTGGTTAACAAAAAACGCATAGCATACTCTTTTTGTTTTTTTAAAAAGTGATTGAGAACTTTTGTTTGCCCTTTCCGTGAGAGTCATTCGCGCTGATTTAGGTTGGTCCCTACGCCCGATTTTAGTTGATAGGTTTTGTATGCTTTTGGGTTTCTTTGAAGAAAACAAAAATGTTTAACATCATGTTGAACTCGTGAAGGTGACAGACATGTATTGGCAGGCATTAACACAGAGAAGGAGATATTTTTTCCACCCTTAAAGTATGCTTTAGTTGTGAGCCATCGAGTAGTTAATGTGATTAAACATTTAATTGTTTCATTGAACGTTGTTTTTAATGCCTGCTTGTCTGCTGTGTACTTAAACCCATAACGGAAATCAATGATTATAAATGAAGTAAATGATTAAATTGCCTTTTATTTGTTTGTTTTGTTTTTGCGTTACGGTTTTGTTTTTTTCACCGTAATTATATAGAAAACACTGATTGTCGGATTAATTGTTTGCGTATTACGAATTTAATAAATATATGATTTTTTGTTTTGTTTTTATAATTATAATTAATCAATTCATTGTGTGTGTGTGTATGAAAGTGTGGGTGTGGGTGTAAGGTTTTATTTTGGAGTCGTTACCTTTAATTTTGTTTTATTTTTTGTTTGTTTTCGTCTTTTGGTGGAAACATATAAAATATTTATTAAGTCTATTTGGCTACATTTTTTGTTGTTGTTTTTCATCTTGTGTTTTCTTCACAATCATTTGGATTTTTTGGGTTGTTGTGTTGTGGTTTTTTTATTTCTTTTGTTTTTCTACATTTAAAGTTTTTCTTAATTCATATTTCTTCTGACATACCTTCGGAGGTATTTTCTTTGTATCATTGAATTTATGTGTGTGTTTGTGTATATATAGTTTATTTTTATTTCCGGTAAAGCCCAAACATTTAATGCTCTCTAAACAGACATTTATAAATTTCTATTTTCATCTATTGTTTGTATGTTTTTCTCTCAGTTTTATTATTTATATTTTTTTTTGGTTTTTTAAATACATATTTTTTATATTTAACGTCCTGGCGACAATTGCTTAAGTCTTTTTTAGTCTACAGAAAAATTTACATATACACTGTTTTTTTTTTGGTTTTTTATTTTTATCATCGGTTGTTTTTCCTTATACACTTAAAAGATCCTAAAATATATAGTTTTTTTTGGTTTTTTTTCTCTTGTTTTTTATTTATTTTTCTGTTGTTGTTCGAAGCTGTTCTATAGTCGTCCTATGTGTTTTTTTTATTGGTTGAGGAGTAGCTATTAAATATTGAACCAGGCAATCGTGGTGATGGCATTGCAAATTCACATGTAAACTAAACAAATGTCATATATCAACTGTATGAAATTATGACTCTTCTTGAGTCTCTGACAGCAAAGTCTCTAAGGAAGATTTGATATTGTGATTGGTATTAAAAAGTAACGTCCAAAAGCATAGTACTGATGCGCGTGAGGAAGTAGGCAGCAGAGTCCACGAGAGTTTTATATGAGTCTCGCCGTAAATACCTTACCCATGGTAATGCGCTTGCTGGCGCCCCCTAAAATAACGCAAGCAAGCTTGAGTTATCCAGGATAAGGAGTCTACAATTGTCGTCCCTTTTCCCAGCCATAATTTGTCAAATTGGGTATGACATTAAGGGACATACCCCCTTTAACCAAGGTGACGCCTATCTTATCACATCTGCTTCTCTATGGGTCTGCAACACCCGCTTGCAATATAGCGATCCAAATATCCAAAGCAGGTCAAACGGTTAATACTACATTGCAAAATGTTATACCCTCAACGGTGAGAGGCGGCGAAGTTACAAACCCCTTCTGCTCGACAACGATGAACCATGCATTTGTTAGGCAAGGCCCATCAGATGCCCCGTCACGGGCAGTGGCAGCTGTCATTAGGCGGATCATGATTGTGCAATGGCTTTGGAACTGGGAACCCACCTGTAAGGATAGAGATGGAAATCTGGTATCAGAGTGTGCTGCAAATATTGAGGGAACATTTTCGTACTCTGCTCGTTCCCGAAGGCAATATAAGTGACGAAATCACGTCAATCATCGTCGACGGGGTAAGTTGTTTTAAAAACAATAAAGCTGCTGGAGCCGGTGGAATGCCGGCAGAGCTTTTTAGGGCTGGCAACGTACGTACATACGGTGGACTGGATATGGATGCTCGCGGATGAGAATGTGTGACGTGTTCAATAGCTGCCACGCGGATAAGTATGAGTTTGTTTGTGGATTTGTGGTTGGCAAGAGACTACGACACCTGGTCTCTAGCTTTACTCCTGTCAGTGGACGAATCATCACTATAAGAGTGTAGGTAGAATTTTTCTACATCACGCTGATTTGTGCTCATGCCGCGACGGAGGAGGAAAGTGACGAATCCAATTTGAAGAAACATACGACCGTAGCCCGGGCCATGGTGTTAAAATCGTGCTGGGAGATTTTAATGCCAAAATAGGCCGGTAGAATGTCTTTAGCCCTACAGTCGGAAAATTAAGTCTGCATACTGACACATCGCCAAATGGAATCAGGTTGATTTCTCTGCAGCAAGCAACATGGTAATTAGCAGCACACGTTTTGACCGCAAACGATCAAGTTACGAGCTTTCAAATTGATCATGTGGTAATCGAAGGGAGGTACGCGTCTAGTGTCTTAAACGTACGAGTGATCAGGGCGGCATATTATGCACTTTTCTGCCTGCGTAACCAGGCACAGAGAAAGCTTAACATCGCTAATCTGCAACTTACTCCCGAAAATACTAGCGAGCAATGGCAACATATTGCCCACTCGATGGAATGGACTGCGCGGTCCGTACTGGGGTACGATGACGAATGTCGCAATGCCACCTGAGAATAAGATGCTGCTTACAGGGCCAAACTGCAGCCAATGGCAACGCGAGCTGTTCATGAAAAGTATAGGGATAAGGGGCGGGAGGCGACTCGACTCTTCAGGTGAGAAAAACGAGAACTGAAGGAGCAGAAAAAAGGAAAACAGGAACAGGGATGATGACCGAAAATTCTACCAGAAGATAAATGGTACGGTACTTGGAACAGGTCTTCCCTCCTGTGAAGACAAGGATGGTCATTTCGTTACGTAATCTGTGAGCGTACTGAGAATATGGAAATATAACTTCTGCGGCCTATTGATGTCTGAAAACTCGTTTGCATAAGACTGTGTACCAATCCGAAACGATAACATCTAGTGTCCCCCTCTGAGCCAAGCTGCGATAAAAAGCCGCTGGGCCTGATGGTCTTCCATCTGAGTTGTTTAAGTTGGGTGGAGATAAGCTAGTTTTAAGCATACAACAGCTGATAGAGAATATTTGGCTTCAGAAGAGCATGCCAGATGATTGAAATGGCTTATTAACAAAAAAGCTGACCGTTGTGAGTGTAAAAACTACCGTGGAATTAGCCTCTTAACGATTGTGTATAAGGTCCTCTCTAGCGTGAACGTCTAAAGCCAAATAAGGAAAACCTGCTTTTGGCAAGGCAAATTCACGACGGATCAGAGAAACACACTATGACAAATTCTGGAGAAGGCCTGAGAAATGTAAATCGGCACCTACCATCTGTTTACAATAGCTGCATTCGACTGTCCGTTACGACAGAAACTATTAAATGCTGTGACTGAGTTTGGTATCTCTGCGGAGCTGATATGACCTTGCGGAAACGCACTGGCCGTCTTGAAGTCTTCAGTGAAAATAGGAAATAACAAGACAAATTCATTTTCTACCAAGCGCGGCTTTAGACAGGGGGATAGTCCGTCATGCGATCCCTTTAACATGGGGATTATCATGCGAAAGGCTGCAGTAAACATGACTGGTACCATCTTTAACAGAAGTCACAAGCTACTCACATATGCCGATGATACTGGGATGTTACTGCGGCCTTTTCGAATATTGGAAAGCCGTTGGCAGAAGAGGATCTGGTGATAAAAATCAAGTTATTTGTTTCAACGACCAAAGAGTCACATGTTTGGGTCGCTGCAGTGAACGTTGGCGATAACAACTGTCAAATGGTTGTTGTTGTTGTTGTAACATTTGGGCTGTGTCCTGAATTCCTTCCCTGGTTTGTACAGTTGGTGCTCAGTGGACAATCTTTTGCCGAATAATCGGGTCGTTCCGTAGCATAGATCTAATAGTCTTGTGAACGACTTTCAAATGGTAGATGATTTTGCCTACCTTGGCAAAATTAAACATAATTAATAATGTTAGGCTGGAAACCAAGGGACGAGTATTAGTCGCACACAGCTGCTACTATGCGCTAAACAAGCGATTAAATAACAAAGCTCTCTCTCGACGAACAAAAGTCCAACTATATACACTGATTCTACCTGTCTCGATCTACAGCGCAGAATCCTGGGTAATAACACAAGCGGATCAATTTATTCTTGGAGTCTTCGAGAGAAAATACTTCGAAAAATATTTGAAACTATCATCGTTAATGAAGAGTACCATCGCCGTATGATTCTATAACTGAATAACGATATGTACGTAGTCAAGCGCGTCCAAGTAGGTCGACCTCAACTTCTTCGAATGGTTTAGTTCAAGAAGTTATTTTCGCAACTTGTTGTGACAAACTACCTACGGAGCGATGAAGTTCAAAGTGCTTGGAATTATTTTCTATGTGTAGCAATTAGAGGATAAATATCTTTAAAAGAAAATAAAATAAATTTTCGGAATGTGAAACTAATTTCATAGGATCTCTATGCCGGCATTAATAGCACACTGTGACAAAATGAAAAACATTTAAGAAACTTTGGGAGTGTCCTAGTGCATGTTGTAGGTCTTGTCGAGGACAACATGGCGCTGTATACCAAAGTTTTCTAACACCCTCAAAATCTTGACTTACGGTTCAAAAACCAGGTTTTCGGAGCTTTCCTCACTTGTGAGCTTATAACTCAGTCAATTATCAACCGAGTTTTGACTTCTTAACGGTTTTGGAAAGAATAATCTTAGACCTTTTCAACGATATGTACTTTTGTTACAATACAAATTGTCACATCTGTCTGCTTTTGCTTCGAAATCGCAAACTTTTGTGCTTTTTCACTATTTTTTAAATTTGAATGAATTTTTAGCCACTATTTTACTAAGATACCCGAATTTTTTTATTTTATTCTGAAAGTGTATGCTGTTGTGCGTAAAACACATATTTGAAAACCCGGTTTTTAACTGTAAGTCGAGATTTAAAGGGTGTTAGGAATCTTTGGTATACAGAGTCATGTTGTACTCGACCAGAACTACAACATACACTAGGTCACTCCCCAAGTTCGAAAGGGCTGTCACATAGTGTAATTGGAAAGTCTTGTTTGATTCAAATCAGTCAGTCTCCGCTTGACTGTTATGAAAGCAACACCACACACGCTTGTTTCGCATTCAACACAGAAAAGACACAAGTACTGACAGAGAAACAATGTTCAGCGATTGTTGGGAGAGCCCAAGAGAACAATTGGTTGGAGACCACAATATTTTCACCGTGTACAATTCGAATGCGCTGACGCATACAAGCATCCCTACCATATGGCTGTGTTCGTGCGTACGTTTATGCCTGCCACTGTTTTAAAAGTTATTAATGACAATTTGAAATAATCTGCTAACATTTTGGTTATTAACTGATTACTTAACTGAATCAATGTTTAATTGCTCTCCTCATACATACACTAATCTTTAAATATAAATATCTTTGTAATATCAATATTAAAACATTTAATTAATGTCCTATTCATTGTTATTTTCGGTTTCCTGTTTTGTTTTCTTTTATTATGTTTCTTAACCCCCAAAAATTTATAGCTATTTATCTGATTCTTTCCTGATAAATTATAACATTTATTGGTTTGTCATTTCATATTTTTTGTTGTTGTTTTGTATTATCCAATATTTTGTCTGAAACCTGTAACATGCAAATAAAGTGTGTGTTAAACTGTTTCTAAAACAATTACATATGTTGGTACAAAAAAACTTGTCATTCTAGAAATAAATTTCGTATTAACAAAATATTCGTGTAGATTCTATACGTTTCTCAAAATCGGTGCCTGAATTACAAAATCTTCAATAATTATTATTATTATTATAATTATTTGTAGTTTGTGAGTAAAAAAGAGTGATGGTAGACTTGTTTGTGTTTGTACAAGAGAAGGGAATGCCGCAATTTTGAAAATAAGTGTGCTATATGATAAAGAGAATATCTTAAAATTTCTGGTGGTGGCATTAGTTAAAATTGTCTACTATCTTTTGCAACTGTTTTTATTTTTATTTCGAAGAGAAAAGAAATTCCAGGTAACATGTCGTGCTTTCTACTAAGTGCATGTAGTTGTGGTTTTTTTGGTTGGTTTTTGCTTTGTAATTATTTATAAAATTTGAATTTGTGTTTAACTTTTCGCAAAAATGGAATTCTTGTTACAAAACGTTGCTTTACCCCAGGTAATGACGTTATATTACACATTTTTCTTATTATATTTGCACTCTGTAACTGATACAGATTGCGACAGATGCGTTTTTATTGCAAACGCCAAACGGTTTCGTTGATATTACGCATTGTCATCATATAAATTGTTGACCACTAAGCAACTTTACTGCGGGGTACTCTCTTTACTCTCATTTCTCTTTTCATTCACTCATTATCGGTTCATATATTGTATATCTTCTTCATTTTATATATAAATACATCAGATAATTGTTGTTGTTGTTCATCACCATATACAAATACATTATATATATTAAAGTTAAATACCTAATACTATTTAACAGTTATTACTTTTGTTGTTGTTGTTTAATTTTATGAACATAGCCAGCATGTTCTAATTCAGGTGTGATTTTATTTATCATTATTGTTTTTTTTTTCTCTTTTTGAATATTTGTTCATTATTATTAATCATTTATCAAAAGTTCAAATAGAAAAATATTTATGGAAATTTATCAAAATTATTTAAATAATTTTCAAAGGGGTTTAAATATTTATATCCCTTAGCAAAAAAATAAATAAATATTCTTACAAAATGTGTAAAAAATTGAATTTGTTATTCTCTGGGGGTTGGGTGGGGACAAAGGGCTACGTGTTATTACAGGATGTCATTACGTGTGTGTGTGAGTGTATTTGGTAAATTTGGCAGATTATAAATTACTTTACTTGTTTGTGTCATTGCGGGAGGGGATGGCTTACACTAGTCTTGAGCCTATTTTGTTTTTGTTAGGAGTAGGTTTTTGAACGTCTATTACCACATTTATTAACGTTTTCATTGATTTTTTTTAGCTCTTTTGTTTTTTTGTTGTTGTAATTTTATAGCCTACTACACTAAGTTCTGTTTTCAAAAATAACATTTTCATTCATCTTAACTATGTATAACATTTCATTCTAAAAACATCGATTTCGTTTAGCGTTTTCTCTAAAATGGGGCTTTGTTGGTTTTGTTTGATCTTATGTTAGGTTCTTTTTGTGTTAATGTTACTAAAACATATTTTTAGTAATGTGTAATGTGTCGGGCAATTAAATGATGTTTGATATATTGTAGCGCAGCAATAGAATAGCATACGTGAATACATATTATGTAAGTGATAAATTTTTAGATTTTAAGGATTTTTTTAGAATTTTTAGAATAATTATATGCATTGCCACAGATGCGGCAATGAGAAGTTTGAGTACGTTTAGTAAAATTTTGATAATATTGCTTCACAAAGGAAAAGTGACAACGCAAAGCTGCATACTTCCGATAGCTAATGCCTATCCCAACCAATTTTCTGAATAAATGCAAAAAACGGCTCTAATTCCGATGTTCTTGGCTGACAAGACCGGGTACGATGATTAAAAGTCTCGTAAAGGATACGAAATGACATGCAGAGTATGCTGCATATATGGAAGGAGCATTTTTTTACTCCACTCGTTCCCAAGTGACAACATCACGGCAGTCACCGCTGATGGAGTAGATTGACCAACACCGAACCTAAAAGGATGTAACTACGTAATTACACTGCTTAATAACAATTTAGTTGGGGTGCCAATGGACTGCCAGTAAAGCGATGAAAATCTGATCACGGACACGCAGGGTGTGCTGCATATATAGAAGAAACATTTTTGTACTCCGCATGTTACCAAGTGACCATATCGTTGGTAATGGTGTAGATTGTCCACCACAGAGCTAAAAAGAGATCTGTATGCAATTACGCTGCTTTAAAACAATTTAGTTGGGGTGCTGGTTGCCGATTGACTGCCGGTAGAGCTTTTTCAGATCGGCGGCGATGTGTTGGCGACGTACATGCAGCAGCCTATAAACAAGTATGTGCGCCAACAACCGCGGGATCAGCCAAGTTTGCATACTTCTGATATAGCCAATGCCTATTCCAATAAATTTTCTGAATTACTGCAAAAACTATGTTCCTGGCAGAAAAGTCCTGGTACGAAGAAGAATGTAACTGCTTGAAATTACGCCAATTATC
This sequence comes from Muscina levida, assembly GCA_964034835.1. Lineage (NCBI taxonomy): Eukaryota > Metazoa > Arthropoda > Insecta > Diptera > Muscidae > Muscina > Muscina levida. The sequence goes on along the minus strand of OZ035880.1, from coordinate 185,318,744 downwards.
AATATTAGAGTAGATCGTCCACCACCAAGATAAGAAGAGGTCTAAACGCAATTATACTGCTTAAATACTATATAGTTGGGGTGCCGATTGACTGCCGGAGGAGCTTTTTATGCAGCCGCTCATAAACACATTTAAAATGCATGTCCGATGATTGGTATCTGAATGTCCTTTAATAAAGAAATGCAATCCAATTAAGTGCACCAACTGCCACGGAATCAGCAATATACCAAGGTTACATACATCAGAGGTGGCCAATGCCTATTTAAACAAAAACACACCCCATTACGATGTTCCTGGCAGAAAAGTCCTGGTACGAAGAAGAATGTCACTGCTTGCAACGCAGTGAAGATACGATATATGCAGAAGAGGAGAGCGACGTTTCGCCTGTTCCAACAAAAAAGTATTTATGGAGGAGAAGAGATAGCACAGATATCGAAAAATATAGGGATATATGTAAAGTCCAAAAGTAACATGTAAAAGGTATGCAACAGAGATCCTCTTCTACAAAGACAGCGATGGAAATCTGGTTACGGACACGCAGTATGTGCTGCATATATGGAAAGAATATTTTTGTACTCCGATTGTTCCAAAATTATCGTTAAAATTTAAATTATTTACCACGGAGACAAAACGAGGTCCGTAAGCAATTACACTAATTTAAGCACCAACTCATAAACACGATTTGTCCTAAGAAATGCATGATTGATGATTAGAATTTCAGTGTTATATGGTCTTACTTACTTACTTAATTTCACTTTACATCCCATGTATGAGGTATGGGATAGCTACTCGCGTTGTAACGAATTAACACGCTTTCTATTTTAGATTCACAACAAAAGGCACCTATTTGTTTATAGACAAATGCGAACGTCTCTGTTTGAGAAACTTTACTAGACATGCCGATTGACTCGACATTTATACTGTGAAGTTGCTGAAGAAAACATCGAGGGGCCGGCATTGAAAGAAAGTTTTTTTTTTACATGACTGGACCATCATGCCACGGCCGGTCCTATGATCTACTCTTCAGAAAAACGATCCATGTGTGTGTACCCATTACCACGTATATAAAGCCCAGTCAAGTGGTTCACGTGAAAGACTACAGCCCATCTGAAACAACGTGAATGGACCATATCAGTTTGAGTTTAGACATGGTATATCCACGACCGATCAGATATTCAAACCCTAGAGAAGTTCGAATAAATGCAGATCGATACCGACCAACTGTTTAACGACTACAAAGCTGCATACGACTGCTCGATACGACAGAAACTATTGAATGCCATGACTGAGTTTGGTTTCCCTGCCAAACTAATACGACTTTGCGGAATGATACTAACTGACACGAAGTCTTCAGTGAAAGTAGGCGAAAATCTGACATTTTCTATTAAGCCAGCCTTTAGATAAGGCGATAGCCTGCCCTCCGATCTCTTTAACAGCATAACGGAGATGATTATGCGGAAGGTTGCAGTAAACACTACTGTTGCAATTTTTAACAAAAGCCGCATGCAGGTCGTGTATGCCGATGACATAGATATCATTGGCCGTGGATTGCGGGATGTTACGACTGCCTTTTCGAACATTGAGAAGCAGTCGGCAGAAGTGTTATTTGTTTGTTTTAACGAACAAAGAGTTTACTAGTTTAGGATGGTGATTTCTAGTGTTGATTTTGTCTTCCTTGGCTCGCAAACCGCTGCTACTATGCGATAAGCAGTCGATTTAATGACAAAGCCCTCTTTCGACGAACAAAGATCCAACTCTACCACATACTGATCCTATATTTTTTTATGCTGGGTTATGACACAATCGGATCAATCTATATTGGGAGTAAGAGCAAAATGCTTCACAAATTATTTGTACCTGTTACTGTTAACAGCGAGTACCGTCGTCATAAAGACATTGACTTACTCAAGCGCTTTGACATAGACTGAATGCGTTGGCTGGGACATGTAGTACTAATGGTATCCAATAATCCAGCTCGAAAAATCTTCGGAAATAAAATCGATGGGCGGTGTAGGACGCGGCGGCCAAAACCTCATAGAATGGACCAGGTAAATAGCTGTCAAAGACCGAGCGCAAAATACTGAAGCACTTGGTATTTCCATGACTTTAAAGAAAAAAACCCAAGGGGCACTAACAAATATGCACGACTTGTCTTCTTTGTTGAGAACATCTTTGCAACGGCGGGTAAGTCACCGATTATTTTGTGAATAACTGAGATGATAATGAGGAAATTTGCAGCAAACACGAGTGGCACGATATTCAACAAAACTTCAGGATGTAACTGCATCCTTCTCAGACATACAGAAGGAGTCAGCAAAAATGGATCAGTCGAGAGTATCGACGTCGCCAGAATCATGAGCTGTATTCACTACTTTCGATGTTGTGATCAAGAAGTAATGAAATAAACACGCCTCAAATCGAAACCACTTCACTAAAATTATATGTTAAGGGTTTAAGTTTTTTTTGTTCGATCTGTTTTGTATGAACATTGATATTTGGAAATGGAAGGTCCTTCCTCAAATAAATTAGCTAAATTTGAGATTTCATCCTCAGCCAGTACAATTTTTTTGAGTGTCCTTTTGTCGTACGTCTTTGTTAAATACTTTATTGTTTTAAAAAGTAAATTTTATCGTACCAAAAATAACTTATGGTACCAAAATTACACTTTATTGTAACTAATAGTACATTCATTGTACCAAAAAGTATTTTTACTGAACCAAAAAGTACACTTTATTGTACCAAAATATACATTTATTGTACCAAAAAGTACTTTAATTGTATCCTTGTACCAAAAATACTTTTTATTGTATCAAAAAGTACACTTTATTGTACCAAAAAGTATTTTATTGTGCCACAAAGTACACTTTATTGTACCAAAATCTACATTTGTTGTACCAAAAAGTACCTTATTGTAACACAAAGTACACATTATTCTATTAAAAATGTACATTCCTGTACCAAAAATCAAAAAGTTTACTCTATTGTATCAAAAAGTACAATTTATAGTACCAAAATAAACATTAATTGCACCAAAAACTACACTTATTACACCAAAAGAAAACTTTATTGTAACTAAAAGTACATTTAATGTACCAGAAAGTACTTTTACTGTACCACAAAGTACACTTTAATGAACCAAAATGTACATTTATTGTACTAAAAAGTATTTTTATTGTATTTATATATCAAAAAAAAAACATTTATTGTATCAAAAAGTACACTGTATTGTATAAAAAAGTACTTTATTTTACCATAAAGTACTTTTACTGTGCCACAAATTAAACTTTATTGCACCAAAAAGTACAACGAACATTTACTATCGTAACTGTCCCAGCTAAAGATGATTTCACCAATATTAGCTACACTTGTTAATAAATATCTTAAACAATCAAAAAAAAAAAAAGAAGTTAAGCAAATGGGTTCTCATAGTGAATGGTTGTGAAGTTTTTCAAGTCTATGCACTCAAAAAAGAATTCTCATTTTGTTGTTAATTCTGGTGCATAAGACTTGATAAACATTTTGCAATCATTATACCGAAGTCTGCTGATGAGGATTCGTGGCATTATGAGAATATCATTCCGTTCTTAATTCCTAACGACGTTTCAGCTAATTGAAATCACATCTCTACAAATTCATTGAAAAATTTTTTCCCGTACAATATTCTATAAAGCCGCTGAGATATCCATTAATCATTTAATTGCCACTTTCAGTTGTTTTTGAACGCAAAATAAGAGAGTTCCTAACTGAACTTCCTTTCTTTCTCTCTCTTGCCAATATTTTCTGATCCCTTTACTGATCCTTTTGTAAACATCTCTTACTCTCTCTCTCTTACTATTGATGTAAATTTAAATTTTGCTAAAAATGTCACTGAGCTGAGTGTGTGTAATTGTGTGTGAGGGTGTGTGTGTGAGTACATTGGATGAGATTTAAATGAATACTATTAAATCAAATACCCGTATATAATTTTCTTTTAGTTTTGTTTTTGTGATTTTTCTTTGGTTGTTGTTGGTTTATACATTGAGGTGTTGTTGTGTCATCTGTTATTCTATGTCATAGATCGTGTTGTTTTTGTTTTGGTTTCCGCTATTCATGTGAGCTTTTGTGTTTTTGTAGGTTGCTTCATTACTGTTTTAATTTTTGTTTTTAGCAATTTATTTTATTTTCCTGTTCATCGCACATCGTATTCATTAAATTTGGTTTTGAATTTTTGTTTTCGTGTGTTTTTTGTTTTTCCCATGAACAATTTCTATTTAGCTATTGTCTGCAGTCCTTGTGACATTTTCAAGTGATTTGTTTGTTTTATTATTCGTCTTCGTCTTTTAGTATAACTCAAATTTAGTTTTGTGTGTTTGTATTTTTTCTTCTTTTTTTTTAATCTAAATTTCATTTTCGTTTACGTTACGATTTCGCTTGTTTTGTTTTTTATTATGGTGTGTATGTGTGTTTGGTTTATTTGTAGTTTTCTTTTTTGTTTAGTACAGATTAGAGAGATTTCTCAAAAGGCGCGCTTAAGGCGTTTTCTTTTGGGAACAACGCTTTTTCTGTGTTTAGGGTGGGGTTCGTTATGTTGTTGTGTTGTGTTGTTGCTGCTGCTTCTGTTAATTCTATGCCTCGGGACAGCACAACAACACTTCTTCTTCTTCTTCATCTTATTATTATTATTATTGTGTTGTTTGGCCAATGCCGAGCGTTTCGGCAACAACTAATGCTGCTGCTGCTGCCATTTCTTGTTTGTTTTGTTTAAAATATAAAATCGCCACAGTCCATGGCATAATCAAAATCTTCACCGCCCAAATCCTCCACTGTCGAGCCATGAAAATCAAAGCCTCCGATGTCGGTGTGATAGACGGCCCCACTGCAGGAGGTATCAATAAGATTGGTGCAGTGCGTGGTTGGCAGTGCGTGTAAAGTGAAAGTGTCTTCACACTGTGACCAAGTAAGACCTAAGGAAAGGAGAGGCAAAAAGCAATAAAGGCAACATCATTAGTACTAGGTTTTGCCAACGAAAATTAACACAAGTTTAAAAATTTACCTCCACTCCATACACCATTGGGCAGTGTCGCCCATCCCCATCCATGACCCCAGGGTAGGACACATGCTAGTGATGCCTTAGAATCGGGATTTTTGCTTAAGATCGCTACGGCTGCATCACTTTTCACCAAAGGATTCTGATTGTAGAACGCTCGTTGTGTGGCCAACGTCGAGTGTGATTTGCCATTCTTAAGAGCCTTACGTTGTTTTACTTCGGATGTGGTGGCAGCTGTATATAGGGGGATTTAGTTTTATGGAAATATGTATATTTAGTATATTTAGTAAAACAGTTATGTTGTTGTGTTTTATTTACATTTTTAGGTAAATATGTTTCCTTTACTTATTTCGTGGGTCATGTCCGAAAATTGGATCCAATTTAATTCCATTAACATTCTAATATTTTCTTTGTAAAAAAATCAGGTCAAGCATAAGATTGTAATTGCCTTACACACTTTCTAATTTTAATTAAAAAAAAATTAATCGAAATTAAAAATTCGATTCAAAATGTAAACATTCAAAACTATCCACTTGATGTTGATAATGTCCAATTAAAAATCTAATAGTCGTGATTATTGTTAATATTGTTAAGATTTTCTAAATAACAAAAATTTTTATAAAACAGAAAAGAACTCAAGAGCTATGTATCTGATTGTATGAGTAAGTAACCACATGGAGTAATAACTAAAGTTTTACTACAACATTTCCAATTGAAATTCAATGAAAATCAATTGAAATTATAAAATTTTATTTGATTTTCAAACATTCCATTTGAAATTCAAAACTTATCAATTGGTATTCAAAAATTCCACTTAAAATTAAAAAAAAAATATCAATTCAAATTTAAATTTTTCATTTGAAAATTGAAATATATCAATTAAAAACTTGGCAGTTGGAATTCAAAATACATCAATTGATATCAATTCAAAACTCGTGAATTGAAATTCAAAATTCGTTAATTGAAATTCAAAAATCTTCAAAACTCTTTCAACTGATGAGTTTTGAAATTCTATTGACTAGTTTTGAATTTGAATTGATTTTCTTTGAATTTCAATTGAAAATGATGTAGTATTATGGTAACCACAATTTCTCCTTCTTCTTATTTGGCAGCAGCAACACAAATTCAACCATCAGTAGCCTCACCTTGAAAAGTATTTCAAGCGCTTTTGTCTTTTGCGCTCCGTGAATAGCATTATGCAAACATTTGAGGGTCATTGTCGCGGAGGTGAATCAAACCCATATCAATCGATATCATTTGACCTTAGTAACATAACCTAAAACTCCATTTTGCTGTACTATGTCACAATTTTATTTTACAGTGGTTTGAAGTTATAAATTTTTTGACATTTGGGACAGTTCATGTCTCCGAAGACCTATATCAAAATTTTCAGAGGTCATTTCATTTTGGTTTGATTCTAAAAATTAAACTTAATTTCCCTTTACACCCTATGAATTAGATATAGGATGCTTCTCGCGTTGTTGTGAATTAACACGCTTTATATTTTAGATTCACCAAAAACGGAACCTACTTGTTTATCGACGAATACGAGCCACTGTTTGAGAAGGTAGTAGTAGACATGCCGATTCTCTTGACACATATACTGCGAAGTTGCTGTCGACAACAGCGAGGGGGCCGGCAATGAAAGAAAAATGTAGGTAACTGGAACCGGGAATCTAACCACGTATCTTCCGCATGGCCACGGCCGGTTTGATTTGATTAGTTTGATTCACAGCCGAAAAAGTGTGTTGTACACAATGCACACCAAGTTTAGATAACAGCTATTTCACCTTGTCCATCCAATGAAGTTTTGATCGACCCATCGGACCACCCCAGATTTACTCCCAAATACTTTTTTCGAGCTGTAGTATTTACGTCCATTCTTACAACATGTCCCAGCCATCGCAGTCGGTCATTGTGAACGCGCTTGACTACGTCCATGTCGTTTTACAGCTCATAATTTATACGACTACGGTACTCACGGTTAACGATGATGTGTCCAAATATTTAGCGAAGTATTTTCGTCTCGAAGACTCGCAGAATAGATGGGTTTGCTTGTGTCATTACCCAGGATTCTGCGCTGTAGAGCAAGACAGATAGGAACAGTGTCTGGTAGTGTTTAATCTTGTTTGCCAAAAGAGGGTTTGGACTTAAATCGCTTGCTCAGCGCATAGTAGAAGTGGATTGCGATCAATACTAGTCTGACAGTATTATTATTTTTGTATATGGCAGTGCCAAAGTAGACACAATCATCAACCACTTCAAAGTTATAGTAGTCGACGTTCATGCAGCCTCCAAAACGTATAGACTCTTTGGACGCTGACACAAATAACTTTGTTCTCATATATCACCTGACCCACATCTGCCGACCTTGTTATCTACTGCTTCTCACTGCTTGAAAAGGCCGCAGTAACATCCCGCAGTCCCCGGTAAATGATATGTATATCATCGGCATACTCGAACAGCATGTGACATGTTTTAAAGATGGTATAAGTCGTGTTTACTGCACCTTTCCGCATGATCATCTCTACTAGGATGTTAAAGCGCTCGCATGACAGACTATTGACTTGTCTAAAGCGTCGCTTAGTAGTGAATGGATTTGTTAGGTTTTTTTTTCTATTTTCACTGAAGACTTCGTGTCGGTCAGTGTCATCCCGCAAAGTCGTAGCTGCGTCGAGGAGATACCAAACTAAACCATAATAGTTTATGTCGTATTGGACAGTCGAATGCAGCGATGTAAATATAAATAAATAGTAGGTGCATTTCTTTGATTTTCTCCAGAATATGCTGTAGTGTGAATATCTGGTCGGTCGTGTATTACCAGATTTAAAGTCACACTGAAAAAGTCCAACTATGTTCTTTCAGATGGACTTTAGTCTTTCACATAACACACTCGACAGCACCTTGTATTCTGTAGGTAAAAGGCTGATCCCGCGATAGATAAATCGTCTTTCTTAACCTCAAGACATAGAACATGCAAATCCCAATTATCGAGCATGCATTCCTTGAGGCAAATCGAGTTTATAAGCTGGTGCATGCACTTTGTCAGCTCATCGCCGCCGGCTTTGATATTGCCGTGCTGATCTCGTTTTAGCTCGTTGATGTGATTTCGTCACGTATGCTGGTTCGGGAACGCACAAAGTACACAAGTGCATATGTCCATATGTGCAGCACATTCTGAGTGTCCGTGACCAGATTTCCATCTCTCTCTTTTTACAGGTGAGGATATCTGGACAAAAACCTTTGTTTTTAACCGTTGGTAAAACTTTCGGGCTTACCTTTATTTCTGAAATTTTCGATATCCTGACTCTCTTTTCTTCCATAGACGTCTTTTGCGTCTAAGAAGGAGTTTCATATCCCTCCCCTTGGCATTATAACCTTCCATCATTGAACGCGTTGCCCATTGCTCGACATTCGAGGGCTAGTTTGGGAATATCGGAATAAGATGGGTTTGTTTGCAATAACTGAGAGAGTTGGTTGGAGTAGGCATTGACTATATCGATGATATGCAGCTTTAGGATGTCTAGCTTCTTTGGTGTTTAATTATAAAGCGCTGCTTAAACCCGTGCATACCGTGGCGCATGGCACATACGTCCATACCTCGTAACACATGCATTCCAACGATTACCAGTTTCTTGTCTTTTGATTTGGGAATATCCTTGTTGCCTTTTGTATATCTTTATGAGGTAATCTGGTTCCACTCACACTAACCAGTCTGAATCCGTTATCGGAGGTGTTGTTGTGTAGACTGAATTTTTCGACTTCTGAACCAAGAGCATTCTCCCTGCCTATTTTAGCATTAAAATATCCCAGAACAAATTTAATGTATTTTCTCTAGGCGCTCATAGAATGCATCATTAATCTGTTCTTTTTTGTCTTCCGTCGGGGAGTATACACAAATCGGATTCCTGCTACTAAACCGATATAAAATTGTTTCGTTACTAAATTACTGACTGAACACTGCCCAGACCACACGGTTTTACCTAGATTTACCTTATAGAGTAGTTGGTTGATAAGAAGGGATTTTTCGATAATCGTACTTTTAGGGGGTGAAAAATACCAAAAAGGGGTCAATCTGGTGCCACCACTCAAACCATACGGCTAGCTTTTATTGTGGAAATCTATATGAATACGGTCACAATTATAATTCTATTCTATAGATCTATAGAGTGATGCATAAAATGATTGTTCTAAATTCGTACATTTAGGCCTACAAAAGGCCTAGAAAGAGATAAAACTGGCATATCACCCAGACCTAACGGCTCAATGTAGAATCGCGAAAATGGTGGTGAATATTTATTTTATGGATACGAAGGGATTTTTCAAATTTCATATTTTTCTTGGGTGGGAAAAAGCCTGAAAAGGGATAAAACTGGTATCATTACCAAGACCTAATGGCTGAAGTTAGCACACTAACATAAAGGTGAATAATTTTATGGAGTAGTTATGCGAGATGAAGGGATTATTCGAAATTCTTACTTTTAAGGGAAAAAGACCGTAAAATTTAAAAAACTGCTACTATCAACCAGACCAAACGAGTTGGAGCATATTTTTATGAATTTTGTAACCCCCCAAAAATTGGAATTTGTGTGGGATGTTGGAGTAGTTTAAATCCGATCTTGCATATCTTAGAACTTAACCTCTGCTTCTGGACAGAAGCTTACATACCAAATTTTAGCCCGAAAGCTAAAAAATTACAGGGAAATACGGACGGATACCCCCAAAAAGGAGGAGTGTGTATGGAAGGTGGGAGAAGTATTCGTCCGATATTACTCATCTTACAACGTAAGATCCTATTGTACGATCAAATTTCAGCTCGATATTTCCTAACCTACGGTTGTAATCACGGGGGCAGTTAGGCAGACACCCCAAAAAGGTAGTTTGAATGGGAGGTGGGAGTATTTTTTGACCGACATTGCTTATCTTAGAAAGAAGCCTCCGCTTAGAGATTGAATCTTGCGTACAAAATGTCAGCTATATACCTCTTAATATACGGCTGCAATCGCAGGGACAGACCCCAAAAAGGGGGACTTTGTATGGGAGGTGGGAGTAGTTTTTGACCGATCGGGCTTATCTTAGATCTTAACCTCCGCTTTGGGGACAGGTGCATGTAAACAAATTTCAACTCGATATCTCTTAAACTGCGGATGTAATCGCGGGGACAGACAGACGGTCACATTTAAATTGACTCAGATTTCGATGCTGATCATTTATATATATATATATATATATTAATTTGTTACTGAAAGACCGAAGAATGCTTTACAAAAATTTAGTGGTAATACTGATGTCGAATTGTTTCTTTTTCAATTTTGTTGCTATTCTTAGTCCTTTTTTAAATAACTTAAGTTTCAAAATGTAAAACAAGACCAAAAACTTATAAGTGTCTTAGTATTCAGTTTTTAAAAGTGAATTCCACATTCAACTATATTAAAAACATCTCTTAAAATATTTCTCTTAACACTCTGTAAAAATCATTGTTTCTTTATTGTGTACACATTTTAATATTTTGCTTATTATGCCTTTAATTTTATTTTCCATTTTCTTTTTCCATTACAGTTATAATTAAAGCTCCTTTAATAAAGGGTAAGACAATCAATTCCATTTAATACAACTCCCATGGGGGATGTCTTAACATCAGAGCTTCATCCGATATTTTTATGTTTCAGTGACACGCAAGCGAATCACAAAGAAGTACAAAAAAAAAAACAAAACAAAAAACACGCACAAAATGAGCAACACAATTATGCCACTTTCATGTAGATATTATAAAGAAAACAAAAAAAAAACGCAAGGTAACTCCTCCAAACATGTGATGCTAAAAACACAAACATCTCTATTTGGGGCTAAATAAGCTGATATTTTATTCCAAACCCATCAATACCTAATTAAAAAAGGAAAAAAGACCACGACGACGACGACGATAGAACCAAAGTCAAATCTTTGTATGTGTAGCAGTGTGCGGCAAGTGACCCAAGCATGCACGTAAAGGAAACAATTTACTTAAGTGAAGTGTATGGGAGACATTTGAAATCTTAATAAGGTGTATACATAAAAGAGTACGATAAACGAGGGTTGTATGATAACTTATGATAAGACAATGATCTCAAATGTGTTGCACAGTGTAATAAGTCGGAATTAATTCTATTCTGTAACATTTGGCGTTGTTTTACTGTTTTTATTCTTAGATGTCATTTAATTTTTAGTTGGAAATTGTTTCATGACAATTTTATATCAACTCTTCGGTTATCATACAACCCTCGCGCTTCGGTGTACTCAGTCGTACGAAAGTATTTAGCAATGATAGTAGTGTGTACTCTATGTATACAGGGGGATAAAAAGTAGTTTACACTTACGTCGTATGCGTACCAATGGTCTGCGTAAGACATTCATTAAATGAGGTTTATCCACAACCAATTCAATTTGTGGAGGTGGTGGCAACTGTTTGTATACGAATGAATGAGATTTAAAACAGATTATACACAAACAAATACAATAAACACACACGCACACATGTATACGGTGCAGGATATTCTCTGCATACATATATTGGATGGAGATGTGTATATGTAGATGTGGGCATGGTGGGAATAGTAATAAAAACCGACAACAACAACAGCAGCGGCAGCCAACTAACGTAATTAGATTGTTTTCTCATTTTATGGAACTTTATTGTTTTTTTATTCATCATTCTTCTTGTTTTTTGTTTTGTTTGTTAGTGTGCTTGCTGGTGCTAGTGTCTGTGTCTGTGTCTGTGTCGCTGTTGTTTTTGTCTGTTGTTATTGCTTTTATCATCATTCTCCATTCATCCATGCAATGAATGGATTGTGGTATTTGTAATAATGGCCGAGCATAAGCACAAAACGAAGGATAAAGGATTTGTACGAGGCAGGAGGGAGGTGCTCGAGGGACGTGAGTTCTAGGGTGTATAGTAGTGAGATTTTTGTATGAATGGCGGATGTAAGTGGTGTTAGTAAAGGCGTTGCCTCTTCAGCATTTTTCTAAGAAGACGGCGACGACGATGATGGCGATGGTGCTGATGTCGATGCTTGTAATGATAGTAGTTCATATAGATACACACATTCATACATTCAAATTAGAGTGACTCAAAGTTTGACAAAAGTTTGATATTTCTCATCGAATTGTTATAGGCAGGTTTTCGCAGTGTCTGCCGTGTTGGCAGATCAAGTAGGAGAATATTTTTCATGATGCAACTTTCATTTGAAAATAAACTGAGAAACAGAGAAACTGTTTTTCAAATAATCAACAACATCATGTATAATATTGATACGCTATTTATATGTTGAATTGCAATGTTATTAATTCACTAGTCATATACAGTACAACATTTTTAAGCTCATTGATTTGGGACTCAATTCTGAGAACTGTACGTGAAAGTAGCCCCAAAAAGAAGAAGTTCTGCACCATTCGCTTTGTCAAGTTACATGACATAATAATTTAATATTGATATGAAGTTAGTAAGTATCGTATAGGGGAATTTGTCACGTTTTAGGCTCTTTTGTTTGACATACAATAAATACTATCAATCATACGCCACGAAGTACAATAGTGTTATTGTAAGTGCTACACGATTTCAAACTTACAAACTTCAAATCGATATTAAATTATTTTGGCATGTAACTTGACAAAACGAATGATGCATAACTTCGTCTTTTTGGAGCTACTTTCACGTGCAGTTCTCAGAATTGAGTCCCAAAATCATGTGTTGTATTGTGTTATTAGGAAAACTTATTTGTTAATATTAATATTAGTACCATTTTTAGTACCATTTTTGAAAGCTTTGTTTAATTTTACCTCCATCCTCTTTCCATTTATTCTCATCGCTGCTATAAACTTTGCAATTATTTTGCATAACAAATGTTATTCAATTTGTAAAATTTTCCTTGTTTCCCTTATTTTGAAAATTCAATGAGCACATCACTTACATTTCGAGTCACTCTAAATACTATGCTAAATTTTTCGCCTAAGTATGCAAACATTAATACTTACTGTTTTTGTAATAGCATCGATCCATTCACTATACAAGAGAGAGAGAGGGAGGAAACAGAAGAATACAAAAGAAAAAAATAAGCAAACGAAATCATTACATTGAAAACAACAAAATCAATATGGTCATAACTTTAATAACCATTACAAATTCGCTAACGACGACCCTTAAGCCCAAATGGCGGCTTTGTGAACGGAACACCTTACCTAACTTCCTGTTCTGATTTTGCCAACATCCAATAGACTTTGGAACGTTTTCTACGCGAACCCAGTGCAATCAGATGTGAGACACTACAACCATCGGGTAGTGGAGGACGCCGGGGTATCTGTCCAGTCCAATGGGCGATAGCCAACATTTCGGGTGCCTCTTTCACCAGAATTTTTCCTGCGGGTGATGAACGTCCTGGTTCTGTAAACCAGGCCATGGTCGAGTCGTCGTAGAGCACCACCCATTCTTCGGACCATCGATTCCATAGCAGTTGTTCTGAAAGGAAGAAGGGAAGATATGGTAATCTGTTAGAAAGAAAGGTTTTGATTTGGAAATAATGTATACTAGGCTAGAATAAGACTCAGGGATTTGTATACATACGACGCACAGTGGCATTTTGGCGGAAAAAATAGGGGTTTTCAACTTTCCAATATTAAAATTTTAATGATATGGTTTTGTAAAGAAGTATTTAGATAAGAAAAATTCAACAACGTTTTTTATGAAAGTGAAATTTTGTATTTAAAAAAATTAACAGAAGTCAACGGAAATTTATTCAATGAAATTAGATTAAAATTATTGTCCAAATAAAGTACTTTTTGTGTGTGTACGTTTATAGCTATGGCTTTTGTGTTATTTTTCAGTGAAAATATAGCACTTACTCTTTTATAAGAAAAAAAAAATTATTGAAATTGGAAAGATATACTAATTATTATAATTTATCAAAAATTATACTAAAAAATATCAACTTTTCACTTTTTGATGGAAAAAAACTTTATGTGCTTTGCTTTGCTTAGCCCTCTAACTATAAAAAAATGAAAGGTCCGAGTCTGTACTTTCAATTAAGAAAAAAAAAATCACTGCCAAATACCGTCCCTTTTAGTAACATCGATTTTAATGCATGCATTTGTGCGATATTTTTGGTGTATTTTAAGGCTAATATCTTTCGCGGAGGGTTGTTGGTGATATTCTTTTCTTTTGTATGGAGACAACACGTGTTTAACTTTTGAATAAAAATTAAGATTTTTTAATTTATATGAAATTTTCATATGATTCTAGACAGAGAAGAAAAACACCTAAAATCAAAAACTTTCAATGGGCGTAAAATCTAAAGTAGGCGTGGCATCTCCAATATATACAATTTTTTTTATAAGGAGAACTCAATTAAGAAGTGTCCCGAATTTCGAGTCCCTAGGTCCAAAAATACAAATTTTGGCAAGTGCAGTTATATGGGAGGTGGGTGTGGCAGTAGGCGGTTTTCCAAGATTTTTTCAAAATTTCTTAATTTAGCCCAGAGAAGTGTTTCTGCAAAATTTCATTGCTGTACGACCACTCCTTCTATTTTTTCCAAGAAATGTAGGGGGGGTGCCACTGTGCGACGTATGAGTTATGTCGAACTATGTCATAACGTATACGCTTCTGATCTCTTTTACCAAAACATCACAGACAATGAATGATTTGTAGTAAATAACAATATAACATTTTGTTACATAATATTAAATTTAAAGTTACTGTGCTCAACGATTAACCAACGTGTCAGTAGTGGATCCATTGAGATGTTAAACAGATCTAATGGTCGGTATCAGAGAATGACAATAAGTACTCGGCATTAATGTATACTTAAGTACATATCCATAATTTGTATACTTGTGTGGAACTATACCTAACACACAGAGAATACTTACAAACTCTTACTTGCGTTGAAAAAGACATGTTTGCACACTATTTATAACGAACATTACCTCTACCTACCCTTACTTTTGTTTCTCATACACAAGTATACACAAAATACACTCGACGCACACGATGTCAGAAGCCGAAGCAGACTCAACTTAATTATGAAGTTTTTTTTATCTACGATAATGATCATCATAAATCATCGTGTTTGATCGTTCTTACATTCGTCAAAATGGGTGACATTAGTACTCATGTACATTCCCATACTCTACGGAACAGAAATAGCAATTGGACATGTATAACTAGCACCCAACACAACCAACACTTGTAACAACATGTGCTGGGTTCTCGTGTACTTGGGTATACCAATGCACGAGTGTGTGCAGGTATGGGCATGGTTTGATCGTTTATTCTTTACACATGTACATGTTTGGACATTAATACTTCAACAGTACTCTTATTATGCATTTTGTCATTCTCTGGTCGATATTTGTCCGCAAAGTCTTACCAGCATCGCAGGGATACCAAACCTAGCTAAGGTATCTAATAGTGACTGTTATATTGACTTTCGAATGCAGCTTTATAGTGGATAAAATGAATGACGAAACATTTTTGGGAATGTAACATACACACCCTATGGGAAAGTGGTTGACCTTTAAGCTTTCACATAACACACCCAAATGGACCCAGGATCGACTTTTACACCCTTACCCTTAAGGATAAGGTTGTATATAATTTGATATGAAAACAAGTGTAACGCATTAAAGAAGACGTGTTAGACCCCAGGTGTCTTAAGACTTAATTCGTTTCATGTCTTTTCAAGACGATTGAGCCTTGTCCGTCTGCCTGAATATTATTAATATTAATATTTTCTAAAATGTAATAATGGGATTGTAAATGGGCAGAATAGCCCACTCCTAATGGCACCTGCTATACAACAAATTAACTATTACTTCCAAACGGAAAAAATTTATCAGTTTAAATACTTAATGATGTCAGACAAACCTTCAGAAAATCTAAACTTTGTCACTCCCGTTCTGGTATCTCCCATAAATATGACCGAATTCATCATCATGGTTTTACAGACATATCTTGTTTGTAAGTACACTAAATTCAGTCGTATTTGGCGTGAGATGGGTGCTTAAAAAAATTTACTCAGAAATGAATATATTGGCTATATCTTCCGATCTCTTCTGGTACCTCCTATACAAAGTTATATATTTTTATAATATTAAAATTTGTTCCATAACTTCCACATGGACAACTAGAGGATTTTTAAATTCGGTCAGTTATTTGATCTTGCAATAGTAGGCGAAACCTCAGAAAACCAAATCTTTTGACACACCCTTCTTGTACCACCCATAAAAATTACCCAAATGGACCCAAAGTTTTAAACGCATATCTTTTTTTGTAAATACACTGAACTTAGTAAAATGATACACAACGTAGGCATATACTATACGTTTATTTACATTAAAAAGAATACGTAGTGCTGCCACTAATGGGAATTTCGCGGAAATTAATATTGTTCCATCATTTTTTTAAAAGAATCTCCTCAAACGTCGAAAAAAGTTTACTTTTAATATTTTCTATTCATAGGAGGGCTCAGACAAGCCCAGAATGACAGAGCAATATAATAATATAATTTCCTCTTTAGATGGAAAAAGCGTCTATGAAAAAAAAGAGAGAGACAGGATATTGGAATTATAGGGATATAGATGTAGCCCAAAAGTTCTACCGCAATATAAAAAGGTATGGTTTTGGAACATTAATCCCTACCTGTTAGGACAGAGACGGAAATCTGGTCACGAACTCTCAGAGTGTGCTGCAAATATGGAGGGAACACTTTCGATCTCTTCTCTTTCCCGATGGCAGCATAAGTGACGAAATCACACCAATCATCGACAATGGAGTATATTGCCCACCACCGAGTCAAAACGAGATAGGCACGGGAATTGCACAGTTTAAAAATAATAAAGATAATGGAGCTTTTTAAAGCCGACGGCGGTGAGCTGGCGACGTACATGCACCAACTCATAAATATGTCTTGTGTTTCAGAAAGGGAATCCAAGTGTGCGTACCAATTATCGCGGAATCAGCCTTTTACCCATCGCTATAAGGTCCTATCTAGTGTGAAAGACTACAGCCCATCTTAGCGAACATGATTGGACCTTATCACTGTGACTTAGACCTGGTCAGTCCATGACCGACCACTAACGAACTAACAGATCCATTTTCTACCAAGCGAGGCTTTAGACAAGGTGATAGTCTGTCATGCGATATCTTTACCCTCAAAATAGAGATGATCATGCGGAAAGCTGCAGTAAGCACGACTTATAAAGGGTCCGCCATCTAAAACTTTTTCCACTAGTGCTTATTTCGTGAATGGTAACACTTAACTCATGCCTGATTTGACAGATAATTAGTTTTATCCTTCCGCTAAACGAATATGGTTGTGTATACGCTTGAACAACGCTGGGAAAAATTGCGACATTACTTTGAAAATCATCAAGCCGATTTTGCCAAAAAAAAATCATCTTTTCAGATGAAGCTCATTTTGATCTTGGCGGGTATGTCAACAAGCAAAATTGTCGCATTTGGGGCACAGAAAACCAGCACGCATACATTGAAAAGCCGATGCACCCAAAACGAGTCGCTGTTTGGTGCGGATTTTGGTCCGGAGGCATAATTGGGCCATTTTTCTTCGAAAATGTATCATCATCATCAAATCAAATATATCATCTTCATCAAAAGTCAAATGCTGCTGGCGTATGCCAATGACATATAATATATTTCATTGGCCGCTGACTACGGAATGTTACTGCGGCATTTTCGAACAGTGAGAAACAGTCGGCGGAAGTGATTCTGGTGATAAATTAGGACAAAACTTAGTTAAATGTTTTAACGAACAAAGAGTCTACTCTGTGTGAAAATTGACAACTACAACTTTGAAGTGGTAGATGGTTTTGTCTACCTTGTCTCCGCCGTAAACAGAAATATTAATGTCAGCCTGGAAATCAAGAGACAAGTGTTGATCGCAAACTGCTGCTACTATGCGCTAAGCAAGCAATTTAATGACAAAGTGCTCTCTCCAAGAATGACACAACCGGATCAATCTATTCTGGGAGTTTTTGAGAGAAAAATACTTCGACAAAAATTCTGGACCCATAATCGTTAACTGCATGTATCGTATTCAAAGAACCACGAGCTGTATAAGCTGTACAACATCGAAGTTGTCAAGCGCGTTAAAATAGATCGAATGCGCTGGGCGGCGCAGGAGGGGCTACCAAAACTTCGTTGAATGGATCACTATCTACGGAGCGCAAAATACCGAAACTCTTGAAATACTTTTCTACGTGCGGCTACTGTCAGATGAATTCGTGTTGCTGCTGCCAATTAAGAAGAAGAAGAAGTTTTACAACACTTTCGGCACTTAAAGTTCACTCACCTCTACCTCCATATCAAATTTTGGACTTCCACCCTTAAACTATTTTTCACGCCCCAATTCGTTCAATGATCGAATATAAAAAATTTGGTCTACATATTCATATCTGTGTTGACGACCCCCGCAAACGATATAAGGACCATGATTTAAGGATATGCACCTGGAATGTCCGAACTCTTTACAGAGATGGTGCCTCTATCCAACTGGCGGATGTCCTCGACAAATACAAGGCTGACATCACTGCCATACAGGAAATGAGATGGACGGGACAGGGATGCACACGACGAAAGAACTGTGACATCTTTTACAGCTGCCATGCAGAAAGACACGAATTTGGATGTGGTTTCATAGTCGGCAAGAGACTTCGACACCTGGTCTCGCGGTTTAACTCTGTAAGTGACCGTATAGCCACCATTCGCATCCGGGCGAAATATTTTTACATCACGCTGATTTGTGTACACGCCCCGACGGAAGATAAAGACGATGAGATTAAAGATGCATTTTACGAGCGCCTAGAGGAAACATACGACCGCTGCCCTGGCCACGACATTAAAATTGTTCTGGGAGACTTTAATGCAAAAATAGGAAGGGAAGATGTTCTTGGTCCATCGATCGGTAAATTCAGCCTGCATACCGACACGTCAGACAACGGGTTTAGGCTGGTTAGCTTCGCAGCGGGAAGGAACATGGTAGTTAGTGGCACCAGATTCCAGCACAAAGATATCCACAAGGCAACTTGGCTATCCCCCGATCAAAACACCAAAAATCAAATTGATCATGTGGTAATTGATGGCAGGCATGCATCTAGTGTCATGGACGTGCGTGTGATCCGTGGTGCTAATATTGGCTCGGATCATTACCTTGTTGCAGCCAAGGTTCGCACAAGGTTGAGCAGAGCGAAAAACGCACGTAACCAAACACAAAGAAAGCTGGACATCGCGAAGCTGCAAACCCCAGAGATAGCTACTGCCTACTCCGACCAACTCTCCCAACTTTTACGACACAACGCCTCTACTTCTGACGTTCCCGATACACAGTGGCAGCATATTGCGCATTCCATGGCAACCGCCGCAACAACCGTGCTAGGATATGAAAAGCGGCGCTCAGACGAATCCTGGTACGATGAAGAATGTCGCATAGCGTCTGAGGAACAGGATGCTGCTTACATGGCAACGCTACAGCCAATTGTAACCCGTGCTGTTAGGGAATGGCATAAGGAGAAAGTAAAACGGGCGAGACAGCTATTTAGGCGAAAAAAACGTCAGATGAAGGAACGGGAGAGCGAGGATATAGAGCGATACAGGGATAGAGGTGAGGCCCGAAAATTTTACCAGAAAGTAAGAACAAATGGATACGGTAATGGCCTCCCCACCTGTAAGGACAGTGATGGAAATCTGGTCACGGATACGCAGAGTGTGCTGCACATATGGAGAGAACACTTCCAGCAACTGCTGGTTCCAGAAGGCAGCGCACGTGAAGTTATCACGCCAATTGTCGACGACGGCTTAGATTGCCCACCACCAAGTCAAGCCGAGGTAAGAAGAGCAATATCGCGGCTGAAAAACAACAAAGCAGCCGGTGCCGACGGTCTGCCCGCAGAGCTCTTCAAGTCCGGTGGCGAGGAGTTGATAACGAGCATGCACCAGCTCCTGCGCACGGTTTGGCTTAAAGAGTGCATGCCCGACGATTGGAATGTAAGCGTATTATGTCCTGTGCTGAAAAAAGGTGATCCAAGTGTGCGCTCCAACTACCGCGGGATCAGCCTTTTACCCATCGCATATAAGGTCCTGTCGAGTGTGCTATGTGAAAGACTAAAGCCAGTGTTATCCAACCTGATCGGGCCTTATCAGTGTGGCTTTAGACCTGGAAAATCAACAACTGACCAGATTTTCACACTTCGGCAAATCCTGGAAAAGACCCAAGAGAAACAGATCGACACGTACCATCTTTTTGTCGACTATAAAGCTGCCTTCGACAGCCCGATACGGCAGAAATTACTTGAAGCCATGGCTGAGTTTGGTATTCCAGCGAAGCTGATACGTCTTTGCGGAATGACGCTGACTGACACGAAGTCTTCAGTGAAGATTGGCAAGGACCATACGGAGCCATTCTATACCAGACGAGGCCTAAAACAAGGCGACGGCCTATCGTGCGATCTCTTCAACATTGTGATGGAGATGATAATGAGAAAAGCTGCAGTAAACACGAGTGGCACTATATTCAACAAAAGCCACATGCTACTCGCGTACGCTGATGACGTAGACATCATCGGTCGAAAACTGCGGGATGTGACTGCAGCCTTCTCAGGTATTCAGAAGGAATCAGCGAAAATGGGCCTAACGGTGAACGAGGACAAAACGAAGTTATTAGTTTCAACGAACAAAGAATCTACTCGTTTGGGAAACTGCGTGAACGTTGACAACTATAATTTTGAGGTGGTAGATAATTTTGTCTACCTAGGCTCCGCCATCAACAAAGAAAATAATGTCAGCCTAGAAATCCGGAGAAGAATCCTGCTTGCAAATAAATGCTACTACGGACTAAGCAAGCGATTCAATGACAGAGCCCTCTCTCGACGAACAAAACTCCAGCTATACCAGATACTGGTTCTACCTGTCCTAATGTATGGCTCAGAATCCTGGGTTATGACACAAGCGGATGAATCGGTTCTGGCGGTATTCGAGAGAAAAATACTCCGTAAAATATATGGGTTCATCATCGTTAACGGAGAGTATCGGCGTCGTATGAATCATGAGCTGTACGAGCTGTACACTGACATTGACGTGGTCAAACGCATTAAGGTGCAACGGTTGCGTTGGCTAGGTCATGTTGTACGCATGGACGAAAATGCTCGAAAAGTCTTCGACAATGAACTCGATGGACGGCGCAGAAGAGGGCGACCTAAACTCCATTGGAAAGACCAGGTTACTGAGAACCTTACAGAACTCGGTGTGACTAACTGGAGAAGAAGCGCAGAAGATCGAGGCGCTTATAATATTTTTCTACGTGCGGTATATAATCCACTGGGATTGCATACAAGTACCAGCTAAGTAAGTAAGTAATTCATATCTGTTGTGCCGAGTGCTATCTGTATAGTAAATTTCATCTCTCTGAGGATAAAACCATTTTTGCCACACCCCATCTGCCTATTAATCGAAAATGTCATGTAGTGCGGAGTACTACCTGTATACCAAATTGTATCTCCCTAGGACTTAAATACAGCTTGAATACGCCCACTTTGCTCACTGATCAAAATATGTAATTGGTTCATATTTGTGTTGCCGAGAACTATCTGTGCACCAAATTCTATCTCTCTAGCTCTAAAAAAGTTTTGCCACGCACACTCCGCCCATAGGGGCAAAAAAATCAGGGCATACGGTGATTTATTTGTAAGATTTTTTTAAATATCCTTTCAGTGTCAAACGGAATTGTTGATATATTGGAAAAAGTGGGCGTAGAAATGGGCGTGAGCAATTTTGTTTTATAAAAACTATTTTTAGGCTGTTGCAAACATTATAAAAGAAAAATTAGTCAAATTGGTCCATGCGTTCTCAAGTGATCCCCTCACCAACGCACAACAACTTATTTATATTTATATAGATACATAGTGCAACATCCAATCTGGAGGGTAGGAAATTTCAAGTCAGGGTGAAGGTACTGGGCCAGTATAGTAAAATCCCAAAGGGTTTGGCACCCTCTGGCCAAACTTTTTTAAGGACCTCTTATATTTTTACCTTATCTTGATGTTTGTTTCCTAAGTTTTTCAGCTACAACTCAAGATCCATTAGTGATTTCTCATTACATTCTTTAGCAGAATTGTAGAGAACGCCAAATCTTTTGGAGGTTTTACTATACTGATCTAGAACCTTTACCCTGACATGCAACTTTTTTGGTCTGAGAACGCCATACACTTTGGGTGGTTTACCATACTGACGCAATACCTGCACCCTGACTAGGAATTTCTCACCTCTCAGATAATGACCCCGAAAATGTTCCACATTGTAATTGATTTTCTTAGAAAGTCGGTATGTGTGGGGGTTAGCCTTTATCTGACCGAGTTTACATAGTCAATTTAGTATTTTCTTTCCAAAATAAGGAAATGTGCAAACGTATGTGGGCACTTTTAACAATACGGACTACGTTAATTTAAATACCAAAGTTAGACAATAGCAAAGAATTGCCCGAACTTAGTATTCATATATTAAGCTTAATTTCTCTGCGATAAAAACTCTTTATTAGTTACCAACTTTCATTAGTTAAGCTGTTAAAAACAGTTCATTCCGTTGTGGCAACTCATTCAAAATCTCCAAGTTGCCATCTACCTCTTTTACAACACAGAACTGCTATCATAGCGTGTAATCAATGTACGATGTTTTCTTTTACCTCCCGCCCCAACACCACCACACCTATCAATGCCACACCACCATACACCTTTACACAAATCACTTATCTATGAACCTGGAGTTTATAAACAATACGAGTAACAAACCAAAAAACCATTTAAACTTTCATGAACAAATTATTGTAACCAACGGCCGTGTCTGATGATGACGAGGATGATGGTCCAATACTGGGCTAATGCCCGATACCTATCGTTCGACGTTGGTTGTATGACTTTCAAATGTCATTTAGAGTATTATAGGACAACAACACTCAAAGGTAGAAGGCAGTGGCTGTAGTTTGGGGTAGTATTGGAAATGTTTAGCAAATTACCATTATTTATGGACGCATCTAAATCTACACATTTTGATGACTATGAAAACATTGTGATTTGTTCAAAATTATTACTGTTCCCTACACATAGAGACTAAAAGAGTGCGAATAGTTTTGGATTGTTAACAAATTGCGAATGTATTGAAGAGGCTAACGTGTGTGGCCTCACTATTTCATTCAATACAATACATTCATCATTATTATTATTACTTTGGGCACCAGCTGTTTTAACACAATGCCAGATCCTTGTCATTGGCCCTTTTAACCTCTGCCCTTGGCCCCCTGGCACAGTCAGTCTCATACTACATTTAATGTTTTGGGCTTACAACTATGAGTTCTTCGTTCTCGTCATCACATTGATTGGAATCCTCATCATTTATTGCTGAGGCTAAGGCTTTTGGGATGAGAGGGAAGGGAGGGGGCTAGAAGCCCATTGTGTATTTACGTAATAATACAAAGCCATAAACAAACAATTCCAACGCAAAACTTTAGGCTTCTTCTCCGGTCGTATTGGACAAACGGGATCATCGGAAAATAGAGAAGAAGCCCTGTGTCACATCCGGCTAAAGGAAACGGAAGAAGTTTACGGTACCTGTGTGCGTCTCTGTGCGTGCAAGGCGTTTGGGTATGTAAGTTGTGAAGTAGTGTGTATGTCGGTCGGGCTGCTGCTGTTGGTGGTTGGTTATATTATTTTTATAAAATTTTAATGTGCCAGCTGTAAAATCCAATCCAATAGAGTAACACAGTGGGAAAATGTCTTATGTGAGAGGAAAATAAACAATCAATCGTATGTGACTCCCTGCGGAGTCTATGAGGAGTGTATGACACACAGTTGGATGACCTTGTAACAACGTGACTAGTTCGTAGTTTCTACAAATAATATAAAATGAATGGGGGAGTTTGTTTGGAATTTTTCAAAAATTAGAGACGACATTTTTTCGATGTTATCTTTAAATGTTAACGCGAGTATTGTAGTTTGTCGCATAACTGATTAAAATAACGGATCACGTCATATGCCGTTTGATATTTCCATGAAAAAAAATTTGCTTATACTAATTCCGTTTACATCTTCGAAGGTTAACGATTCACAACACTCCACTTCATGCAAATTGGATACTGACAACGATAATGATTCGGAGTTTGAAGAAATTCAAGATATGCCACATCTGAAAATTTAAAGAGGTTTAAATGACGTTCAGGAAAAAGATGGATTTTGCTAGATTGTGAAACTAAAATATGACATTTTCCAAATCTTGATGGACATTTTTAAAATTAGGATATGGACTTGGTGGGCAGGATATGAAGTTGATGTATTGTAATGATATACATTTAGATATAAACTGTTTGGAAATATCATCGACTTATTCAGCATTTCTACTCCACAACGGCAATGTACTTTCCACTGTTCCTGTAGCACACGTTATTAATGGACATTACCGTATGCTCTGAATTTTTGAAATTGTTGACCCTATAAGCGGAGTGGGTGTGGCAAAACTATTTCAGAGCTATATAGATACAATTTGGTACACAGATAGTAATCGGCAACAAGAATATGAGTATGCAGACGAAATTTTAATTTTGGATCAGTGGGCGGAGTGGGCATGGCTAAACTGTTTTTCAGGCCTAGAGATATAACATTTGATATCCTGATAGTATGACAATAATGAATATGAATATTCTGCAAATAATGAATATGGAGACGAAGTTTTTATTTTGGGTCAGTGGACACAATGAGCGTGACAAAACTATATTTTAATCTTACAGAGATAAAATTTGTTACACAGATAGTTCTCGGCAGGACTACTGGTTTAAATTTGCGGACGAAATTTTTGTTTTCAATCAGTGGGCGTAGCGGGAGTGCAAAAACTGCATTGTAGTCTTAGAGAGGTAAAACTTGATGTATAGATAGTACTCGGTACTACAATTACATATTTTGATCAGTGGGCGGAGTGGGCGTGTCCAAACTGTATAAAGCCCTACTCGGCACATCAGCTATGAATATGTAGACAAACTTTTTACACAGATACATTTTATCTTCGAATAGTGGGCGGAGGGGTTAATATTTGAAACACACATATACTCCGCAATACAGACATGAAAATACCAACAAAATATTTGTTTTCGATAAGTAAGCGGAAGGGGCGTGGCAATGGTGTAGCGTTAAATCAATTTTTTCTAAATTTTTAGAAAAATTAGCTTGGTGCTGCATTAATAACATGAATGCTATTTTTTGGGGTTTCTAAATTGTTGGCCATTTTTTAACATCTGTATTAGTTCCCCTAAGAACTTTGAGGCTGTAAGTAATGAGCATTGAGAAAGGTTCTCTCCCGACAGTAGCGTTATCAGAGCAAATAGAGTTCAAAGATGATAGCTAGCTGCAGATGGATGACCAAAAATGACTAACCGGAATTCAAATATTCCAGAAAATCATCGACCTTAAATGTTTAAGAATCTCTTTTAACGAACATGTAGTTTATTAGGATCTGATGATAAATCACTTCCGAATATGTTCTCCCTCTAACTTTCTTTCAACTTAAATAGATAAAGAAGTGAGACTAGGCATAAATACATGGAGACTCTATGATCTTCTGTTCGCAAGCCAGCCAAATCATTAGTATTGCAGGACGATAGTTCATTGAGACAATCATAACACCACTTCCCTTAAAATTGCATCCTTCTTTTATGAAGAGCTGGGCAATGGCAAAGCAAATGCTCAATAGTCTCAATTTCCTCCTTATCTTCACACTGTCTACATAAGTCTACCTGTGTTGACTCCCAGTTCGATGTAAAGGCCCTAACGCCAAAGTGCCCTATAATAATGCCAATTAGTAGTCTGACAGACTATCTATCCAACTCCAAGAATGATTTGGTTCGTCTTCCATCCAGTCTTAGCCAAATATTTCGTGATACTACGCAGTCGATGCAATGTTCCCAAAATGCATTTGCCAACCGTTCGATGTAGCGGTTCAAAATTTGGTATATGAGACACATTAGCGGTCTCACTAATTCATCCGATTGGCTGGGTCCCAGATTGTGATGACGTCCACATAGATTGTGATAATTTCTTTCCAATTTATTCGCAATATTGCGTCCGTAGATTTTGTAACATCGAAGATCTAGGCCTGGAAAACACTGCAGTCGTCTTCCAATCTACACTGAAGACACCTGGTTATCTTCCAATGTCCATATTTGAGCCATCAGTGTAGATGGCCAGCCGTCGAAGGGTAAGGAAGATTTCAAGTCATCCCTTTCAGGGATCAATATTTCCGATCATGATGAAAAACCTATAGTTAGAACCACATAGTCCGTTTCGCTGTGCAGACCTCCGTCGCATCCATGTCTACTTAACCATAACAGTATTGATGCGTGACCCGACGCCGATTGCCGCCACAGTCTCTTCTGGTTTAGTATAGTATCTTGTGCCGCTTGTGGTGTGCTTCATCTTACTTACTTAATTTCCCTTTACACCTAATGAATGTGGTGATAGCTTCCCGCGTTGTTGTGAATTAACACGCTTTCTATTTTAGATTTATAACAAACCGGCCGTGGCATACTGGTTAGAACACGCGACTACCATGTGGAATATCCCGGGTTCGATTCCCGTCTCCAGTCATTTACATTTTTCATTCATTGTAAAGCTTCTCAAACAGTGACGTTCGCATTCGTCAATAAACAGTAGGTGCCGTTTGATGTTGTGCTTCGTCTAGCACCCATAAAATACTTGACTTACCAAAATAACCCATGCTTTTCGTTAAGAAGCTAAGTGGAAAATATTAATTTTCCAAAAATGGGTAATTTTGTATGGGACGTACTAGGGAGGTGGGACTATATAGCCGACATTAATTTCTGAGTCAAGTTTTTGTAACCATATACCTTTAGTATAACTTGGCTAAATTTAGTTTACTTACAAAAAAGTTACGTATGTTAATGTATATAAGTAAATTCGGCCTTGTATATAAATATGTATATATGGGTGTGGTAAATATTCTAGTTTTTGGAGTGTCTACCTACAATGGCACTAGAGTTTCTCTTTTTCCCGGACTTTTCATTTCCCGGGAAACCGGGAAAATTTTTTGCCTTTCCCGGGATCCCGGGAATTCCCGGGAATTTTAGCGCAGTAGAAAAACAGACAAACTATGTTTAATTTTTTCAATTTCGCAGTATGAGATTATATAGTACAAGCTGCAAGTAAAACAAAAACATTACAAACAAAAGCATAACAAACGAAAAACATTCATTTTAATGTATATGTATATAAAAATATTAGTTAAGCAATAAAAGTTAATTTGTCATTTTGAAAATACGTTTTTAAAACAGGAGGAGCGTTAATAGTTTCATCAGACAGTCTCTAATTCTATTTACAAATTGCCATGTTGTTGAAAACATTCTCTCGCTTTCAACTGATGTTGGCCTTATTGTCAGAAGAGCATTCAATAAAAGGTTGACATTTTCCGTTGCTTTTCCACTTGCTTCGTAAAATTGTAAATCCTTTTTTTTACCGAGTAATTAAGTTGACTATTACTTGGTGCAGCATTGCATTTGTTATGGTATCAGTTAAAATATCCCCAAATGGTCTTTCGGAACTAATGTCACAAATAGGAATTTCGTCCGATTCCAGAACTTCGTCGATAACGTCTTCTTTAAAAAGTCGAGTATAAATTTGTTCAGCGTACGCGATCACATTTTGTTCTGAAGCAGTTAGAAATAAGTTATTAGCTTTCTTATCAAATACTGTTGGATCTTTAAGATACTTTACTAAAGAATAAAGTCGCTTGCCCCTTCTTTCTTCAATTCGCTTCTTTAAAGCTTCTAAAATTTGAACTGCCAAAGGTGTTTTAATTTCCCGGGAATCCCGGACGAATTTCCCGGGAAACCGGGAATTAAAAATGACCGGGAATCCCGGGAGAGAAACTCTAAATGGCACACCTCCCATGTGCAAGTACACAAATTAAAGATATTTTCGATGGTAAATTTTTTCAAGCCATGGTAGTTCCATTGGTAACTGGGTTCGAAAAAAGGGTCCCAATGGGTCGTATGGTGACGTTCTATATGCAGGTAATAAAATTACATATATTTGTACGAAGAATGCAGTGGTGTTAATTTTAAGAGCTTACGGGTCTCAGGTAACCTCCTAGGCCTATTTTCTAACATAACAATAACAAAATAAGGTAAAAACAAAACTATTATATGAAATAATAAAAAAGCGATTTAAAAAATCATTTTTAAAACGTTAAGAATGTTAAGAAATATCCCACAGTTGGAATATACACAAATATATGTTAATTTTTTAAATTCATCGCCATCAAAACTGGCTATATTGGGTTACCAAAAAAAGGTTTAACTCGGAACACGTAGCGTTTTGAAAAACACACTGTTGAATTTGTCTCGAAAATAATTTAATAGAACCATTGGGCCTCCCTTTTTGGGGATCCCTAGGGCCTAGCCCCAAGTCTGACCTAATATTTTGATGTTTGGGGACAAAAAGAAAAATAATATTAAAGCTTTTTTATATCGGCGATCCGCCTAAGCTCGTAATCGACCAACTGGCGAAAGAAAACCCTATATCCTGTATTCATATCCGGCTGGCAATCGATGCGGATTTGGACTCACCCAAATCCAAGAACCTCTTAATCAGTAATTCTGCTTTTGTAGCTACTTCTAGGTGAGCTCTTTTCTTGCTGGCAACATATCTACTTTCTGACATTGAACAACATTTTATCACATTCAATGTTAAAGTGTAACTGCAACACCACTCATTTATAGCTAAGAACTCTTTGCCATTCTCGAGTTAAAATTTGTTATCATATCCCTTCCCCGACTGTAATTTAACCCCAAATTGTATATACTTATTATTAGAAACTTCTTGTCGATTCTCCTCCACTGTGCTTTATGGCGGTTATCTTTGTCATTATGGTTGTCTTATGTCATCATTATTATTATTATCATCGTCATTATAAAGCATCGTGTTCCTTTTTTACTACTTAGTACACTGTGAATCCGTAGCCTCAATGCTCCTTTATGCAGGAAACAAAATAAGTCATCATAGACGGGGAAAAAAGCGGAAACCGCCATCTCATGGTTCTTAAATGACGCACTGGCAGTTTTAAGTACCAGTAAAAGTGGATTACAGTAATACATGTGTGTGAGTACCTGTATGTATATGGGTATGTGTAAGGGGATACCTTACCTTACCAACAACCAACTTGACTTGTATTCTTCCCTCCCCTGACAAGCCGCATCTGGTGTTTGTTATGTGCGGTAACAGTGATTCAAAGAGTCTCTGTTTTATGGCTATGGTGTATTTATGACACTTTCAAATAGCTCTCAGTTTCCAGTGCTGCCCCCCTTTCCCCCCTGATGATTGTGCGGTACACGCAAGTGGTCATTAAAGTGTTGTTTGCAGCTATGCCAAAAATTTGACAAATTTCGTTAAGTGGTCATCATCTTCATTATTGTCAGCTATTAACCGGAAACGGAAACATTTGGCCGAAAATTTGTTGTTGCTAGATTATATGGCTGTCATAAAAACTGTCATTGTTGTTGTTTTCGTTGTTGTTGCTGCTGCTGCTGGTTTCCTGCTAAGCAACAACATAAACAAAAGGCCTATAGGTTGAAAGGTTTAAAGTCAATATAAAAGTACATCAAAAATATCCAAATTGGTTTTAAGTGAGGTTACGTAAATTGCCAGAGTTCAGTTTATTGTCAAGAAATTAGAAAAGGATTCAATGACACTATGCTACGAAAAATTTAGGTTGTACATCAAAACGATTGAATGTCGATGGGTAGGTTAATTTGTAAGGGTTAAGATAAATTGGAGGGAGAAGGATATTGCTGTTCTATTTTACAGGATCAATTTGATGCAATTTTTGCTAAGAAAATTATAAATATACCTTTAATGTCATGCAAAGTTCTAAACAATAGTCTTTCTTTGAAATCGTATAGTCCGAAATTGACACATAATGTTGCATATTTCAAGGATGAAATTTTAATATGACAAGCATTATATAAATATTTAATTAGTTCGCTTAATTCTCATAGGGAGGGCAAATCCCCATGAGTCCATAAGTTTTTAAAAGGAAAGAGTTTTATGTATGGTAGCTATAATAACTAGCGTGGTATTGGGGAACTACTATCTCGAGCTGTCTCACAAACTTCCCGTGTTGGCACTTGGGCAATGTTGGTTTGTTACTTTTTTTAATTGTTCCGGCTTAAGGTTTGGCTAGCCACTCGCCTTTTGGTCCTATACTGGCTGTGGAAAAATAGAGGAGAAGTGATGTACGGAACCCCCAAATGTTGTCGACGACTTAAAACGTTATGAGGACCATAAATTAAGGATATGTACTTGAAATATCTGTACCTTCTATAAATATTTCCTTCTATTGCGGGTGCCCCCTACAAATACAAGGCTGTCATAATTGTCATGCAGGAAATCCCCATCCAGGGAGAGGATACACGCGATATAAAAGTTGCGAAAATTTATACAGCAGCCATGTGGAATTAGTTGTTCACACAATACTAATATATTTCATATGGCGATTCAACCCAACAAGTATCCACAATCCCAATCAAGGCGTAATATTTATATATCCCGCTGATTTGCGGATATGCCCCGGCGGTAGATTAAGACGATGATATTAAAGAAACGTTCTACGAGTGTCTATAGCAGTGACAGGCATAAACGAAAGCACGCACACAACAATATGATGTGTTTGTATGCGGTCGCACAAGAAGTGTCAGCGTTGTCGAATTGTACTTTGTCCCAACAATCGTGCTCTCCTGTCTGTCTGTACATGTGTGTGTTTTTGTGTTGAATTCGAAAGAAGCGTGTGTGGTGTTGCTTTTATAACACTCAGGCAGAGACTCACCCTTTTGAATCAAACAAAACTTTCAAATACATGTGAATTGCTTGCCGATATAGTCTGTGGGCTTCCCTCTTGTAAAGATAAGGTTGGAAATTTGAACGATATTCGAAGTATGCAGCAATTATTTAAAAAATACTCCCTGAAATTGGTGGTTCTGGAAGGCAGTGCACGTTAAGGTTTTACGCCAATTACATCGCTCGACGCGATTTATGGGACATTCTGCTTTTGTTTCCGAAAAACTATTAACGAACAGACTAGCCTATCGTCTATTTAACAGATGATAATGAAAAAAGATGCAGTAAACACGACTAGTTCTGAGAACTGCACATGAAAGTAGCCCCAAAAAAAGAAGTTCTGCATCATTCATTTTGTCAATTGACATGCCATAATAATTTAATATCTATTTGAAGTTATTAAGTATCGTATAGGGGAATTTGTCACGTTATAGGCTTATTTGATTATTTGATTTATGGATTATTTGACAGCTGGTAGGGCAGACAGCTTTTTCGATGGTTGCCAAAACATCTTCATCAGTATCTTTCTCATACCTCTTGTAAAACAAATTCTATTAGCAATAATAGAATAGATCTTGAACCGAAAGATGAAATCACATTCATTATTTACACATATAGATCAACAATACATAACAAGAGCATTTCTGGAAGTTTACAAATTTTTTTGTAAAATTAATAAAATTAAATATATTGTGGTACTTCGGTTCAGACAGCGACAAGATGTTTTGAACTCAGTCAAAATAATTATTAATGAATATTTTTTGTGATGGTCAATATCGATTTGGAATCTTAATAGTCGATATCGAATATGTGTCTGGTTGCATTAGACTCCATAATATTATATTGTTATTCTAATACCACATACAGCTATTTATCCCACATTGTTTGCTATTCATGAAGTTTATAAGAAATCTAGAATCTTGCGAACTGCTGCAAAAAACTTCAATGACACATCAATACTATAGTTTTGGTATAATCTTTTTCTTTGACAAAATTTATTTTCCTACTCATAATGAAAACTTTGATTATCGTCGCTTAATCGCTATTCATGTCAGCAGAATCTACTCAAACCACAGTGAATGTTTGCTTTTTGTGTGTACTCTATCTTTGTTTCGACTCTTCTGTGTTCAACAATGTGTTGACTTGAAAACTATACAGTGTAAGGGAAATTAATTAGTACAGATTTGAAGCCATGGAGGCCTAGGAAATGTATAAGAAAATGATAAATTAGAAATTGTCGTTCGCTTTGCATAAATTACGCTGTGGAACATTTGCAGGATCATTGTCCGAGGGGTGAGAAATTTCAAGTTTGAGTGATGGTACTATGTCAGTATAGAAAAAATTCCAAAAGCGTTTGGTGTTATCAGGCCAAACTTTATTTATGACCTTTTACATTTTTGCTTATATTGATGATTTAGCTTAGTTTTTTGGCTATAACTCAAGAACTAATGATGATTTTCCATTCTTCAACAGAATTGCAGTTAAGGCTTAAATAAATAATTTATATTAATATATCCATGTAAAAAATTATGTTGGACTAATTTTATCAAATGAAACTTTCAAAAAATTTGTCATTTACCTTTAACTCAAAGTTCCTGCTGATTATGTTGAATGACGTCCCTGACCGAAGTACTGTGTTGTACATACATATGCAGCGACTTTGCATATTGCACTCGCTACATACACGCGTTTGTATGTACAAAGTATGAGTAATATTAATGTTATGTAGATTTTATATTAATCATACGTACATCATAAAAGCTTATAAAAAGGTTTGGCCTGAGAACGCTAAATACTTTGGAGATTTAACTATACTGACCTAGTACCTTCACCCTGACTTGAAATTTATCACGCCCTAGCTAAGCTGTTACACTGTGTTATTGACATTTCACCTTTCCTTATACTTTTTAATCAATGCATGTTAAGGTCATATTTCTTATTAAAACACTCTACTGATGTTTCTGATGCTCATCGCTTTCATCTGCCTGAATATTTGAAAAGGTTATGTATCTAATTTGGCAGACACACGTTAAACCTTCATATCGCAGACGACACGAGACTGACGTTATGGGGCAAGAGGTTTTGGAATGCCACACTGAGGCGACCGAATAAACAATTAAATTCCCATATCAAACTGTTGATTTTGGAATTCTTGTAAGAAATGTAATAAATGGAAATTCTTTATATTTTATCGTTAAATCGTTTCATTCTCTTCACTTAATAAAACTGAAGTAATCCATAAAACCTACTGATGTCGTGTCATTTAATTTTCAAGTGTTTATAGCTTCCTGCCAATCGTAATATTTCGTAAACACTTTGCCTTGGTTATCATACCACCTGCCACATACTGTCACTTATAGTGTAAACTCATGTCTAGTTATTTGATACTATTTATTTCACTTGTATCTATTTGGTTTTTTTTTTGTGGCAGCTCTCAACCTCTAACTCTCTCCTACTGCTACACACAACTCTTGGATTTTTAGCAAATAGTCACAGATATTTGGAAACTTTGCTGTGTCATACAAGTGTGAATTGCATTTGTGCTGATTTGGCACATTATAACAATATCTGTTGTTACACACACACACACATACTAGATAGTTATGTAGACAAGAACTTTGTGACTCCTACTCGTTGTCGTGTGAGTAAAGAGACAAAGACAACGTCAGCGACACCAGCACCACTAGCAGCAACACATTCCCAACAGCAACATCATCAGGAGCAACATAAACTGTAATAGTTACTTACATCACTTGTACAACCCAAACACATGCACACACACACACACACGGATACACATATGTAGTTCATTACATAGTTCATTCGAGTTGTGAATTGGAGACGACGACGACGACGCTGTCGACGATGAGGTTGATGATGATGATGACACCAGAGCTGCTGCTCACTCTTTTGCTCTCTTGCGAGTGATGGAATGTTAAGTGTCAATGTGAGGATGTTAGAATATGGAATGTGCAGTTCATCTTGTAGCTGCTTTTGTCCTCAAACGAATACCACCGGAGTATAAAGAAGA
Organism: Muscina levida; assembly: GCA_964034835.1. Lineage (NCBI taxonomy): Eukaryota > Metazoa > Arthropoda > Insecta > Diptera > Muscidae > Muscina > Muscina levida. Next base: position 185,284,764 of record OZ035880.1, on the reverse strand, counting down.
AATGAAAATGAAAACAGAAGCCATAAGTGTATTGTCTCATTTGTCGTCGTTAGACCTTCCGCTCTCCTTTGGCCCCATCCTACCGCCACTTCACGTGTCTGTGTGGCATTTTAGAGTTTAAGTATCTTTTAACGTGCCCGAGATGTTGCTACTGCTGCTGCTGCTGGTGGTGGTGTTGAATGTTCTGTTGCTGTTGTTCTGTTTTTTATAACACATTCCATTTGGTACACTCCCTTGCTTCTCTACCTACCTCCTCTGCCTCTACCACTGCCACCAACAGCAACACCACCCAATCTTGGAGGATTGTATCTATGTGGTTCTGGTTGCTGCTACTCATTGTGCTAAGAGAGATGATTTACTTTTATTGTTATTAACTTTTTTACTTAACTTTACTACTTTGGCTTTTAATGCAATTTATGAGATGGCACAAAGTGATAGTGGGGTGATGGAAAGGGACCTCGAAGATGTTGGTAGGGGGAGGGGTTGGGAGAGACATCATCTAATGTCACCCGAATGGAGGGCAAGTCTGTCGAGATGATGAACTTAGTATCTTTTAGGCATTTTTTTCAAATAAACGAGAAAAAATATTTGCCTAAGATAAATAAATTAACTTGAGGTAAGAGGGGCCGATGTGGCTTTTAATATTTGTCGTAAGACACGTGTGTCACCTTATGTATTGAAAAGTTAATTGCTTTTGTTGTAGCAAATAGAACTGTCGATGTGAACTGTTATGTTTGCTAAAGAGAAATAAATGAGAAACTTGCTAATGTGAAAGGGACATCTGGTACACTAGATAATAAATAAAAAATTTATACAATTGTATGAAAAAAATTAACAGGGAGACCGCATTTGAGCCTACCATCGTACAATTCAGTCTGCACACCGATACCTTGAACAATAGCATCAGACTGATTGATTTCTATGCGGTCAAATCTAGTGCTGCTAAGATTTGACCATAAAAATATTCATAAGGCAACATCATTATCTCCAGATCAATTGACGAGGAATCAGATAGATTACGTCGTAGTCGGTGGAAGGCAAGCATCGAGTGTTCTGGACGTACGAGTGATCAGGGGTGCGAACATTGACTCCGATCACGCACAAGGCTAAGCATGGCGAATAACGTACTTACAACAAAATATGGACAAAGGTAGTGGACGCCTACTCCAACCACCTAACTCAACTGCTACAGAATGCTCTAACCCCTTATAATATTACCTCGCGGTGGCAATATAGGCGACTCCACAGAACGGACATAAGCGTATAGCGTACTTGGGTACTCAATACCGTCTCAAGAAGACTCCTGGTACGATTATGAATGTCGCAATGCCATGAGAGAGACGGATGCTGCAAACAGTGCGAAACTGTAGCCAATGGCAACGCGAGTTGTTCGTGAACGGCACAGGTAGAAGAGACAAGAGGCAACCTGTCTTTTTAGACGGAAAAAGAGGGAGCTGAAGAAGAGACAGAATGAGGGCAATTTCCCGTAATATATCTGATTGTTCAAATTGACCTAATTGAATTTGAAGGCTTTCCAAAAATCAGAAATTTCCTCAAAAATTTTAAAAAACTGGATGTTGCTTCCCTAACAGAAATTTTGGCTCACAGTTCTCCAAATACACGAAAAAGTGCATGAAAAAAGTCTCCGAACGTTTAATCTGAATAGACATTTTTGCCGTGGGATTAGCCATATATATTATTAAATAATATCTCCGTATTGACGTCCAACCTTGGTCAAGGATCTTTCAAGGTTTTTCCATGGGTTTTAATAAGTCAAGATGCCGCCAAAGCTTTTTGGGGGCCACTAATACCCCATGCGCGCCTTTTCGACCCAAATCGACCACTGTGCGACGGTATTAATTGTCCGAGCCAGAGAGAGATACGTGTGGAAATATCCCGCCTTAAACATAGCAAAGCGGCAGGAGCCGATGGTCTCCCTGCTAAATTGTTTAAGGCGAATGGGGAGAAGCTGATTAGAAGCATGCAGCATCTCAGAGAGAACATCTGGGTACAGGAGAGCATGCTCGGGGATTGGAGTCGCAGTCTGTTATGTCCCATATACAAGAAAGGAGATAGTAGTGAATGTATGAACTACAGTGGAATATGCCTGTTACCAATTGCGTACAAGGTCCTTTCGAGCATATTGTGTAAACACCTTAAGCAAATTGTAGAAAAACAAATTGTACTTTATCAGTGAGGCTTTATTCCTGGTAAATCTACTTCTTTGTCGACTACAAATCTGCCGTCGACTCTCCTATAAGGAGTAAGTTATATTAAGCCTTGTCTGAGTTTGGTATTCCTGCAAAGCTAATTCGACTTTGCAGATGTACCATGGAAAACACCAAATCCTTGGTTACGATTGGTAAGGATCATTCTGAAACATTCAACACGGAAAGAGGTCTCAGGCAGCGGTGATAGCTTATCCTGTACACTATTTAATACAGTTATGGATAAGGTGACGAGAAATACAGGTGTCAACATGTCTGGCACCATATTCCACAAGAGCCACATGCCACTTGCCTATGCCGATGATATAGATATCATTGACCGAAATCTGCGGGATGTTGCTGCAGTTTTCTTATCATTGGAAAAGAAGTCAGCAAAAATGGGTTTAGCGTTCAACGAGAACAAAACAAAAAAAATGATTTCGACGAACAAAGAGTTCTCTCGAGGGGGCGCATCGTCAGCGTTAAAAATTACTGTTTTACCTACCCCGGATCTTCCAAGAAACATAATACCAGCCAAGAACTTAAGCGGAGAATAGTGCTCGCCAATAGATGTTTTTACGGACTTCGGTAGCAGTTTAGTAACACCTACTTATCTCGAGTTACTAAGAAACAGCTATACCAGGTGTTAATTTTACCCCTTCTGTTTTATGCAGCCATATCGTGGGTGCTAACGACAATGGACATACAAAACCTAGGAGTATTCGAAAGAAAAGTACTCCGAAAAATATATGGACATATCTGTGCCGACTGCGAGTTTCGCCATCGAATGAACCATATATATAAGCTTTACCACGACATCGTCGTAGCTAAAAAAAATCGGAATCGAAAGACTACGATGGCTGGGACATTTTGCCAGGATAAATGTAAATGTGGTAAGGTGTTTCAGGTCGAACCTGAAGGACGGCACAGAGCAGGGAGACCCAAACTTCGTTGGAAGGGCCAAGTGGTTGCCGGCGTGCCACCATCTGGTAGGAGTAACTGGAGAACGCACGCAGAATACCGAAGTGTGTGGAATTCTTTAATACTAAAGGCCTCTTATTTATGAACCACGTTCGTATGTTGTAATGGGCCATTTAAATAAGTATGTAAGAAACGTAATCATGTGCGTGTTATATCTCAAGGTTTTTGTCCTATCTTTTTCCTTAAAACTGTAACATATCCAAAAAGCGTTTTCTAGATTAAATAAACAAAAAAAAAATTGTAAATATTTGCTGCAATACTTTCTAGTTATAACTCAAAATATGTTAATATTAATATTGTAAGATATTTTTAAGTGATGATGATAGAAGAAATAAATAAAAAAAAAATCATGTGCGTACCTTGGCTCCAACTTGGTAATGATCTGAGCTAATATTTTCATCCCGCATCACACGTACGTCCATAACGCTTGATTACCACGTCAGAACTGTCTGGTTTCTTGTCTTTTATCAGGGGATATCCAGACTGTCTTGTTGATATCCTTATGCGGAAATCTGGTTCCACTCACTATCACTTTTGTTTCGTTTTTGTGAACACTGAGAACCAAGACTGCACCACTAAGATCTTCTTCCCTTATTATTTTGGTATTGAAAACTCCCAGAACAATTTAAATGACATGGGCAGGGCAGCGGTCATATATTTCCTCCAGGCCCTCATAGAATACATCGTTTATGTCCTCGTCCTTTGTCTCGTCTTTTGTCGGGGTGTGCACCCAAATCATCATATATCTTTATACGTGGTTAATCAAGGCCACGAACTGGGTATAAGCTAAGACCACCCAGAAACCCGAAAATTTTTCAAACTACAACAGATAACACAGTGCAACACACTTTTTCGGGGGTGAACCAAACCAATATCAAACGATACCATTTGACCTCAGTAACAAAACCCTAAACTCCATGTTGCTCCACTACGTCACAAATTTTTTTTACAGTGGTTTAAAGTTTGATTTTTTTAGTCAAAAGTCGAATCAAAAAATATGAAAAATCATAAGTAAAAATACGTTTGGGGTATTTCATGTCTTCGGAGACCTATATTAAAACAATCAGGGGAATATTTTCTCGGAACATTTTAACCCTCTAGCTCCCACCCGTATGGGACATTTTTGGCCCAATTTTGAAAAACTGTTTAAAAGTCAACTTTGGACGGAGGTCAAGGATAAGAATCTTCGATAGAAATATGCTCCGGAAAATTTGACTAAGAGTCACCGAAGACAAATAACCTCAAAGGTTCCAAAGTAAAATCAAAATGAAATGTTAAAAAATCTATTTTTGAGCAAACAGTGCAACGCACTTTTTCGGGAGTGAACCAAACCAATATCAAACGATAGCATTTGACCTCAGTAACAAAACCCTAAACTCCATTTTGCTCCATTACGTCATAATTTTTGTTTACAGTGGTTTAAAGTTAGATTTTTTTGGTCAAATGTAAAATTAAAGAAAATGAAAAATCATGTGTAAAAAAAGATTTGGGATTGTTCATTAGGGTAATAACTTTTTGCATTTTTTGCAAATATCAAATCTCCCCAGACAAAATCGTGTAGGGCATGGAAAAATATTAAGAACTGCGTGATAAGTTTTTCGCTATCGTTAAAAAAGGTTACGCACCAAACGCGTTAAAGTTTCGAATCAAACAAAGTTTAAAAAAAAATTTATTGAAATAAAAATAGTACATTGTTATTGTTATTATTTGTTTACATACCTACATATGTATACCTACAGATGTATATGTATTTAGGACCCAAGTGAGCTGTGTTCAACGTGGCTGCCGAATTAACCTAACCTAACCTAACCTACATATGTATAAACCATATTTAAAAAACAAATTTTATGAAAAAAAATTGAAAAAAACGTATATAAAAGGCATTTTAGAAATCGCTGTCGGTGCGTAAGGCTTTTTCAGCAAATTGAACTGAAATAGTTTTTTTTATCATTAATACAATATTTGCCATTAGAAAAGCCCTGGGGAGAATGTTGTCCAAAAAAAGTTATTACCCTATTGTTCATGTCTGCGGAGACATACATTAAAATTTCCAGAGGAACATTTCATCAGAACATTTGAACATTTGAAAAACAGCTTAAAAGTCTAATTTCTCAAAATGTTCAAAATGGGTGGCAGATAGAGGGTTAAAATGTTTTGAGGAAATATTTCCCGGAAAATTTTAATGTAGGTCTCCGAAGACATGAACTATCCCAAATCTATTTTTACACATGATTTTTCATTTTATTTAATTTTACATTTGACCAAAAAAAATCTAGCTTTAAACCACTGTAAACAAAAATTATGACGTAATGGAGCAAAATGGAGTTTAGGGTTTTGTTATTGAGGTCAAATGCTATCGTTTGATATTGGTTTGGTTCACTCCCGAAAAAGTGCGTTGCACTGTTTGCTCAAAAATAGATTTTTTAACATTTCATTTTGATTTTACTTTGGAACCTTTGACTCGTAGAGGTTATTTGTCTTCGGTGACTCTTAGTCAAATTTTCCGGAGAATATTTCTATCGAAGATTCTAATCCTTGACCTCCGTCCAAAGTTGACTTTTAAACAGTTTTTTAAAATTGGGCCAAAAATGTCCCATACGGGTGGGAGCTAGAGGGTTAAAATGTTCCGAGAAAATATTCCCCTAATTGTTTTAATATAGGTCTCCGAAGACATTAAATACGCCAAACGTCTTTTTACTGATGATTTTTCATATTCTTTGATTCGACTTTTGACCAAAAAAATTAAACTTTAAACCACTGTAAAAAAAAATTTGTGACGTAGTGGGTCAAAATGGAGTTTAGGGTTTTGTTACTGAGGTCAAATGCTATCGTTTGAAATTGGTTTCGTTCACCCCCGAGACAATGACCATCAAATTGTGTCATAGTGTAATAATTTCCATTCTTATAGCTATCTAAATAAGTCAGCTGTATATAGAACATCTCATGTTTGCATGTTGGATGTCATTTAACTCCCACTTTTTCTCATGTTAACTTCAAACAAAAAAAACATATTCCTTTTATCTTAATAAAATGTGATATTCCATACTATTGTATGCTTCCTTTTGTATACTCCCAATTGTCTACACGCGACCGCCCATCCACCCCCATCTCTTCCTTAGTTTGGAATTATTGGTTCGTATGTGATAAGTAGTGATGGTAACTGGATCTTTGGGTACTTACTTTTATAACGTAACAGATATCCTCCTTTGATTTGTTTACCAACATTACCTGCAAAGAAAGAAATCGAGAATGAGACAAAAAAACAACAACAAAATGTTATTAAGAGGATTATATGCTGTTTTTTGTTGCTTGTGTTGTGTTTTTTTCGGGAAAATAGGGATAATATTAAGGCCATACCAAAATATACATGAGTATCACAAAAAAAAAAACAACAACGGAGACAACAACAAAGAAGGAAAACTGGCAACATCAAAAGCACCGAATAAATTAAAGTCAAACAAGTGTGTTATAGCCAAGATATGAACGACAACGATGAAAAGCTTCAGAATTCATTTTCATTCTCTTTTGCCAACATCGCATCTTTCCTGCAACCGCCGCACTCATCTCTCATCTCTTCATCAAGTTATAGAGTAATATATTTTCCTAAGGATTTATCTCAGGTGAAATTTATCGCCTCACAAACGTTGAATTGGGGCGCTGCTTTAATGCCAACGCTGGCGAATGATGCTGCGACGTACACACGGATGGAGGATTGATATGTTTCGATTTATGGGCGTAATAACAGATTTCATTGAGGATTTCTCATTTGATTTTGTGAGTGAATGATTTTCTTAAGGTTATTAATCGCTTTGGACGAGAATATTGGTTGGTTGGCTGGTTGGTTCGTTGGTTCGTTGCTTCGTGGCCTCCGTTGTCAGCATTTGATGAGTAAATAAATGTTTGCAATTTGTTGGTAATCGTTGTTTGACAAAAAGACCAGCTAATCATAATTGTGCCATAAATCATCATCATAAATATTCAGTTTGTCAGTTTTATGTTTTATGAGGGCGGCGGCGGCTGGGCGGTGTCAATTTGATTGTTTTGCAGTGGACAACTGCTTCAGCATTGGACGTGAGGGTCAGAAAATGGTTGTTGGTTGTAGCACATAGAAATGAATTGTTCCCATGAATTCTGCTGCAGCATTTGTTAGGTGTTCAAATAGGTATAAGGATCTCTCAAAATTCTATTTTTTTTAATAAGTATTTATAGGTTTTGTGTTTCTAATGGTAAATTTGAATAGCATTTACGAGTTAAGCATTATAATGAATTCAACGATTTCCTAGCATCCACAGATTTACAATTTAAAGAACTTATATATTATTAAGTGTCTGCTTGTGGATCGTAAACTGTTGCAGATAGGAATTTCGGACTAGAGGTTTACAGACATGTAGTAAAACTACAAAAAAGGTTACAGTGGAAAAAGTGTTAACAAATTTGTAAACAAATGTAAACAGTTAAATTCACTATTTCTGGCCATTTTGTCACTTTTTTGGGGTTGCCAAAAGGGTCCTTAACTACAACAATTGAGAACTAAGGAAAAAGCCCTTATTATTTTGAATAAAAATCTTAAAAGAAATAATAACACTATGTTACAGTCATTTAGAACTTGGAGAATGACCTATTGCATAATGCAGGTTTGGACGAGTAGAACATGAATCTGTTTCCTAACATCCTCAAAATCTTGACTTATTTTTGTACATCGACGTTTAATAAACTTAACCTTGTACAAAATTTGACTAAACTGTTATACCATGTTTATATCACTGACACAGTTAATATATCTGCCAACTGTCCGATTAGAAGTTATTGGAGAAACTTTATTTTTCCAAATATAGGTCCTTTTCAATGGGAGGTACCAGAAGGTGAGGTTCGAAATAGTACATATTCATTCCTGAGTCAAATTATACCAAGCGCACATCTTATGCAAAATACTTGTTTTCAAGTTTGTCTGAAGACAATTAGAGGTTATCAAATTGTTTTTGAATCCGTGCACCCTACGACCCTAAAATCCAAAGTGGAATTTTCGGTGCCACCCCAGAAAATCTGATTTGGGGATGAATATGGGTTACATTGGCATACCCCTTCTGGTATCTCCAATATTAAATTACCTATTTTTGAATGTTTACTTCGTTATATATATTTCTTCGATACCACATTTTCAGCTTGTGCTGATTATAACCATTTAACATATTCTTTTGCAAAGATCTTTTATCTGTATAAAACAAACCCCAAATGGTTTGGCATTCCTCGGTCAAACTTTTCTTATGACCTTTTATATTTTTTTCCATATCTCAATGTTCAAGAACCCATGATAATTTCTCATTTCACTTTTTACCAGAATTCTAGCTAAGACTTAAATAAATAATTTCTACTAATATATCAATGTAAACAATTAAGTTGGACGAATTTTATTGAATGAAATCTTTAAAAAATTGTGTGTTCCCAATAAATTAATAATCGAAATTAATCTGGCAACTCGGCATGAACAGCTGCTAAAATTTTGCGCTCTTCAGAAAAATAATTAAAATTTGATTTTAAATTGAATTAAAGTAGTAATAAACTGTTCAAATAAACCAAAAACAACTCCCCGAAGTATTCTGCTTTTGAACCGGTACTGGATTTATGGATTTCTGTTTCTATTGGTTTTTAATCCGATAATTGGTGCTGCGCAGTGAATTTTTGGCTTGTGAATTCTGCATTTATCATTGCAAAAACAAATATTGCAATATCATCTTGCAGCAAATTATATTATTATTCCACCTAAGTCTGCAAGTTTTCTCTACGATGACCCCCAACTTGCTTGTATGTCCAGTGTGCAACAAGAACATAACAAAAACTAATTTTAGTGTTGGTTGCTCCAATTGAGATCCAATCGAGAGTGTACCTGAACGATCATTTGACACCGGATGCGGCTAAGCTTACATATACTTGCCGTAGGTTACGCAGTCAGGGACAATTAAAGAAATTTACCTTAATTAATGGAGATAATCCAGAGGTTAGAGCAACTTTACCAGGTGGTAAGGTTGAGTGTCTAAACTTAAAGAAATGCTAGGACATGCTTAACTTCACTGATGCTAGTAGTAACGTGACTGGCGTTAATGTTATTGATAGTAGATAACTCTAGGGATCGATTCAATTATCAGTAACACAAAGTATTACATTTTATTTTTTGCTTGGTTATTTGATAAACTGTATTCTAGTCAATTTAATTATTTTTCTGAAATTAATTGAATAATTTGTGAAAATGTACCAATTTTTTTTCATTATGCTTTTTATAGATAGTTTTATTATAGCACGTTTCCCCAGCCGTTTATTAATGTTCTTTAGTGATGGTTCTTGATGCCAATTTAGGCCCCATTGTTGGTAATGGCATTTATTTTAAAAATAGTTTAAGAACATTAGATAATAATTTGACTTTTGGCCATATTAATTGCCAGAGTATTCGCCCCTCTAATTATAATGTCAAAATGGAGGAAATCAAAAGCTTGCTTTTGGATAGCGATATTAGACTGTTTGGTGTTTCTGAAACATGGTTAAAGCCATATGTTCGTCTAAATCGGTTTCTGTTCCGGGATATTCGTTTGTGCGAAATGATCGACCCAATGTTAGAGGAGGAGGTGTTGGGATTTACATTTTGAAATCTGTAAAATATACTACAGTTTTTCGTTCGTCTTGTCATGAAGTTTGTGAGTCGATATTCTTTTTGGAACTGTATATTTACCCCATGGTAATATTAATGTTTTTGAAGATTTTCATAGAGAGTTGTTTTCTAGGTTTTCTAATATTGTCATAGTTGGAGATTTCAACTGTAATTTGTTTGATATTTTTAAATCGGTAGCCATGCGATCTATTTGTTTTAGACTAGGTTTGTCAATTGTCCATAATTCTGTTCCAACCCATTTTGACTTGGCACATAATACTACATCTTTAATAGATTTCACTTTATTAAGCAATCCTTCGCACTTGGTGTGTTCTAGGCAAGTACAATGCCCCTCAGTTTCTCATCACGCCTTAATTTTTGGCTCGCTTAAGCTAGTGGTCACCCATCAGGATGAATTTGTTGTTTTTCGGGATTACCAACACATAGATTGGGAGAGTATTTTCTCGTACTTATCTCGATTCGACTTTGCCATTTGTATAATTCCAGTGATGTGAATCAACAACTTTTTGTGTTGAATATACTTTTTAACAAACTTTTCTCGTTTGTGCCAATTGTTAGAAGAAGGCGAAAGTTTAATGCAGACCAATATTTAAAGTCACAGCCTGTGCTGATCTCTAGATCTCTTGCAGATTTGACATATAGAGAATATCGCAAGCACCCCTCTGAAGAAAATTGGCATATTTATTGCCAGAATCAGAGCAAAATCTGTAATAAGAAGAGAGATGAGAAATCATAGTTTACGGTTATTTAATAATATGAATGCCTCCCAGATGTGGAGGACACTTCATTCCGCCGGATGTACGATTGAGGTTCCTGATACTCCTAACATTAATATTAATAGTATTAATGAACATTTTTCAGGTAGTATTAAACAAACTATTGTTGACGATCGGTATATTGCGAGGAGGGACGACGGTGATATAGTTCCCATGTTTTTTTTTGACTGTGTCTTTGAAGATCAATTAATAAAAGCTTTAAATCTGGTAAGGTCCAAATCTGTTGGTGTTGATGGGCTACCAATAAATTTTATAAAAATCATGTTACCATATGTTTCAAATTATTTACTTCACTTTTTTAACACAATTCTGTTAACATCGGTATTTCCAAAAGAGTGGAAAACAGCGCGAGTAGTTCCCATCCCAAAAAATCGGGGTTGTTTTGATATTGAGAACTTAAGACCTATAAGCATTTTGCCTGCTATTTCAAAAATAGCTGGACATCTCATCAAAGACCAAATGTTACAGTTTGTTAACGACAAACAATTGTTAAATGTTTATCAGCATGGCTTTCGTCCTGGGCACAGCACTAGTAGCCACTTGTTGCTTTTAACTGATTCAATTTGTGAATCAGTTAATGATAATGACTGTTCTGCACTTTTGGGATTGGATATGTCAAAGGTTTTTGACAGAGTAAACCATAATAAACTACTTCATAAATTAAAAAATGTATTCTTTTTTCCAGTACGGCGTGCGAATTGATATCATCGTATCTTTCCGATCGCTCACAGTTCGTCTTATTTAATGGTATCTCTTCTGATACACGAACAATTAATAGCGGAGTACCACAAGGTTCCGTTTTGGACCCTTGTTATTCATAATATATATTAATGATATAATCAACTGCATTGATCTTAATCTATGTACACCTTTTCTGTATGCAGATGATATTCATATAATTTTCCGAAGTAGTTCCAATGATTTGTTGGAAGCAAATATTAATTTAAATCTTAATTCGTTAAAAGATTGGTTGAATTGTAATGGTCTTGTTGTCAACAGCTCCAAGACAAAAGCTTTATATTTTGGTGGCTCCGGCTTATCCTATAACAATTTGAGAATATGGTTGGATGGTGAGAGAGTAGTTTTTGTAGATCGCATGAAATGTCTTGGTATAATTTTGGACAATAAACGTGATTTTACACATCACATTGACTCTTTATATCCAAAATTAATACTTACATTGAGAAGATTATACAATGTTAATATGTTTTTGCCCACTCATATCAAGAAACAGTTAGCGTTCACTCTATTAATGCCTACAATTCTATATTGTATTGAAGTAGTTTCGGGCACGTCTATTCAAAATTTCCATAAGACTGAAAAGTTATTTAATATGATAGTTAGATATGTGTATGGCCTACGTCGATATGATCATATATCTAACTATGCTAAACAGTTTTTGGGGCTTAATTTTCGATCCTATGTTAATCTGCGTCTACTTCAGTTCTTTTATAAGTTAGTGAAGACTGGTTTTCCACGAACTCTACTTAGTAAATTTGTATTTTCTAGATCGACCAGAAATCCACAATTAACTTTGCCCCTTATTTCCTCCTCAATACTTGAAGGCTCCTTTAGAGTCCGGCTTACTAGATCTTGGAACCAACTACCAATGCACTTAAGGAATTTTACTTATTCGAATAATATTTTTCGCCAAAAATGTCTTTCCTACATTTCAACTAATGAATCTTGATATATATATTTTTATTTTGTCATTGCTAACTAGGCCTTCACACTTTTTTTATTTACTTTCAAATTAATTTTTTCTGTTTCATTGGCTGGGGAGCCGTGTTTCGTATATATTATTATTTAATCAAAGTATTAGATTTACGTTTTTATACTCATGTTATAGTTATAGGTTTAAACATTACAATTCTTAAAATAAATTGTTGTAGTTTATTTGTAATACATATTATTGGCCTTATAGGCTTCCTGTATTATTAGAATGAATAAATAAATAAATAAATAAATCCAATTTCTGGTCATATAAAGGGTGTGTATTAAGCAGATGCTATTGAATCAGCACCCTGACCCAAGTACTGTACTGTACATGTGTAGCGAGTTTGCATATTGTACTTGCTACATCTGTGTGTGTACAACGTGTGAGTAATATATATTTTATGCGGATTTTATATGTATTAATCATATGCACATCGTTCCAATATTGTAAATTTTTGGTTTAATAACATAGTGCAATAGGAAATCTGGGAGTAAAACTCCCAAACTCTTTGGGAGTGGTACTATATTGGCCTAGTAACTTCACCCCGATTTGGAATTTTGGAAAAAGTTTTCCATCTTTGCAATATACCGCTATATATTTACTACATATATGTCTTACATTATGCATAATTTAATGATCAATATATTTTTTATTATCTTCCATTCATTGGTATAGGCAATAACTCATAAAATTTCTAACAGCTAGATATAATATAGTTATCTATAATAGTTAATTATATTAATACGGATAAAAAACAATGACTTCTAATATGACAGCATAATCCTTCTTATTTCATTGATTTCAGGCATACAACGGTATTGTGTCTAATATTCATATTAGATAAATGTATAATTACTTTAATTTGCTTCCATTTATAAAGCCAGATACACGAGGAATCTTAACTTATTCTTCTCACTCCCACTCTAACTTCCTGTTATTAGCCATTCCACAATTCTAAATAATTTCGTATCTGTGATTCCTTTTAAATCTTAGCATTTACAAATGCAAATCTTTAGTAAACGCTTAACTTAATCTCATCTCAATAGCGCGAACTTTAAATAAATTAACCAATTGCAAATGGAATTTAAAATAATTGTACAAAAACTCGCCCTCCTGCCCCCACTTCCTTTTACGACTTGCTCCCTGCTACCCTGCCACCTACCAAAATTTGTATCTTTTAAGGTCCGCCCGCCATAAGTAAAAAATGACCTTATTAACGTATCGCAATTTTCCCGTTTTCATGGTTTTTTGCGTTTCTAAGCGTTTTCTCACTAAGGCCAAAGGAAGGATAATACCGAAAGACAGAAAATGAAGTAGAAATTTTAAATTTGAAATTCAATCGAGTGAATAATCGTTCGTAGCGTCAGCAAAATGGCGGAATCTAAAATTTCAAATGCTACCGAGTGACTGAGCGAGCAAGTGAGTGAGTGGGTAAATGAGTGTACGATTACAATATCACCATCACCAGTGGCAAAGGCAACGGCAACAGAGCGTTACTGCGAAATGGAGGACCACCCCCCGCCACCTTTCGCATTTGACAATGGTTTGGTAGTGGAATGGCAAGATATGGTCAGGATGTGGATGAGGGTGTAGGGCTGGCTGTAACAATGTGTGTGTGTGTGTGTAATTATTCGAAGGTTTCAATTTTCTTGTGAATCATCTTCATCTGCTGGCTGTTGGTATACTGCTGCAGTTCCGAAATTCTATGTAATCACCAGACAAAGACAATGAATTCGACTTGATTGGTGGCATTACTATGGTTGGCTTGCTTGTTTAGATTTCTGTTGGTTCAATGTTGTTCGTGTTGTTATTATTTGCTATCCTTCAGTATAGTGCTTTGAGGACATGATTTTGAAAGTGCAGCAGCAGCAGCAGCCATACAAACTGCCACCATGGCCACCGCCAACGCCACCATCATCATCCCATCATCCATTTATCCCTACTACTATGTTCTCATCCACTTGAAGGTCCTTAGCAAGTTAAGCAATAGTATGCAGTTGTTTGGGCTGCTGTTAGGGCATTGGCGCTGGAACGAACCGTGCAAAGAATAAGAACTGCCACACCATCAACTACATAAGGATGACGATAATAGTGCGATAGTGTATTCAAAGATTTCTTGTGCTATTCTACGTTTTGGTTTCTTCGTTGTCGTCGTCATCGTCTTTGTCGTTGTCGTTTGAGTCTTCATCTTCATCTTTTACCAGCACTTGAATATATGTTTCTAGTTATTTCTCTTAAAGATGGTATCCTTGAAGGACTTTGCAGGAGGAAGTGGATGCGGATAGATGCATTCATAAGTATAAATCAATCATATTGGAATATGTATACTTATACAAAGATATGTATATGTGTGTGTGTGTGTAATTTTAGTGCTTTGTAGTAAGATTTACGAGTGTTTATCTTTAGTGCTCATATGAATGGGAACATTACAATGTATTTCGTTTCGTTTGATAGGTAAGAGAATATATAAGTAACGAGAGTCGTTGGAGAAATTCGTTAATGAGTAGAAATTAATGTTTTCTAAATTTTCAAATAATCATGAATACAAAATTTCTCACATCAACAAAAGAAAAAGTTGATTAATTTTTTTCGTAGAAATGGGAAACCAACCTTATGTTCGTAGCAGATAAAGACAAAATTTATCCAATCAAGATATAAAAATTATTAGAACATTTTGTAATATTAAGTGTAAGTTACAAGGTAGACCAAAAGTTTTCTCTCTTTTTGAAAGAATGTGCAGAAATAGGGATTATATTTATTTAAACTAGTAAGGTAATTGTCTTCGACTATGATGAAGCTCAGATATCCTTCACTATTTGTAAAAATTGTGTTATTTGCATTACAATTATATTTTTTTGAAACTTTGTGCCCCAAAATAGGGGAGTTTTTATGAGAGTTGGACGTTACATCCAATTTTAGTCAATCATTTTTTATTGAAATGTCAAATACTGAACTTGAATTTTTATATGAACTGACCTAAAATTTATATGACAAATTCAACATATTTTTTTGTTGTGAATCTGCGATCCAGAATTTTAACCTATTAAGAAGACTATTATATTTATATTTTGTAACTATTAGTATGTAATTTTTCCTTCCCCAACTACTCTCATCTTTAAAGTCTGTTCTTTGGTAATATTTCATAAAAGGATCTTTTCAATTCATTCAATCGTTTATCCTTCATATATCCAATGATTCTAAGGGAAACCATTCAGCTCGATTCAGTTTAATTTTTATTCTTAGCGTTTGTAGCATTTGTCGTTCGCCCGCTCGCTTGTTACAGCACGAGTTGTTTTTCCTTTGCTGCTGCTGCTGCTACTATTGCAGACTTTTCTTTCCATGTTGCTGCTGTGGCTGTTGTTGTCATGGTTATCGTTGCTGTTGCTGTTGTTGTTGTCGTTATTTTGCATTATCTTAAAAAGCAATTGTGGCAAATGGTATTACCTTGAATAAGTTTATTTTACAATGAATGTTGTTTGTAGTTGCTATTGTAGATGACATTGTTGTTGTGGCTGTTGTTGTTGTTGCTGCTGTTGTCGGTGGTGCTTCTGTCATCGTTGCTGATGTTGCTGTTGCTGTAATTTACTTTAGATACCACTCGAAGCCATAGCCATTGTAGTGTGTGGCATGTATGATATCAACTAATACGTATGCATTTGGATGCGAAGGATACAACATACGGCTGTGTGTGTATATCCTAATCTGTAACAGTGTGTGAATTATATTCCTTTAAATCTGCATATTGTATCAGAGGGTAAAGGGGATTTTAATAGGGATAGTTTTTTCTTGGGTTAATTTGAATGGGCTTAATTGGCATATATCGTCGTTATCCTGCAAAAAGGTCTCAAGTCCATTTTTTTGTCTTTCTGAGTTGTTTTTTTAATTTAATTTTCAACAACATTTTTATATTTTCTACAGTGAAAAAGGAATATATAATTTAATACGGGAAAAAGTTAAGCCCATCAAAGCATACAACCGCCTATCCGGCTGGGTGGATGGTGAAGATGATACCTCGGGTAATTTTTAATCAATTTTAATAAAAATTTACCATTGGCAGTATCGATATTGCTCTGAAAATAGTCAATAAAGTCACTCACAGATATTACTTGGCAGCACAAATATGAATATGCCGACAATTTTTTTGATTAGTGGCGAGTAGAGAGGAAAAATGTGGTAGTAATCGGCACTTCGTTTTAAAATTTGCAGAAAAAAATATACTTCCAATCGGTGGGCGGAGAGTGCGTGGCCAAACTGTACTGAAGCCCTAGAGAAGTGTAATTTTATATATAGATAGTACCCGGGACTACAATTACAAATTTGCAGGTACAATTTTTACTTTGGGTCAGTTGGTGGAGTGTGATGCCCAAAAATTTGGTGCACAGATAGTACTCGACACTACAATTACAAATTTGCTGACGAAATATTTTGACTTTGTATAAGTGAGCGGAGTGAGCGCGCCCTAGATGTATTTTTGTCCTAGAGGAATCCAATTTGGTACACGGATAGTACTCGGCACTATAGGTTCATATTTGCAAACGAAATTTTTATTTTTTGATTAGTGGGTGGAGTGTGTGGAGTAGGCGTGGCAAAACTGTATTTAAGCCCTAAAAAGATACAATTTGATATATATGTAGATACAAATTTTCAATAGACATTTTCACTTTGGGTCAATGTACGGAACGGGCACACCCAAACTGTATATTAGTCCTGAAGTGATAACATTTGGTACACAAATAGTACTCGGCACTATTGGTTTATATTTGCAGACGAAATTTTTATTTTTGATCAGTGGGCGGAGGGGGCATGACAAAGATGTATTTATAGCCTTAGAGAGATGAAATTACAATATAGATATTTGTTGTTGTAACAGCTTGGACTTAAAAAAATTTAGAAGTTTCAATCCGGGGGTTCTTTGCAAATGTCCAGTCCCAAAAATTGGCAAGAGGGTTCTCTCACCCATCTCTCCTTACAAATGAGGTTCAGTTTCCCCGCAATAAGCTGTTTCCTCCCTGTGGGAGGGATCCCAATGAGACCGTAAACTTCGCCCGAGTTTACGGTTGTGGCGGCCCTTGCCAACGTATCGGCCCTTTGATTACCATTTATGGCCCCATGTCCAGGAAGCCATGTTAGGGTAACCGTCAAATGTCTCGCTATCTCCTCAAGAGACGACCGTCATTCTCGAACATTTCTCGAAGTGGCCTTAGTTGGAACAGATCTGAGTGCCCCTGTTATCTTGATTGCCACCAGTCTCCTAATGCATTCGAATATCAGCCTTTGGGACGCTCTATCTATCGCCGGCCACCAGACTGCATGTCCGTAGAATAAGATGAGTTTAACAACTGAGTCGTATAGCCAGTTCACATTTTTGGGGCTACTTCCCAATTAAGGCCGATTGCCCTTTTGCAGCAGTATATCACAGTTGCCGCTTTGCTAATCCTGGTCTGAGTGATCAGATTCCAATTCAGTTTACTGTCCTTTATTAGTTGTGCATCACGTTTTTTCCATCGTTCTCAGGAGGCTATTGATGTTGAGATTCCATAGTAGTGGGGAGAGTACTCCTCCATGGTGGAGTACCGCAAACCGCCACCTTGGAAATATTTGCCAACTTGGAAAATGCGCTCAAATAGTTTATCATCTTAGGCGATGACCACTTGGTTAAGCTCCAGTTGTTCCATTGAGTCAATTACATTTTCAGGTTTGACATTATTAAAAGCTCCATTTATATCCAGGAAGGCAGCGAGAGCGTATTCCCTGTAGTTCAGAGATCTTTTACTGAGGCTTGTTATCGAATGTAAAGCAGTTTCCGTATATTTGCCCTTCGTGAATGCATGCTGAGCCTTGAACAGGACTTCCAAAACTTCCAAAGGTTAGTTTTGGTTTAATTACCCTATAATAGTATAAAAACTATCGGAAAATCGAAATCTTTGCCATACCCCTACTGGCACCTCCCATACAAATGACCAAATTGACCCTCATAGCTTTATATTATTAAATAGTTTCGTAATTACACTGTATACAGACATATTATGCGTAAGATATACGTTTGACTCTTCGGCCCACGCTTTCTGGTACCTTCCTTACAAAATTACCTATTTTGTTTTAATAATATTTCTTCAAATATTTCCAAATGGGCGGCTGGAAAACATTTAAATGTTGTCAGTATACCTTTCAGTATAGAGCACGTCTCCAGCTAGTACTACTTTTTTCGGAAACATTGAGTCAAACAAATCGAAAATTTTATTAAAACTGAATTTCAAACAAAGCGATCGAATTGACAAACCCTTTGACACTACATATATGGCTTACACATTCAATATGCTTTTACAAGTGTGCACAAGTGACTTTAGCGTGTAACCTTACGCTTGTTGCCTTACTAATACACCCACTATCACACCGTTTCATCTACTAACACTCCGGCAACTCCACAACAAAACGGAAATGTAAGACTGCAATGTAATGGTCGGTCCACCATTTGCCACACCCACATTATGTGATGGTCCGTACAATTTTATTCTTTAGAACAAATAAAATGTTTTGTTAGTTTTGTCATATGCAGTAGGAAATTGTAGATGTAATCGTATCTTATGGCAAATTTATATATATTTACACACACACCGACACACAGTTGCACACACCTATGTAAGTTGGGTTGTTTTTTTTTGTTATTGTATGTAAGCCTCCATATTCACGTGTCCCCGGCTCTTAGTGTAACGGTTGCGTGTGCTAGACATTTTTCAAGGAGCGCTCTTTGCGACGTTTCACTTTTACAAAGGAAACGGATATATGTAGCTACATACACAACACACACTCACACGCACATACATTACAGCACACGTAGGCACTTGTTGTAGATGTAAATTGTTGGAAGATTGTTTCAAAGAATGTGTGAGCGTAAATGTAATGCGACATCGCGCGCTACAGTGATAAGGAAATCGCAAGCCGCATGTTTATGTGGCATATTAGTTTCTTGAGAATATGTCAGCAATCATTGGACATGCCATAAGTTGATGTCACATCCTGACTTGACTTGACGTGACTGTGTTTTGGCTAACCGCAGCCACTAACTAAGTGGTCGTCACCGTCGTTGTTGTCTTACATACGCAGGCAGGCAGGTCTCGTGTGTATGTGTGGGTAAATTTCGTAAAACTTTTATGAATAAATAAATTCGGTTTGTTGTCCCTCACATCACATCACATTACACCCGCCTGCTTGCTGCGGCGGCGGAAATGTTTATTTCTTCTATAGTTTTACTGATTTTTGAGTATCTTCTGACATTTGTACGTTCATCAATTGTCTGTGTATTTGTGTGTGTGTGTGCATTGTAATAGTCTAACATTTCCGCAGGAAATTTATGTTTATTCCTACAAAAGATTGTGTATTTAGTTTTGTTGTTTTTTTCCCTGATGCGAGTTCAAAAAGGATAATGACGTTGTGGCGTAGAGGAGTAGGAGTAGGGTGGTTTCGTTTTGGTTTGAGATAATGGAATGTCATTTGCAGATTCTACACAAATGATTGATACAAGTCAATTTATCTTATGGTATGCCACATTAGGAGTATATATACATTTATTGAGTTAGTGGTCCTGTTACTAACTGTCGGATTCATTTAAATTAAATTTGTATATTGGATTTGATTTAAGGAGAAGATATTGTACTATGACTGCGGTTATAGGGAAGGTGTTTATTAACAGCTGGTTGTATAATGGGGGTGTCACCGCTAATTTTGAAATTCATTTATTTTGCGTATAAAAATTTCACATTCCCTTAATTGAGTAATCACCACATCAATATTCTTGGTGTCCTTTCTCAATCTTAATGCAAGTCATAGTCATGGGTCAAGAATCTAGGTGGTAATGTTGTAATTATTATGGCGGAGTTGACTTTACAGATAGTCTTAAGGACTAACTCGTAGTTGTTGTCGACAACATCGACAGAATAGTAAACTCTCTTCAAAATTTTACATAAAAACTAAATTTTGGTAATTTGCATGATGTACTAGATTGTGTGATATTTTCAGAACTTTGGCCTGTGTTAGTGCCTATAAAACTTTATTCAAAATCTTGTTTTATACGGTTATATATGTATTAGTACCCGAAACGTTCACACACTTATACCATCCCATTTCTCTGCCTGCATCAGTCCACCATCGCTGCAACACTATTTTTTTTTGTTGCCCACTTTAGGAAATGCCATGACTGTTCCAAATATTTATGACAAGTCACTGTTGCTGCACATTAATCAATCAGAAAAAGGAAATTGCGATTAATAATTTATTAACTAATACGTTAAAGAGGATACCCATATACGATATGAACATCAAACAAACAAACCAACACAAACATCGTTCATCAGCTTTGCTGCTTGTAGTTTGGGAATTTAAAAATTTATAAAAACAATTTGTAGATAATGTTGCTTGTTGTGTTGTTGTTGTTAAGAGTTTAGTTGAGGCAGTTGGTTTCTAAACCCCTTTCATTGACTTTCACTAATCGTTTTGGAGTGAGATGGCTTTGGGTAAACATTTTACCGAACATCAAATATTCAATAGATTTTCTCACTTATTTGAGCACCATTTATCTCTTAAGTATGGGGGAAGAGATGGGAGAGGTAAGGGTGTGCAAATTTCATACTTGTCCTAATATCGTTACGAAATAAGTATTTTTACCACGAAATAAAGAAGTGCCTAAAATGTTTTTATATAAGATGTAAAAAACATGGCTTAATGTAGTTTTCTTTGAAAACTGTTAATACAATCAATATATTCATGTACCAATTTGCCAAGCTACATACTCAGGATCTATATTCAGGGGATTTAGTTCAAACTATTTAATCCTTCTTGTAATTTGTAAAGATTGAAAGATTACATAACTTTTTTGTTTTGGAATAAAACTTAATACTTCCATAGCAAAATATTCCTGGTCTTTAAAGGGCTTTAATCGTAGAAAAAAAATATTTTAGAATTTTAGGGGTAGAAACTGCATTATATGAAACCTTCATTAGAAAATGATGCCATACGCAAGCGACATCTATAGGACATTTGTAGTACTCGTCGAGACCTATACAACGATATCTTGTATGTTACGATTGAGGCACAGACAAAATGCAGCGCTATAAAACGATTTTGGCTGTTTATAAGGGGGTGGAGGAGGAACAATTTTTTTCCCATGTTAGCTCCATATTATCTTATACACACGACGAAAAAACTAAGAACCAGACATATTTTACAGCTGAAAGGCAGAAAGAAACGAATTAGGACGCGGAATTATTGTTGGCTAGAGACTTCGACATCTGGTCTTGCTGCTTAACCCTGTAAGTGATCGAATAGCCACTATCCGCATCAAGGCGAAATTTGTGGACATGCTCCGACGGAAGACAAAGACGAAGACATTGAAGAAGCATTCTACGAGCACCTGGAGGAAATATATAACCGCTGCCCTGCACATGACATTAAAATTGTCCTGGGAGATTTTAATGCTAAAATAGGAAGGGAAGATGCTCCTGGTTCAGCAGCCGGAAAATTCAGTATACACAACTACACCTGTGATAACGGATTCAGACCGGTAAGCTGCGCGTGGGTAAGAACCAGATTCCCATATAAAGACATCCACAAAACAACATGCATATCCTCTGATCAAAAATCATGAAACCAAATTGGTCACGTGAAAATAGAAGGAAGGTAGACATCACAGAGCTGCATACCACCGATATAGCCAATGCCTACTCCAATCAGCTTTCTCAATAACTTCAAAAAAACTTCCTCTTATTTTGATGTTCCCGACACACAGTGGCAGCATATCGTACTGGGGTATGAAAAATCACGCTCAGACAGGCCTTGGTACGATGATGAATGTCGCGAAATGTCTGAGAAAAATGATGCTGCATACAGGGCAAAACTTAAGTCCGAAAGTTCTATTAAAAGGTTTAAAAGCAAAGGTTTTGGAACAGGAACCCACAACTGTAAGGACAGAGATGGAAATCTGGTCACAGATACTCAGAGTGTGCTGCAAATAAGTTGGGAACACTTTCGTACTCTGCTAGTTCCTGAAGGCAACATAAGTGACGAAATTACGCTATTAATCGACGATAGAGTAAATTGTCAACTTTCGAGCTTGAACGAGATCAATACGGCAATTGCACGACTTTAAAACAATAAAGCTACAGGAGCCGATGACTGCTGGTAGAGCTATTTAAGGCAGGCAGCGTTGAGCTCGCATGCATGCACCAGCTCATAATTACGAATTGGCTTAACGAATACATATCCGATGATTGCAATCTGAGTGTTCCTGTGCTTAAGAAGGGCGATCCAAGTGTGTATACCAACTAACGCGGGATCAGGCTTTTAACTAGTGTTTAATGTGAAAGACTAAAGCCCGTCCTAGCGAACCTGATTGGACCTTATCAGTATGGCTTTAGACCTGGTTAATCCACGACTGATCAGATATTCACACTAGGACAACTCCAGGAGAAGACCCAACAAATGAAGATCGACAAAAGAGTACAAAGTTGTATTCAACAGTTCGAAACGTTATTATTAGATGCTAGGGTTGAGTTAGGTACCACCGCTATGAGCTGGCTACTTGCATGCACCTGTTCATAAACACATGTCCGATGATTGGCATCTTAGCGTTCCGTACTGTACTTAAAAAAAGGCGATCCAAGTATGTGTGTACGAACTATCGCGGGATCAGCATTTTACCTATCGCATTTAGGGACCTGTTTAGTGTGTTATGTGATGGACTAAAGCTCAAGTCGAACCCTGGCGATTAAACTTGATCAGTGTGGTATTAGACCTGTTAAATCAACGACCAACCAGATATTCACACTATGACAAATCAAGAAGAGGACATTCGACAGTACGATACGACAGAAATTATGAGATGCTGTGGCAGTGTTTAGTATCCCTGCGAAGATGAAACGACCTTGTTGTATGTCACTGACTGACATGAAACCTTCATTGAAAGCCATTTTCTACTAAGACAGGCTTATGAGAAGGCGATAGTCTGTCCAGCGATCTCTTTAACATCCTAGTGCAAAAGTTCATGAGGAAGGCAGCAGTAAACACGATTGGTGCCATCTTTAATAAATGTAACACGCTCTAGCAGCAGCGTATGGCGATGATATATGTAGATATCATTGGTCGAGGACTGTTACTGCGGCCTTTTCGAACATTGAGAAGCAGTAGGCACAAAACCAAGTAATTTGTTTTGACAAACAACGATTCTACTAGCTTGGGACGGTGCGTCATCGTTGACAACTATAAAATTTAAGTGTTAAATGCTTTTGTCTTATTTGGCACAAAAATAATAATGACAGTCTGGAAATCGAATATCAAGAGACTAATATTGATCGCAAACTGCTGCTACAATGCGCTAAACAAGCGAATTAATTACAAAGCCCCTTTTTGACGAACATAGATCCAACTCTACCAGACACTGATCTTACCTGCCTTTCTCTCCGACGTAGAATCCTGGGTAATGACACTAGCGGATCAATCTATTGTGGGAGTTTTCGAGAGAAAAATACTTCGCAAAATATTTGAATCCATCATGGTTAACTGTGAGTACCGTCGTCGAATAAACAATGAGATGTATAACGACCTCGACGAAGTCAAGCGCGTCCAAATAGACCGAATTCGCTAGCTGGGACATGTTGTACTCAAGCTCAAAAAGTTTGCGGCAATAAAGTCGATGGACGGCGCAGAAGGGGGCGACCAACACTTCGTTGAATGGACCAGGTAAAGGGCTGTTACCTAAGCTTGGTTGGGCGAACAATCTACAGAGCGCCAAAGTATGAACGTTCGGCTACTGACGGCCAAATAAGAAGAAGAAATAAGAATTGGCGTAGAAACACAACATTTCCCTTAACACCTGCATTTCCGCTTCAGCAGAATTGTTAAAACACTTAAGGACCACATGTGGTTGGAAATAAAATCCCCATTTGTGTACTTTCATTATAAATAAACAGTTTTTATCTCCTCTATCTTATTTTTTCTTTATCATCGTTTAAAAAGTAAAAAGACCTTTCGTCCACCTTGTTTGTTTACTTTGCCTTTAAGACAGCACCGACTGTCATTATTTGAATAATATTGCTCTATATTGATAAGATTTTTTATAGAAAGGAAGACAATAAGTTTTCATTTGCCATGTAGATACTAATAAGAAAAAGTTGTCCTTATATTGGCATTCCATAGAAAATTTCATATTTTCTATGCACAGAAAATAAGCGGAAACTGATTTTTCCGATTTGGGGCATTCTACTCACATCCTATTGCGTATACATATAAACTTACCTATATTCCACAGGAATGTAAAGTTCTTTTTCGACCCACATCGCCATAGAAAATTCCGTATCCTTTCTTTTGTAGTCACTTAACACTACATACCATCAAAGGAAGTGCCATATTTTGCAATAGCTGAACTGAATCCTTTCACGTATAAGTGTGGAATATGGGTTTCTTAAGCATTCTGCTTGTGCGATTAGGATCAGATATCTACGAGTCCTTCAGAAATACAACAGCGATAATTATCATAATCTGAAGGCCAATCCCTGTATATTATGACAAAATCTTTCCTGTTATTTTTTCTTTTTTACTCTATACATCACATCATTATCCAACTACAAAGGAATCCATAGTTGTGGAACAAAATACTTAAAAACTATTTGGTGGTATTTTAAAATAATTACATACAGTTGAAATTATCCGATGTGGAAGGATAATTGCAATTGTAATGCTACCAAGCGTTACAGGGAAATGGAAACATAACCTTGGTGTGCTTAAACGATATCATAATGGCAGAGCCATTAAACAAAGGCAAAAAACATCATCACATATATCGAGAGGAATATGCAACACATCCATCATGCACTGTGGCCATGCGCTGCTCAGGGGCAGGAGACAAACGGACTTGACCTTTGATCAATGAATTTCATGGTGGTGACGCGGTCGGTGGAGGTGGCGATGGAGATGTAGATGTAGATGACTAGGACGATGACGATAGTTTAGGATGATGGAGGCGATGGTGATGATGATGATGACGGGATGAGTGCAAGGTTGTCAAATAGGCAAAAACTAAGTGTTTTACAAGAGAGCGAGAGAAAACACTCAAAACACTAGCACAAACATACATGGACACTTGTTTCCTCTATTCTGCTTTAAAAAGTCTAAAGAGAATTTGTTACATTCATTCATTCATCAAGTGCATCATCCTTCCATGTTGGTTTGTTGTTTATTGATGTATACGAGTCCGTGCGGAGTGAGACCTTTTCTATGTCTGATGTACAGAGAGGGCAAAAAGTTGGTTATTCAGAAGAAAAAAAAACTACATATAGATCACATTGACAAGTTCCTGGAAAGCAATTGAATAGTACTTAGGCAAATAAACTATGAAAAGCAGAAAAATCTATTTTGTTGTTAACATTTTCATTAACGTTAGAGTAGACAACTAGTAATTTGAGAAACTGTATTAACTTATTTCAATAATACAAGAATATTTTTGGACTTATTGCATAAAATGTGTTTCTTAGATTCCCGTGATAATAATTTCCGAAAATATATTTCATTTCATTTTTACAATCTTGTAATTAAAGCCTCTTGGCCAATCTTAATATATATAAATTACGTGTCACGTTGTTTGTCCGCGATGGACTCCTAAACTACTTAACCGATTTGAATCAAATTTGCACACCGTGTTCGGTTTGATCCAACTTGAAAGATAGGATAGCTTACATCTTAAAGGGGCGGCGCCACGCCCATTTTTTCAAATATCGCTCAGACGGCTTTTCTAATAGACCGATTGATACAAAAATTTTACCATGAGGTACTGTTGACCTGTAGATAGTTCCTGACTACATTTGGTTGTAATTGGATAAAGGGGCGTGGCACCGCCCATACAACTTGAAAATTAAAAAGGCTTTATTTCATGAACTATCAGAGGTATGAAGATGAGATTTGTTATATATGTTGATGGAGCAGTATAAATTACAGCCAGGATGGAAGTGGGCGGTGCCACGCCCCTTTTCAAAAATCGCTCTAACGGCTTTTCTAATAGATTGATTGATACGAAAATCTTACCAAGTGGTACTGTTGATAGTCCCAGGCTATATTTGGTTGTGCTTGAATAAAGGGGCGTGGCACCGCCCATTCAACTTGAAAATTAAAAGGGCTTGCAGTATGAATTACAGTAAGGGTGGAAATGGGCTGTTCCACACCCTTTTTAAAACAAACGGTTACAACTGTCAAAATTCCACAGTATATTGCTGTTCAACTAGAGATATGAACAGTAAGGTGGGCCAATTTTTTTATTCGTACAAATCGTAACCAAAATCGGAATCTACGATGATTTTTAAGAAAATTTCACCAATAAACTTTGTGTCTAAAATCAATTCCTAGCTCGCGTTGGGAAGCATGAAGATTTCAGATAGAGATTTTTTTTGTTTTTAAATGAGCACAAACCGAAAACTTCAGATATATATGTACAGTTTTACAGACCTTCTGCCTAAAACTGACTTCCCAACGAACTAAATGAGGTATTACAGAAGCAAATCTATGTATTGGTTAAAAAGTTATGGCCTCTGAGAGTTGGCATACAGAAATTAAGTTTTTAAAAATCATTTTTCAGAATATTTGCTCATTGCTAAAAAAAAAATCTCTACCTGAAATCTTCATGCTTCTCAGCGCGAACTAGGAATTGATTTTAGATATATAGTTTCTTAGTGAAATTTTCTAAGAATTCTTCGTACATTCCAATACTGATATACGGTTAACAGGTTGTTTTTTTTTTTGACGCGAACTAATTAATTCGCCCTAATGATCAGGCTATTTCGAATAAAATAAGTTAAAAGTGCCGAGGCGCTGCCCACGCACTTCAATAGTTAACTTTTTACCTGTATCAAATAATGGTCCGTACACCAGGCAGTTGAGGATGCGCAGACTAAAATAGTGATTTTTTTTAATTTACTTTACAGGTATGTATTTTTCAATTACTTCTCAGGAGAGCGAATCGGTAATAAATCATATAGATTGAAAAATTAAGCAATATTCATTGTAGTTATACTACAATGGTTAAATTTTTATAGTATATCAGATGTAACATTAGCAAACAATTGAAAATAACCTATGCATGGGGTATTTTCTTGACATATAGATCTTCTGATAGGTATAAGTGTAAATCTAGCTGTCATACTAATGAAGTGTAATAGACTTTCTTTTAGTATACTTTGCAAAATCACCATGTAAAAACTAAACAAGAACAAAGTTTACAAATCATGCAAATTTATTTTCGCCAAACTTATGGAGCCCTTTATGAAGTTGAGGGTGCATCTAATGATGCATCTGAGCAGCTAATAGAAGCCATCGATGCTGTAGACGTTAGTATGACAGGGGACTCGAATTTATCGAACCGACTTCATTCTCTGGAACTCGGTCTCTGCAAATGCTGAGGAAAGACCTTGGCCTACATTCATATAAAATCCAACTGGTAGAAGAAGTAGAGCCAATGGACGATCAATTGATTTTTTTATTTATTATGTCATTGAACATTATTTGAAGGAGTAATGGTTCTAACACGACGCTGTAACATGCCATACAGCGCGTGAGACCATCACTTTGCTAAGCCAAACGTTGGTGACCGAATTATCTCAAAAAATGGTAATACGAGTTCAATACAAAAACAGTATTACGGATTATTCTTGATCCGTGTGAGAAGAAGACATGACAAAAGAAGTTTTTATGGCTAAAGGCATGAAGCTTCAAACGGAATTTTCATTTGCGGTCAGTAGGAGAAGGCATAACAAAAATGTTTTTTTATGACCAAAGAGATAGTTAGTATACAGATGGTTCACGCTACTACGGATCAAGATAAATAATTTTGATCTTTAGAGATATGTATGTTTCCGATTTGTGAAAGAAGTGGTTTTTCGCCCTACATACTGAAAAAACTTAATCTACATTTTTATTAGCATTAACAACAATAAAACTTAAGTAGTAAACTTTAATGTTAAGGAGTTACTTCAAATAAGTTACATAAGTAAATAAACTCAACATATTTTTGTCGAGCTTTAGTGCCGTTTTCAAAGTACTTTGTAGACCTAAGTGTGAAATATATTACAAGTTAATATGCAATAGCGAAGCATTGCCGGGCCCACTAGTATTATATAAATTACAATATGCATAAATTATTTTATTAAAATCTACTCCATGTGGAAATGAAACAAAAGAAAATTTGTAAACAATAAATAATTAATATAAATAGGAAATGTTCATTAAATTAAATTAACTAGTATAAATAGCTAACATCGCTCAAAAAAAGGTGCATTATAAGTATAAAAAAGTAAACATTAATAAAAAAAAAATTAGAATTAAAAAACATTGGACTGCATATGTCGAATAAGTTTATTGCGAAAGATGGAAAAAGAAATATTAAAAGTTTTTAGTTCATTAGGCAGAGTGTTAAAGATACGAGCTACTCTTACATTAAAACAACGTTCTGTAAGATGACAAAGCTTAGGAATAAGCATCTGTCTTCTTCGACAGAAAAGAAATGTAAATTTTAATTTTAAAATTTTTTAAATTTATTTTTTGTGTATTTTGTGTTTTAATCAATTTGAAAGTACAGAAAAAATTTTTAAGGGAAACAAATGGTATGTTACCCTTCTTTTTTTAAATTTCCAAGAAATATTTTCTTCTACTCTTTGTGATCCATGGAAACACCACCAGCATTGTACCAAACCAACACTTAATTTGTCATTTGTTTTACCTGTGGCCAAGCACTCACTTTTACGCACCCACTGTCTATGAAACGAGTTAGTGTTTGTTACTACACCCACGTTTTAGTATTATTTTATGTATTTGCACATACCAGCATACACACATACACACACACCTATATGCACAACAGTGCACTCTTCTGTATTAGTAATCTATTTGTCGTTGTGGTACTCGACAACTATGAGCACGTAACGTGCAGCAGCAGCCACACCCCGATACGAAAAACAAGGATAACTAACTATGCACGTTGCATACACCTGGAGGAAATATATGACCTCTGCCCTGCCCAGCAATTTGTTTTGGGAGATTTTAATGCTGAAATCGGATGGGAGGATGCCCTTGGTTGGTCGATAACGTATTTAAACTAGTTAGGTTCGAGTCGGCAAGAAATATGGTAATGAGAGGAACCAGATTCCCGCATAAAAATATCCACAAATCAAGCAGGATATCCCCTGATCAAAAGACAAGAAACCAGATTGATCATGCGGTAATCGATGGAAGGCATGTCTCAAGTGTTATGGACGTGAGTGTGATGCACGGTCAAATATTGACTCGGATCTCCACCTAGTTGCAGCCAGGGTTGGCACGTGATTAAGTAGTGCTAAAAACGATCGTAACCAAACGCAAAGGAAGCTAGGCATCACATAGCAGCATACCACCGAGATAGCCAATGCCTATTCCAGCCAACTCTGTCAATTACTGCGAACAAAGCCTTCAAATTCTGATATTCCCGACACACAGTGGCAGCATATTGCGAATCCAATGGCAAGTGCCCCAACGACCGTACTGGGTTATGAAAAACCAGGCTCAGACAAGCCCTTGGAACGATATAGTGAGAAGAGCAGGGAGATGAAATGGATCTTGGGCGGATAAAGAAAAGTGACAGCAATGATATCAATAAGTAGAGCTGAAGCCTGAAAGTTCTACCGATAGGTAAAAAGCAAAGGTTTTGGAACAGGGATCCCTCCCGGTAGGAACAGAGATTGAAATCAGATCACCGGCACTTAGAGTGTGCTCCAATTATGTAAGGAACACTTTCGTTCTCCGTTCGTTCCTGAAGGTAGCAGAAGTGGCGGAATCACGCCAATCATCGACGATGGAATTGACTGTAGGAACACCGAGCACGGCTTAAAAATAATAAAGGTGCGGTAGCAGATAGACTGCCAGCAGGGCTTTTTAAGACCGCCGGCGCTAAGCTGGCAAAGTTTATGCACCGGTTCATAAACACGATTTGACTTAAGGAATGCATGCCCGATGCTTTGAATCAATAATCAGATTCAAAGCATCGGGCGTGCATATGTCCTGTGCTTAGAAAAGGCTATCCAAGTGTGTGTACCAACTGTCGCAGTATTAGCCTTTATCCCATTTTGTAAAGGTCCTGTATAGTGTTTTATTTAAAAGACTATCGTCAATCTTGACGAACCTGATTGGAACCTATCAGTGTGGCTTTAGACCTGGATAAACCACGAGAAGACCCAAAAAATCCAGATCGAGACCTACCATCTGTTTATTGATTACAAATCTGCAGTCGACAGTCCGATACGAAATTTTTAAATGCTAGGGCTGAGTTAGGTATCCCCGCTATGAGCTGGCAATATTCACCGCTTCATAAACAAGAGCTAGATAAAGGAACGAATGCCCGAGGATTGGAATCAGAGTTTTCTATGTTCTGTGGTTATGAAAGACGATCAACTATGCGTATCAAGTACCACGGGATCAGCCTTTTACCCGTCGCATATAAGGTCCTGTTTAGTGTGTTATGTGAAAGACTAAAGCCCATGCCAGCGAACTCGATCAGATGTTATCAGTTTGACTTTTGACCTTGTTAATCTACAACCGATCAGATATTCACACTACGAAGAATGCTGGAGACAACCCAAGAACAAGGCAGGACAATACATCCAACCATCTGTTTATCGATTACTAGGCTGCATTCGACAGTCCGATATGACAAATATTATTAGATGCTATGAGTTTTGTAACCCATCAAAGCTGATAGGCAAAATTCTGACAGAGCCACTTTCTACCAAGCGAGGCT
Organism: Muscina levida; assembly: GCA_964034835.1. Classification (NCBI taxonomy): domain Eukaryota; kingdom Metazoa; phylum Arthropoda; class Insecta; order Diptera; family Muscidae; genus Muscina; species Muscina levida. Next base: position 185,253,623 of record OZ035880.1, on the reverse strand, counting down.
TTAGACAAGGCGTTACCCTGTCAGGCGACAGGAGACGACCATCCGGAAGGCTGTAGTCAACACGACTGGTACCATTTTTAATACAATTCACATGCTGCATATGCAGGTGTTATAGATATCACAGTAAAACATTTTTCAGCTCATTGATTTGGGACTCAATTCTGAGAACTCCAGGTGAAAGTAGCCCCAAAAAGTAGAAGTTCTGCATCATACGTTTTGTAAAGTTACATGCCATAATAACTTAATATTGATTTGATGTTAGCAAGTGGCGTATAGGGGATGTTGTCACATTTAAGACTCTTTTGTTATATTGTTATATGGTGGCGTATGATTATCATAAGTTGAGTCCCAAAATCATGTGTTGTACTGTGTATTATCGGTCGAACAGTGCGGGATGTTACTGCGGCCTTTTGAGGCATTGAAAAGCAGTCGGCAGAAGTACTTACTTACTTTCTTAAGAGGCCCATTACAAATAGCGATCGTGGTTCATAAATTAGAGACCTGAAGTATTTAAAAATTCTACAGGCTTCGGTCTTCTGTGTGTGATCTCCAGTTAGTCCTACTACTACATCCTGGTATCTTGTCCTAGCTATCGTAGCCATTGAAATCTGACTCTTTTAGCTACGTCAAATCGAACAAAGAGTCTACTTGTTTATTACGCTGAGTGAACGTGTCTACCTTGACTCCACCGTAAACAAAAATAATAATATGTCAACCTGAAAGTCAAGAGACGCTGCTACTATGCGCTAAGCAAGCAATTTAATGACAAAGCCCACTCTCGATGAGCAAAGAAACAGCTGTACCAGACACTCATCCTACCTATCTTGCCCTACAGTGCAGATTTCTGGGTATTGACATATCGAGCCAATCTATTCTGGGAGTCTTCGAGAGGAAAATACTTCTGAAAATATTAAGACCCATCGTCGTTAACCGCGAATACCTTCGTAGAATGAACCAAATGATGTATAACAACATCGACGTAGTCATTGCATGATCGAGGTATAAAAGCTGTTATTTAAACTTGGTGTGACGAACTATTATGGAGCGCATAAGACCGAAGCAATTCGGATTCTGTTCTAGGTGCGATTACTGATGTACAAATTTTTGTTGCTGCTGCTAGTAAATAAGGATAGATATTGGCACTGGTAATAAAATTTGATCTCATCTCATGCTAGTAGACATAGATAGTGTCAAGGAACACAACTGCACACTTATCTCAATTATGTTGATTTTTAACCCCCTCAATTTACATGTCATGATATTTGTTTCTCTTCTAACTGCTTAGATTTTCTTATACCAACACTTCGAATATCATCATATTTTTTTTCGTTTACATTCGTCGAATTTAGTTGCTCTTCTGATAACTTCCATTTGATGTTAAGCCAATCATTTTGGTATATAACTGCCAACAGTAATGCCACTTCGAATATCATCAGGTGTTGGTGACAGTTTCTCTCTACATACGTATATGTTGTGTATGCCAGGCTAAGCTGATTGAACAGCTTATCCACTTACATAGCTTTATATCACAACAATATTTGGCATCATGATCTGCGCTTTGCCAGCAAACCCAGTGTTTTTCTGGTCACCATCAATACAAATACTGAAGTATTTCCAATAAATACGGCATAAGCGATACAATTTTGCCTAATCTCCTTTGCTATGTGTGCTATTTGTCTCTCTCGACTAGATCTCCTCTATTTTTCCCTCTTCGCCACCTTTAGTTCTTCTATGCATACATACATATGTTCAATCACAACATTCCGTGCATACAACGGAGGATGCCTGGGGCAAAAATTTGAATCCTCTAAGCTAATTGTATTTAAAATTTTTAATCCGCTTTTGACCCAGATTTTGTGTTTACAAAATTGTAACAATTTCCATTACCTTAACAAAAAAAAACACTGTGCAAAATTTTAAATTGGTTTTGGTATAAGGTCATTTACATATGTACACACTTGCGGCTACACATGCATAGTTATTTACATACATGTGTCCACAGCAAAATATTTACATACACATGTGTGCATATGCTCAAAAACAGACACACACACTCACACGTATTTATTTATTTAGGGCATCTTTTACCTTTGCTGTTTTTTTTTTAGTTTGATTTCATCTATTACATAGTTTTTTCTTTCTCAAGAAATTGAAGGGATTTGTAATGGAGAGACTTGTGTTGGTCTCAAAGAAATTTTTTAGTATTTGGTTTTGGCTATGAAAAATTGTTTTACGTTCATGTTTACTACACTAATGGAAGTATTTTACTTATTTAATTTTATATTGTAGGAAATACATGAGAATCATCGGTGTAAGGATATGAAACTGGGGGTTATAGTTTAGTTTATGTCACTCATACGCCATGTGGCATTATAATGCTTTATTTGACATCGAAGTCTCTTTTCAACTGTGCGACGATTGAACATGAAACAACAGTAACTACCTACTGAATAAGAATACTATAGTTGTTGAATTGACATTTTATTATTGACATTATCTAAAGTGGATATTAACATGTTAATGAAATTGTTTTCTCTAAAATTAAATTTAAACGTATAATTAATCAACTTTTTGCAAGGTTTAGGTTTAAATCAGTAACAGTAGATGCAAAACTTTTAGGATTGTCATATAGTGTATTCTACTGTGTTATATAAAGGCTTATAGTTGCTAGTATTTCATAATTATATTAACCAAAAAAATTATATCTTTAAAAAGTATGTATGCCCTCATCTTTACATGTGCCTGCATGTTGATAACCTTATATTCTATCAAGGATAAATTGAAGGGAAAATTTGCCATGGAAGTTGTTAATTTTAAATGATGTGCTTTTATTCTCTTAAAATTTTAACACGAAACAAGTATAAGTTTCATCATCTATGTACAACACGTGCAATATTATAAATGAAGCCTCACAAAATTTCTAGGAAATTCTAACGTAATAAAAATGCCTCAAGAAAATTCATAAAAAAATCTGTTGTTATTTGACAAATATCTATGGCCTTGTCGCAAATTTTTATACTGGCAAATGTTTTTTGTACGAAATTTTTGTACGGTTGAGGCATATGTAGATTTCTTCGAAATCTTGTGAAACTTTACTCTAGAAATTGCTATGTTAAAAATAGCATTAAAGATAATGTATAAAAACATTTTCTTTTTAGAATTTTCCAAAGTCAATATCTTGCTAAGTATTTTATCAAGAACTTGGTTTGAGCGTTCATCGGCACTTGGGCTGACACGACCGCAGTAAACCACATAGAAACATGGGCCGTCCATATATTATTTAAGGAAATTTTTATCACATTTGAACCCTCCTATCTCCATCTATGAGATTATAAGATTTCAGGGACTCCACTCTCACTATCAAAATCTTACGCAGAATGGAGAATAGATGAGCGTGAATAAAAGGGTTTGTTTATTCGAGGTGAACATTGAAAATCTTTACAGGAAATCAATAAAAGAATATTGATGTAAACTATAAAATTCATAAAGAAACACCTTTATGTACAATATATCTATTCTTTTTCATCAATTTCTTTTGTCCAAGGCCAAGCAGCCAATCTGCAGGAGTGTCTGGGATGTTTCGAATCTCTCCTGTAGTCAATTTTTCTTCCTATTAAGAAAAGACTGTAGCATCCTCTTTATCATATGAGTATTCCGAATTAGTGCACAAGCTCTGTTGGTGATGACTCAGCTCATTTTGGAGAGGTGCACTGTACTTTGCGATCCCAGCCTCACCATCAATGATAAGAGAAAACAATAAGTTAGCCAATATTTCTCCTGATATTTCAAAACTTCTCATCCCTAAATTAAGAAGCAATCATTTTTCAAATCCTGTTCAAATGATTTCCGAATGGATCATGAGGAAGTATGAAACCTGAGTGGTGTGATACGTCGCTTCACTCGATTGTATGCACTTCGCCCAGGTGCATTTGTCATCGACATAAAGTGCATCCAAATTATGCTCTTTAAAATATTTGATTCCATTAGAGATGTCTTTCGGGTATCTTGGATTTTCATCAGGACCTACATCTACAGAGAATACGACGACTGGTTTGATATGGCCCTCATCTAATCTTGGCCAGTTCGTTGAACTTCTTCAGATCTAGTAAGTGATTGAAGTCAGAATAGTGGGTTTGGGCCGCCGAAGACGAATATTTCCCTAAACGGATCGATATATATCAGAGCTCGCAATAATTGGTCTCACTCGTTCTTGTTGTCAGGAAAAAACCACTCATCCACTGACACGATGCGAAACTGTCGCGAAAAACCCTTAAACTTCGTTCTTCTTTGGTTTGCTCTTTGCTCAACCGACGAGCATTTCTGTTCACTAGATCGGCTCATGGGTTTACTCGAGACACTTTACTTCGTAAAAACTCGTCAAACGGTCTTTTAAGCATGTATGTGTGCTGCGCGTGTGGATAGGCAAACGTACGCACACACATGTGCACACTAATGATCCCCCTTTCCCCCTTTCTTCTTCTCTCCTATTTAAAGCATATGACGAAATTTTTAAGGCAACAACACAATGCAAAGCAACAATAAAAATAAAGACCTTTTGTGCGGACACTTTGATTGCTTTGCTCACTTACTGATTCTCAGTAGGTGAGCGACGGAAGGTTCTGTTCGTATCGAGCGGTCAGTAAGAGACCGATTCATGTGTTACGTTCAACCCGAAACCTGAGAGCAAGAACACGAACAAAACGAAAAAATTGTTGCTGTTCAGACACTGAGCGATTCCGTCTCATTTGTTTCGGTCTTTTAAGTGAGCAGACAGCGTAGTTAAATTTGGTTGAGCATATTTTGCGAGCTCTGATATATATAGTTGTCCACGGCATGAGACCCCATCACGATGTTGCATTGCATCCTTCTCGATACGAATTCCTCCATAAACAGAAGGTATGAGTTTGTAGCGTTCTACAATGACCCAATCATGATCTGGTAAACAAATAATAATTCTTCGAGTAACTTTAAAATTTTCGTAATTTGAAAAATATATAAAAAAGACGGTCTTTTGTGCTCCGTATATAGTTTGTAACACCAAGTGTTCATAACACCTGATACATCCACAGATGTTTTGGTCGTCCCCTCCAGCGCCACCCATTGTGTTTATTGACAAAGACCTTTCTAGCTGGAATATTTTCAACGTGTCCAAGTCAGCGCACTCGGTATGTTTCAACGCGCTTGACTACGTCGATGTCGTTGTACAGCTCATACGGCTTGTTGTCCATTCGACGACGATACTCGACATTAACGATTATGGTCCAAATATTTTGCGAAGTATTTTTCTCTCGAAGACCCCCAGAATTGATTGATCCGCTTGTGTCATTACCCAGGAATCTGCGCTTTAGAGCAAGACAGGTAGGATCAGAGTCTGGTAGAGTTGGATCTTTGGTCTTCGAGATAGCGCTTTGTCATTAAATCGCTTGCTTAGCGCATAGTAGCAGCGGTTTGCGATCAATACTCGTCTCTTGATTTCCAGGCTGACATTATTATTTTTGTTTATGGCGGAACCAAGTTAGACAAAATCATCTACCACTTCAAAGTTATAGTTGTCAACGTTCACGCAGCGTCCCAGACGAGTGGAATCTTTGTTCGTTTAAACAAATAAATTGGTTTTGTCCTCATTTACCACCAGACCCACCTCCGCCGACTGCTTCTCAATGCTTGAAAAGGCCGCAGTAACATCCCGCAATCCACGGTTGTTAAAGATCGTACAATTCCTGAAGGCTTCCGCATGATCATCTCCATTACGATGTTAAAGAGATCGCAAGACAGACTGTCGCCCTGTCTAAAGCCTCGATTGGTAGAAAACGGCTCAGTTAAGTTTTTGCCAATTTTCAATAGAAGACTTCGTGTCAATCAGTGTCATCCTTCAAAGTCATATAAGCTTCGCGGGGAAAACAAACTCAGCCATAGCATCTTAAAATTTTTGTCGTAAAGGACTGTCGAAAGCAGCTTTGTAGACGATCTGCATTTCTTGGGTCTTCTCCAGGATTTGTCGTAGTGTGAATATCTGGTCGGTCGTGGATTTACCAGATCTAAAGCCACACTAATAAGGTCTGATCAGATTCGCCAAAATGGGCTTTATTCATTCACATAATACTCTAGACAGGACCTTGTATTCGATTGGTAAAAGGCCGATCCCGCTATAGTTGGTACACAAACTTGAATCGCCTTCCTTAAGCACAGGACAAAGAACACTTAGATTCTAATCATCGGACATGCATTCTTTAACCCAAATCGTGTTTATAAGCTGGTGCATCTATGTTGCCAGCTCATCGCCGCCGGCTTTAAAAAGCTTAGCCGGCAGTCCATCGGCTCCCGCAGCTTTATTATTTTTAAGCCTTGCGATCGCCGTGATGATCTTGTCTTGGCTCGGTGGTTTGCAATCTACTCCGTTGTCTATAATTGATGTGATTTCGCCACTTATGCTGCCTTCGGAAACGAGTAGAGATCGAAAGTGTTTCCTCCATATTTGCAGCACACTCTGAGTTTCAGTGACCAGATTTCCGTCTTGTCTTTACAGGTGGGGATCCCTATTCCAAAACCGTTGCTCTTTACTTTTTGGTAGTACTTTTGGGTTTCACCACTATACCTGTAGTTTTCGATATCCTGGCTCTTTCGTTTCTTCCACAGATGCTTTTTCCGCCTGAACTGGTGTTTCATCTCCCTCCTCTTCTCATTATATAGTTGGATGCAATAGTATAATGAAATTTCAAGACCCACAGGGTACTTTGTATTGGGGTTACCAAAAAGCCTAGACCTATTCTGCTCAAATTATACACAATAAACTTAATAGTCAGAAAATAAAGTTATGCTAAATTTTGTCAAAATAAAAAAATCCAATACGGTGTTACAGTGTAATACATTTTCAAGGATCATCCAACCACTTGTATGGGATGTACTATATATAGTGGTATGTCTTCGGTAAAGCATTGTGCAAGAATATCAACAATTAAAATATTATGTTATGCAAACTTTGGAAATAGTTGGTTCATTAAACTGGGTGCGACAGTTTCACTGGGCACTTTGTATGGGGGGTACCAAAGAGCCTGGTCCGATTCTGTCCAAACTATGTATAACAAGGATAATAGTCAGAAAATTTGTTTTGAAAATGTTGGTCAAAATTTTTCAATCTAATAGAATATTATAGTGTGATAGAGTCCCCACCCTACATTCTGTATGGGAGGTACCTAAGACCTAGCCCTTTTGGGTCCAAACTTTGGGATTTTCTTAATTTTCGCTTGATAACAAAATTCACTAATTATCATGTTGCTGCAACTACTCCTTTTATTGCAGTCCGATCTGTACGGAGTAGGCGTGGCAATACTTTTTTTTAGAGCTATGCAGATAGTAAATCCAGCAAAACATGAGGTAATATTTACATACGGCTCAACTGGGCTTCGTGTTATATCTCGGTACATACATACGGCAGTATATATATGAGTTTGAAGATGGCTTTTTTATTTCGATGGTGACCAGAGAGCGTCTGTGGAAGGTTACCTTTACCATTGTAATATGTACAAAGATATGTAGTACGTAGTAAAGATATGAAACTGCATAATATTTGTGGATGAATGGGATTAGTTCATATATACAGACATTTTATGATCGAAAGAGAGATAACATTTACCACAATAAACCGTTTTTCGTTCGACCAGGTTAAAGCTTTACGTGGGATAACGAATAGTTTACAGAGCGCATAAGATTAATCCTTTAAGTTAGCAAGCACAACATATCAAAATGTGTGTACCGATAGTAATCGCCACTATAGATAGGAATATACAGTCGAATTTTTTAATTTCAGTAAGTGAGCGGAGTGTGCGTCTGGAAGTTCAGCAAGCCCATAACATACTGTTATGAAGCTAAGGAAGCTTGGAATATGTCAGCACTAATAACTGTGAAACAATTCCGTGAAATATGTTTTTAAGTCTCGAAATGTTACAAAACTCATGAACACAATGAGACATATATCAAGAAAATCGATTATCGCGTTTCGCTTTTATTCACAATTAAGCGAATGTATCTCATTTTGAAAAATATAAGTTGTTTCCAACCAGGATATATGGGAGGTGGTCGTGCCCTTTGAGATATTTTGATAAAATTCAACGCAGTTGTCAGTAATATATCAGAGACAGTTTGAGGCAAATTTAGTTCAATACCAACAACAATTTTGGAAAATATAAGTTTTATCCATTTCAGGATATATGGGCGTGTTCTTTGAGGTAATTTCATATAATTCAACAGAGTTGTCAGTAATATATCACAGAAAAATCTTGCCAAATTTAGTTCGTAACATTCGCAATTCTAGTCCATTTTTTTCTGGAGTTAAGTCATTTTAGGCCCAAATAATTGAAAATTGCTTTCTTTTTAAAATAAGGAAGCGTTGAATATGGGCAATCTTATAGAAAATTAGTTTGTTTCAAGAAAAGAACAGTACTTACTAAAACCTATGCGTAAAAACACTGTTAATACAAAACTACCAAAACTTCTAATGATCATAGCTTTCGGCGTCGGTGATTTCTTATGTATAGTCGACATCATTATTCGAATATAGACCATCATGGAACCACATCTCGTTGTGACCAATATACTTCTCAGCGAGTTCCTTCACGTCTTTTAGTTTAGCAGGTTTCAACGTTAGAGGACCACTGTATGCCTGTTGTAGACTTTCGAGAGTCAGCGATGTCTCATTTCTGGTGTCGCGGATTTTTACGCTATGGACTACCAGTATGCCTGCATTGGCAAAAATCGGGAAAGTCGCTTACTGTAATACTCACTAAACGGCTATAAAAGCGAATGTTAACTAGCAGAGGGATCAGTCGTTTGGATCCCGGCAAAGTAACATCGCCACTGATATCTCCATGCTGTTTTACGAGAATCATTTGGGGAACAAGTAGTCAGCTCCTGGAGTTACCCCAAACGAATGCCCCTCAATTTTGGAAAATATAAGTTTCTTCCATTTCAGGATATATGGTAGGTGGGCGTGTCCTTCGGCCGCTTTTCACAAAACTTTGTTTTTTTCTTTCTTTCCTGTTTATAAAAGCAATGTGTACTAATTTTTCTTTTTTTTATGATAACACCTTTCAATTTTGGCCTCCGTTTATATGAAAACACGACACTGTGGGGAGTAACTACCGCAAATATAAAAATGAAATAACCTTTTGGTTATTACTTACTTTGAGTAATTCTAAGAATCATACAAGTCATCAACGTCTTTTTCAAAGAATTTCGTACATATTCTCAAACAAATTTTTTAAACTCTTTCAGTACGATTATCCATATTCTTGAACTCAATCTCGAAGCCCAGCTGTAGCTTATATTCCAATGGATGATTAGAATATTTTTTTTTACTTTTGGGTTATTTTTTATATCCGATATCTATAATAATTCATTTTAAGAGCAGCCACTAAAATTCGTTGCACACAATTGTCCTTTTGTTCTCTGCAGCGTATGAGTAATTTCATGACGTTGCTCATTCGTCATGAATATCACATTGTCATTTCTTTGGAATACCATATTGTCGCATTAAATATTCCTATTAACATCGCCACGTGGCTTTAGCTCTGTTTATTGTAATTAAATGTTTCGTTGTGCATTAAAATCACTGTCAATTGCTTAATGTAGACATTCCAAAACACATTGTGTGTGTGTGTGTCTGTGTGTGGTTGTGTATCTCTCTCTCTAGTTGATGGAAAACGTCAATATTCATTTGGTTGTGAGTGGCTGTAGTTTTGTTGTTGTTGTTGGTGTTGTTTTCCATTTCTCTTGATTCTGTCTCTGTGACAGTTCAATGTACACAGTACAGTTTTTTTTATTTTGTGCTCTGAACACTTGAATGTCTGAGGTAATAATTGACGAGATGGTAATCAATCTATAATAACAAGTACAAGTACTTCGATTTATGTTTACAAACAAATTCAATTAGGTTCAACAACTAAGAAGAGAAAAAGGAAATAACAAAAAAAAAGTAGAATTGAAATCCGATTCAATTCTTTATGTTTACGTATAATTTAATGTAGAGCTCTAAAAAAGTCTCAGATCAAATAGGGCAATGTTGTTTTCTTTTTTTATTTAATAGGCTTTATCCTGAATACCTTTAAAGGCCAATCAAGATGTTTTCTCTATTATTTTTAACTCAGTGCTCTATTATAGTTAAGCTCACTTAAAGCGTTTTAAAATTTTCTTTTACAAAGAACGGCGAGTAGAGTTACAGCCTCTATGGAAACCACAATTTCGACAGGCTTTACCTACCTTTCATCATTTTATTTTATGATTATTTTAAAATGCCTCTCCCATAAAGGACAAAGGATAAAGTTGTGGTTTATTATAATAAAAAAAGGTCTATCTTTTGACGTTCAAAGGTTTATATCGTGGTTGTTTTATAGCGGATATATTTCATCATAAAAGGTACTTTATCATAATCATTAATGATGGCACAAATACACTTATGCAAAGACAACTGACGACTCTGCTTCGGTTTATTCTCTGTCGTACAAATGGTTAAATAATGACACAATTCGAAATAATCTGAACATTTTTAAGATGTCCAATAAAGTCTATAATCATCGGACTAATGATTTTATGTTAAAAGATTAATTTTTGGTATACATTAAACAAATGAAACATTTGTGGTTTGAAGGAGAAAAATATTCTATGTTTTATACATATTGTTGTTGTGATCTGTAAGGTGGTGTCGGTTTTGGCATAATCAAGTTTTAGTGGCACTATAGCAATTTGAAAGCTTTGATTTTGTATAATTGCCAGGTAGTCTTAAAAGTTAAACTACCAAATGTCTTCTGTAAAATCCTTCCAAATGTGAAGAGATCTTTAAAATCTTTAGTTCATTGACACACATACAACCTCTCTCACAGGATTTTTGTCTATGAATATAACTTCATTTGGCTTTCTGTACAAATTTTTCCCAGAACCCAAAACTTGCAACAAATCAACAGATTCCTACTGAATTTCCATTTAAACGTCAACCACACAAGTTCACATTGAAATATAGATGAAACAAAAAAAAAGAAATCTCTTTCTTTAAAAAAAAAACATTTTCGTCCTTTAAAAAAGACACACACCCGTCCTTTTAGTCTACAGCCCAAACATTTGATATGCCAACATAGACACACACAAACATATTCGCTAGTACTCACGTACTCGCACAGAATCCTCTCAGTATGCATATTTAGTTGGATTTGTGTATAAGTAAATATAAACTAAACCATGTCTATTCATTACAAACACGCACACAACTACACACAACAAACCAGTGTGTAGAGCCAAAAGGTTTCAGGTGAAGGCGGCAGCAATGACTGCAGCATGCTGGTGAGGGGAAATTTACGAATTCTTGCCATTCAGAGTGCAAGTGAGTAATTCACTTTCACTTGCACTTGGACCATATACGAGAGCATCATCTCGGTAAGTACGAGAAACCTTTCAACTTTTAGCTCAACTCAACGAAGCGACAAACAAACAAATGCACACACGCCCGCACCAACACTAATACAAGTAGATGTTGGCCTTTATTGTTGTTGTAGTAGGTGGTGCTGTCAGTGTGCACAAGTGCTACAGTGAACACACCAGCATACACACATCAGTGCATTTAGAGATCAGTGATGGGGAATTATTGTTGTTGTTTTTTTGTTTATGATTGTGTTAAAAATTATTTTGAAAGGAATAAAAAAATGATAATAATAATGATGATGTATCGCTGGGTCACGTCTAGGAATCTAGATATATTGATTTGAAGTTAGTCAGAATCATATAGGGGACTTTGTAACGTTTGAGGGTCTTATTTCCTAAATTGTTGTTGTTGTAGAACCAAATTTGGGTCAATTTGTCTCTGAGGACAAATAAGACATCTGAGTAATCTACATATATCCTGAAATATAAAAGACTAACATTTTTCCAAATTAATGTTGGTATTGAACCAAATTTGGTCCAATTTGTGTCTGATATATTACAACTATGTTGAATTATATTAAGTTATCTCAAAGGACACGGCCACCACACATATATCCTGAAATAGAAAAAAAAAATATTATTTCCAAAATTGTTGTTCGTATTGAACCAAATTTGGGTAAATTAGTCTCTGATATATTACTGATAACTGTGTTAAATTATATGAAGTTATCTCGAAGGACACGTAATAACTTTATTGACACGAAGACGAAACCCCAGCCAAATTCGGCGGGGGTTCTAGTGTCTCTTTTATTTGGTATCCTTATCGTTTTACTAGAACTGGCAGGCAAATTAAAACATATGTTGAAATATTATATCCATAAGAAAATGTCCAATCCTATTTAACACAAACTCGACCAGAAAATTTTAAATCGAAGACACAGATTTGTTCCATTTCATGTTAAGTTTCAGCATTACTAAAAATAGGTGTCGCCCAGTATTATACTAAGAGTCATGAAACATTATAAGAAGGGTTTCCAGATAACAGTTTCTTCATCTGGTTCATTCAACGAAGTTTTTGTCGGCTCCTCCGGCGCACAGTGGTCGTCCCCATTGGCAAAAATTAAAAACTTATTCAAAATTCCGTGTAAAAGTGTGGCAACACTATCTCACAATAGCTTTTGCTCTTTCAAATTACTTTTATTTTTGCCTTATTCCACCTGTCCTCTTTAAGAATAGCTGCAAAAGGCAGACCATGGAAATAATTTTGTTAAGGATCTAACAGAGGTCCTTGAATCCTTCGACCGACATTGACCAAATTTTATTTTTAGACATAGGTTGATGGAATCAAAGGATATGCCGACTTTGGTGTGCCTACTATGGAGTTTAAATTTTCAGGATCTAAGAGAGGTTCTTCAATCCTCTTACAGATTTTAACCAAATTTTTTAAATTGGTGTCATTTAAAAAAACTGTAAGATGTGCCAAATATTATTCACCTGTGATAACTCCTTCTCTTTTTAGCCGCTCTTTGTATGAAACGGCAACCACTGTGCTGCGCTGCCCTTAGAGTGTATTGTCGAAGACTTCTCGAGCCAGAGCATTTTCGTTAATTCGTACAACGTGTCCAAGCCAGTGCATTTGGTTTACTTGAATACGCTTGACTACGTCGATGTCGTTGTACAACTGATGGTTCATTCGACGATGGTACTCGCCGTTAATGATGATGGGTCCAAATATATTGCGAAATATTTGTCTCTCGAAGACTCCCGGAATAGATTGATCCGCTTGTGTCATTGTGTCTTTGGGGAATGGGGAATTTTCTAATTTGAGTATTTTGATTGTTATTCATCTGGGAAAAACCAGAATCTCTCTTTGGTGGCAGCGTATTCCCCGGGCAATGCCATTGAACATCCGTTCTGTGGTAGCAAATGTGATAAGGCGCAATGTTGAGTAACCTAATTGCATGCTACCACCGATGCGTCTTAGGAAGTAGGTAACAGAAGTCACTGAAGCTCAACACAATGGCTTCCTTAGTGGGTTTGGCAGCCCCAAGAAATTAGGATCGGGCGCGGTGGCCTATTAAGCCACTCTCATTTAACAAAACCAATTATTATGAAAAAAACTAGGAAAAGAAAAAACATAGCCAAAGCAAACTTTATAAGGACCATGATTTACAGATAAGCAACTGGAATGTCCTACATAGAAGGTGCTTCTATCCAACTGCCGGATGTCCTCGAATGTCCTACAAAGCTGCATTCGACATTCCGATACGACAGAACTATTAGATGCTATGACAGAGTTTGGTATCCCCGCGAGGTTAATACGACTTTGCGGGATGACACTGACTGACACAAAGTCTTCAGTGAAAATAGGCAAGTGAAACCAAGCGAGGCTTTAGATAAGGCGATAGTCTGTTAAATCGTGTTAATGAGCTGGTGCATTAACTTTGCCAGCTCATCGCTGCCAGCCTTAAAAAGTTCTGCCGTGCTGATCTTGTTTTGGCTCAGTGGTGGACAATCTACTCCATCGTCGATGATTGGTGTGATTTCGTCACTTAAGCTGACTTCACTTATGCTGTTCCCTCCATATATGCAGCACACTGTGGGTGTTCGTGATCAGGTGGGGATCCTTCTTCCAAAACCTTTGCTTTTTACCTTTTGATAGAACTTTCGGGCTTCACCTCTTTCCCTTTTCTTCCACAGACGCTTTTTCCGCTTGAAGAGGCTTTCCATCTCCCTCCTTTTCTTATTATATCGCTCTGTCAACACACGCGTTGCCGTTGTGTGAACTTTTGCCCTGTATACAGCATCCTTTTCGTCAGACATTGCGCGACATTCCTTATCGTGCCAGGAATTGTCTAAGCGGCGTTTTTTATAACTCAGTGGGGTTGTTGCGGCAGTGGTTTCAGAATTCGCAATATGCTGCCATTATATGTCTGGAACAATCCTTGGTGCACGATTTCTTTTTCCAATGCACCAGAAATACGTTTTTGGAAGGCTTCCGAGGGAGTTACAGGACTAAAACGGCGTTCCAAAGATTCTTGCACAGATTTGTCCAAAACAAATCTTAAAATTGATTGATGACGAGCATTTTTAACACCACTTAATCGCGATCGTAACTTGGCTGCAACTGGGTGGTGATCCAATATTTGCACCGCGCATCACACGCACGTCCATAGCGCTTGAGACATGCCTCCCATCGAACCCTGATTGTTTTTTTTTGATCAGGGGATATCCAGATTGTCTTGGGGATATGTTTTTGCGGGAATCTGGTTCCACTCACTACCATGTGTCTTACCGGTGCGAAGCCAACCAGTCTTAGTCCGTTATCAGAGGTTTTGTTGTGTAGACTGAATTTTCCTACTGCTGAAACAAGACCATCTTTCCTTCAAATTTTAGCTTTACAATCTCTTAGAACAATTTTAATGTCACGGGCAGCGCACTGTTCATATATTCCCTCCAGTCGTTCATACAATGCATCTTTATTGTCGTCTTTTTTGTCTTCCGTAGGGGCATGTACACAAATCGGCGTAATGTCAAATTTTTCGCCTTGATGTGGATAGTAGCTATTCGGTCACTAACATTATTACCTTGCATGTTAACTTACAGGTTAAGGAAATAATTGTTTGACTACTTTACAACATACATCTTACAAGTACCTACGTAGTAATAACAAAGGACTATAGCATCAATCGACAAAAGCATACAAAAACTGTTGCATACTTTCTGGTCGAATCTCAATCTCTACAAATTTCACAATAAACGCCACTCAGCGTAGATGTGTTGAGTTTTATTTCTCACCAATGCTGGCAAATAAAACTTGTTTACTGCCTCTTAACGCAAATAAAATAAAATAATATTTCCTATGGGAAATATTTGTACTGTTTTGTATTACTTTTTTTTCTTGCTCGTGCGAAATGTACAATTTTATTACCCTTTATGGTGTTGCACAGCCATGTTTTACTCATTTGCCATTCCTATTCGTTTTTGGTTTTTTTATTATTATTCTTTCTTGCAAAAAGGACCACATACATTTGCCCACCTGCAGTAGCAGTTGAGCGAATGTATTTATACGCTGCGGCTGAGTGAGTGATGTAGTGATGATGGATCCTTTTTGCCATTTTATTTACTTTTCTGTTTCTTGTTGTACTTTGTTGTTGTTGTTGGCAGTGTTGCTGTGTTGTTGTCGTTGTTTTTTTTTTGTGTCTTCTCTCTTGATGTTTGATGGTTGACACACTTACAAAATAATAACATCAACAGCAACAGCGGCGGCAACAACAACACCACCAGCAACGCAAAAGACGGGATGTTTCATGAGCGCCTTTAATAGCCCACAAATACACTTAAACATAATTTTGCATATCACTTGTGTACTTACACGCAAAAACGCACACACACAAACAGAGATTCATTTAAAGTTTAGTGGAAAAGTCACCGCCGTTATACATTCGCACGTAGTACAATTGTATGTGTATGTGTTGTATAATTATATATATCCTCATACACACACACGTACACGCATATCACACATCCACTTACTCTTGAGTGTATATAGACATAAAGCCATAGACATGTTTAAATACAATTACAAACATACAGACACTTAGAGGAAACACGAGCACGCACACATTGTGATGATTAACATTTCCCATATACAACACATGAGGATGGTGTGATAATGACGGCCATCAAATATTTGTCATTCATATCAACGAATGGAGGGGCTAAAAGAAATGACACAAATGGAAGCGTTGAAATGGTGGTGGTGGAGTATTGTTGTAGATTTTTGTTTTTATATTGCAGGTGATTTAAGCGAATGTATAGTTGTGTGGTATAAAACATGTGTACGCTTAATATGTAATAAGGGAATCTTTTAGATCAAACCTATTATGTACTAAAAATACATATTGTAAAATTAGTAGGTGGAAAAATAATTCTGTCGGCTATTCAGGGGTAAGTTTATCATTGAAGAAAACATAAAAAAAGTGAGAACATTTTGACAATTTTACAAAAAATTTCAAATTATTTCAGAGGATTCTTATACTTGAAAACAAAAACTTAACTTCCCTTTACACCCCTTGAATGAGGAATGTTATAGCGTCTAGCGTTTTTGTGAATTAACACGCTTGCGATTTTAGATTCACAACAAACGGCACCTATTTGTTTGTTTGGGAAGCTTTTACTAGAAGTTGCTGTCGACAACATTTTTTTTAGATAGCTGAAGCCAGGAGTTGGACCTGGAATCTCCCGCATGGTAGTTGCGTGTGCAAACCACTATACCACAGTTGATCCCCGCGGAAGGTTTTTTTTTGGATATTTCAAGGACTTTGGTCCCTTGTAATATACTTTTCCATTCTTTCAGTGATAATCTGAACGTGATAAGTGATAATCCCCTATACTTTTACAAAAATTGTTCTTCTTTAAGGGTATTGGGCTCTTGCAATGTCCCTACAATTGTCTCTATTGAAATGTCAAAATGGGATCTTTTCCCACACATTAAAAAAAAAATTAGAATTAGTAATTTTTATTGTGGAGGGGTCTTTTGATATTTCAAGGACCTTAGGGGCATTTCAGTGGCCTCTCTTCATAATTTCAGATTAACATTGCAAATTATTAATTTTTACATCTTTTGATATTTCAAGGTCCTCAGGGTCCTTTCAATGACCTCATTTCAAAATTTCAGATAAACATTGCGGATAAAATATTTAATAATAGTGGATCCGGTAATGTTTTGCTTTTGATCCTTATACTTATTAGGCAGCAGCAACTGAAATTCATCCGTCATTTTCAGCACGTAGAAAAAAATTCAAAACACTTGGATATTGCGCTCAGTAGGTGGTCCGTTACATCAAGCTTAGATAACAACTCTTTCACTTGGTACAACCAACGAAGTTTTGGTTTCCCCTTCTGCGCCGCACATCGAGTTTATTGCCGAAGACTTTTGTGTCCAAATATTTTGCGAACTTTTTTTCTCTCGAAGACTCGCAGGATAGATTGGTCTGCTTGTGTCATTACCTAAAATTCTGCGCCTTAGAGAAAGGTAAGTAGGATCGGTGTCTGATAGAATTGGATCTTTATTCGTTCTAATTCTCTTGCTTAGTGCATAATATCCGCGGATTGCGATTAACAATCGACTCTTGGTTTTCAGGCTGACAATATGTTTTTTTTTAACGGCGGACAAAATCATCAACCACTTCAAAGTAATAGTTGTCAACGTTCACGCAGCGTTCCAAACGAGTAGACTTTATGCTCGTTCTCATTTATCAACAGACCCTCTTCTGCAGACTGCTTCTCAATGCTTGAAAAAGCTGCAGTAACATCCTGCAGTCCTCCGCCAATGACATCTATATCGTCGGAATACGCGAACAACATGTGACTTTTGTTGAGGATGGTACCATTTCTGTTTACTGCAGCCTTTCGCGTGATCATCTCCATTATGATATTAAAGAGATCGCATGACAGACTATACATTTACTGAAGACATCGTATCAATCAATGTCATCCTGCAAAGTCGTATCAAGTTCGCGGTTATACCTAACTAAGCCATAGTATGTAACAATTTCTGTATTAGATGGTAGGTGTCGATCTGCTTTTTTTGGGTCTTCTCCATATTAACATAACACAGTACAACACATGAATCTGAAAACTGCAAGTACAACTAGCCCCAAAAAGTAGAAGATCTGCATCATTCGTTTTGTCAAGTTACATGCCATAATAATTTAATATCGAATTGAAGGATATAAAAATTGAGCCAAATCGTGCTTATGAGCTGCCGGCCTTAAAAAAAGGCAGTCCATCGACTCTCGAAGATTTATTAATTGTAAGTAGTGTAATTGCCGTGCTGATCTCGTTTTGGCTTGGTGGTTAACAATCTACTCCGACTACCTACTTGCTTATGCTGCCTTCGGGAACGAGCAGAGAACAAAAGTGTTCTCTCCATATTTGCAGCACACTCTGAATATCGGTGACCAGATTTCCACCTTAGTCCTTACATGTGTAAATGTCTGTGTAAACACAGTTTTTTTAACCTTTTGGTAGAACTATCGGGCTTTACCTCTATCCCTATAATTGTCAATATCCTAGCTCCCTTTTTTCTTTCACATACGCTTTGTCCGCCTGATAAGGAGTTTAATCTTCCTCCGCTTCTCATTATATAGCTCCGTTACCGCACGCGTTGCTATTGGCTACAGTTTTTGCATATATGCAGCATCATTTTCTTCACACATTACGCGACATTCCTCATAGTACCAGGGCTCATCTGAGCTTGGTTTTTCATAACCCACTACGGTCATTGCGGCAATGGTCATAGAATTCGCAATATACTGTCACTGTGTTTCGGGAACGTTAGTACTGGGAGGTTTGTCTGAAGCAATTGAGAGAGTTGGTTGGAGTAGGCAGTGACTATCTCGGTGGTATGCAGGTTTGTGGTGTCTAGCTTCCTTTGTGTTTGGTTATGATCGTTTATAGCATTAGGTGGTGATCCGAGGCAATATTCGTACCGCGCATCACACGCACGTTCATAAATCATGAGGCATGCCTTCCATCGATTACCACCTGATCAATCTGGTTTTTTGTCTTTTGACGAGTGGATATCCGGGTTACGTTGTGGATATGAGGGAATCTAGTTCCACTCACTACCATGTTTCTTGTCGATGCAAAGCTAACTAGTCTGAATCCGTTATCGGTGGTGTTGATGTGTAGGCTGATTTTTCTGACTACTGAACCAAGAACATCATCCCCTCCTGTTTCAGCATTAAAATCTCCCAAAACAATTTTAGTGTCATAGGCAGTCTAGCAGTCATATTTTGACAAGATTTTTCTTCGTATTCACATTTATTTCTATAGATTGTTTGGCACTCCAACTCATCATACCACCAACCTTCCTTGAGGCAACACACAGACTCACGTCTCGTGTACACACAGCGATGATTAACATTTCACAGAGGGTTTCTCACTGGTACTGCTGCGAGCGGGTGTTTGCTCTTGCTGTTGCTGTATCTGTAGCTGTGGCTGTATTAGTAGTTTAACATAAACTGTTTTAGTGTGAACTGGCAAGTGAAAGTGTATATCCCATGAGCGAAAGCGTGAGCGTGGGTATGGGCATTCCTTCGTCGGTATATGAATTTCATTGAGAAAACTCACAAAGCCCGCCATTAACACATTTTATGTTTTGTTGCTTTACTCAACGACGTTTAAACGGCGGATAGTTGGACGGAAGAAACGACGGACACACGGACAGATGAAGACACTCTTCATGATTTGTTATTTGATTTGGAGGAAAAAGTATTCGTACATGCGATGTGAGCTAAGTCTTGGCGAGTTTTTGAGGTGCACATTATTACAAGGGTGGATGGGGGAGGCGGTGTATCTGGGGTGTATTTGCTGTGTTGCATAGCTGAAGGGCTCTTCTAACTATTTCTTTCTTTCTTTCTTTTTTCTACTTGGTTGATTTCTTTTCGCCTTTTCTTGTCTCGGTCGCAGTTTTCCGAGAATAAAAGTTATGCTTTTATGTTAATGGGTGGTAAATTGACTCGTCCATTCATTTTTCTTTTTAATTTTATTTTTTTCCACTTGTACCCTGAACTGGCTGGCTGGATGGTTGTATTTGAGAGTCGGTGGTACTATAGTTATTGCTGTGAGTGCACTGATAGAAATTGGTTTACTATTAGGGAATGGCAAAATAGTGAATAGTTTAATGTAATCTTTTAAAAATATCATCCAAGTGGTTCAAGAAAATTGTATGCAAGGGTATATATCCAAATTTGTAGCGATAATTTTTGTACTTATCGATAGTTAAGCGACCATTAGAACTCTGAAGAACCTGTACACTACTCTGAGAAGTGCTCACGAGTGCCGGGCATTTCTGGAGGAGATAGCGAGACATTCAACTTTTATCCTTACATGGGTTCCTAATAATGAGAATTTATATAGTAACCAAGAAGCCTACGCACAGGCTAGGGCCGCCATCATCGTGAATTTGTGCGAAGTTTACTGTGACATTAGAAAACCTTAACCTTATTTCTAAGAAGACATGAGAGAAATAATCCATTTTTGCAGCGACCAAACAGATTTGGCATATCATGGATATACAGAGGACGCGATTTGTATTAAACCTTTCTAGATTCCATTCAATCTTAGAAACATCATAGCTAGCAAACATGTTTGAAGTTCCCTACAACGATGCCAACGATGCCACAGAGCATTTTCGATGTCACTGCCCTACTTCTGGTGACCTAAGAAGAAGTTTGGTCATCGAACACTTACGGACAATACCTGTAGGCGATCTGCGTAACAACCACACCTTTATCAGAGCAACGAAATAGCTTTAGAGCGACGTTGACATAGTAGAGTAGGAATTATTGGTGCAGAAATTGAAATGGTATCACAAAGGGACCTTTATAAGGACCCTAGCGAGCAATGTTAAGGGCGCCTGCCAAATTAAATAGTTGCAAATTCGTAGGGGCAAAAAATTTGGTCTCTATGAAATTAGGTCCCAAATCCAAAATGATTTTATTTCGTTATGAAACAAAGCCCCAATATCAAGAATGAAATAAGACCCCAACTAAATGCAAAAACACCCCAATTCATAAATGTAATAATGCCTCATTTTTGGGGCAAGCCTTTAAAGTAATAAAGAGGCTAGGTACGTGTGGTAGTGGTAGTAGAAGTGGTAAAGAAAGGGGGGGACGCCTTTGTTTATTGACTTTGAAAAATGACAGAGAGAGAGTTGCGAGACTGACTACGACTTGGGGCCTTATTTCATAGAGCCAAAAATTTGTAATATAGTAATTTCGACTATTTTTGTACTTTCAGTAAGATGAACTGATTGATAAATATCCTCACCCTATGAACTATTAAATATCTAGTTATTGAAATTGACCATTTTTATTTGCTTGCTTAAGGAGTGGTTGAAAAAAAAACCTTCGGTCGTATGGCTAGACATTTACAGAGATGCACAATAGACCGGGCCACGACAAAATTTTCCCAAAATCGAGCGAAAATATTAAAGATCACATCGAGACAATTTACAAACAAACTTTTTTTTCCATAAACAGGCAAAATCGTTTTTTATAGCTGTTTTTTGTTTGTGGCTTAATCGGGTGAGTACTACATTTGTCGTATAGATGTCGCTGACGTAAGACATCATTTTGTAATTAACGCCTAATTAAATGCAGTTGCTACCTCTGGAAAAAAAATAAACAAGAATATTTTGCATTGGAAGTATACAGTTTTATTCAGAAATAAAATATATTTACAACATTAACTAACACAAATATTTTTTCATATTGTTTGCATTATTGCCACAAATTATTGCATACTTCTTAGCGAAGTATGCTAAGTATGTTTTTTAATTGTCTCGGGGTGGTATTTAATAACACAGCACATCATTTTTCAGCTCTTTCATTTGGGACTCAATTCTGAGAACTGCACGTGAAGGTAGCCCCAAAAAGAAGATCTTCGGCATCCTTCGTTTTGTCAAGTTACATGCTATAATAATTTAATATCGATTTGAAATTAGTAAGTATGGTAAAGGGGAATTTGTCACGTTTTAGGCTCTTTTGCTTGACATAAGTCGAGAACCACTAGTCTTATTTAGCTGAAACAGAATTAAAAAAAAAGAATTACGATTTCTTAATTCTGCCCATATAACGTTTCTCTACATAACCAACAGTTTCACTTTCCCATTTATTTGTAGCAGTTACAATAGAACTTTTGTAGTTAGTGGCGTATGATTTACGTCGAATATTACTTATGATAATCATACGCCACCATATAACAATACAACAAAAGAGCCTAAATGTGACAAATTCCTCTGTACGATACTTACTAACTTCAAATCGATATTAAATTATCTTGGCATGTAACTTGACAAAACGAATGATGCACAACTTCTTCTTTTTGGGTCTACTTTCATGTGTAGTTCTCAGAATTGAGTCCCAAAATCATGTGTTGTATTGTGTAATTGTAAGGGGGTCGACCCGGTCTGATGTACTACAACTATAGAAAAAGCTCAAAATCCACAAAGTCTTAAAGAATTCGCCAACTGAAAAAAGTGCAACTCTAATTCGCACATAAATCTCAAACGAAATTTCTAAATGATGGAGTAAATCCTTCATTTTTTTATGTTTCACTTATATATTTGGAAAGAAATATAAGTTTTGGAGTAATTAAAATAAGAGGTGCCAGTAGGGGCAGCACGTCGTGTCTGATGCGTCACCGTAAGTCAATTCGTAGGTCAACGTGACCTACCTATGAATTTAGATATATGAGGGTGATTTCGGTCATTTGTGTGGAAAGTAACAGAAGAGGTGTGACAATTGTTGCGGTTTTGTCTGTCATTATTAAACTGACCTAATTCCAATATCTTGAAGTTATTTGGGACATTAAATTTTTCAAATGGAAGGTAGCAGAAGGGGTTGGCCAATATAGTCCATATTCATCCTGAATCAAATTTTAATAAGCGTGCTAACGAAAAAGATGTGTATGTAAAACTATGCGAGTGCATTTGGTTCATGTATGGGAGGTACCAGAAGATGTGTGACCAATGTTTCGGTATTCTGGGGTTTTGCCAAATTTTATAAAATTATGGTCTGACAAAGTTTTAATATACTGCAGTTTCCCGTTTGGAAGACGTAAAAATAAAAAATTTCCAATAATAGAAGTGAGACCATTCTGCCTATTTACTATCCCACCATATCATTTAGAAAACTATTAAGACTGGTACATTTCCTCAAGGATCAGTGACATGGCTAACCTGCTTTTATTTGTAGACTCACATTGCAGGACCTACAATTTAATGACAAATCCGAACGTCAACTCCTTAAAACCCTTTAGTACCAACGCCGTTTGAATCGACTACTTTGAAGTTGCTGGCGACAATATCAAGGCAGCTGCCGAACAAACAAATGTAGACGACTGTCTCCCGAATGATAGTCGTGTGTTCTTACCATCATGTTACGGTCGGCTCCTATGTAGAATAGCTCCCAAATAATATAAGTTAAATAAAGTCTATATAAACGTTGTTTGTTTGTCGATTTTAGCGCCTTCTACTAGCCCCCCAACCAACTCTTGATATTCCAAATGGGCGTGGCATTCACAAAACAAAGCACCAGAGGGGTTTGGAAGTTTTGACCGGGAACTTGATACAATCGGTTTGGTGGACGTGGTACCTTCTATATAAAATATACATATGTTGTAAATCGGATATCTGGTGAAGTATAATACAGATAAAAATAATTGCGTAAATACAATTAATTTTTTAATTGAAATTGAGCCAACAACAGCTTTTGTAATATCAACTACTGATATTGTAGCTTGATTGTTGAAAAGTTATTTTTTGAAAATGATTTTATGTCGGATTTATTATATTAATAATGCATTTAATTTATATGATTAAAGTTGTTGTTAAAATCGATTTTAACAATAAACAATTCCTTTTAATTACTTAAAATGTGCCGACAGTTTTTTTTTTATGTGTACAGAGACAGTCTTAGCATCTTTGTATGAGTTTCCTTGTCACTAGTGTGCGTAATATGTCGAAATATTATCCTGATCGGAACGATGGGCTTGGCACTATCCACACAAAACAAATATTTCTAAGCAGATATCTCACTTAATGTTATTCGTCTGGTATTGATATTTTTTTTAAAGAAGGGTATGAAGCAAGGGTGGTTTTACTATCAGGTTGAGTGTTTTACATTTAGAAACTATTAAAGCTCGTAAATTTTCATAAGGATTGGTGACGGTTTATTCGAGTTATCGTGCCCTCCAGCTATCCACCCAGACAGACGGGCACACGAACATGGTTCAATCATCTTACAAAGTCCTAAAACGAATTTGGCCTTAATATACAACAGTCCCAACTAGTGTCCTTTAATGCTTTACATTTTTTCTCGTATTAAATATTGCAAAAATACTGATGCCAACTTCTTTTTTTCATTTTGTTGCATTGTGTAATCAACACCTATTAGTTACTATTGAGATAACTTACAACTATTTTGTAACTTTAATATAATTTTTTTTTCAGTGTAGCCTATCTTTTGTGTTTCTTTTCTTTTGTCGCTTGACTGTGTTTTTTTTGTTCGAGGTACTTACCCGTTGGCTGCTGCTGTTGCTGCTGATATTGTTGATGTTGTTGTGAATTTACAGAGTTTCGGGGTTTGACTTTGGAGCACATGGAGAACATTATGTCGGCTGATGTGGCTGCTGCTGATGTTGCTGTTGCTCCTTCTACTTTTTTTGCTCTGTCGTGTTAGTTCACTTATGGGATTCTTTTTTTTTGCTGTTCTACTCTTTTTTTGCTTTTACTTTTTTTTGTGCTGTTGTTATTTTTTTTTTTGTATAAAATTGATGAGGTTTTCTCTGTTCTTTTTTTTTTTTTTCTTAACTGGTTTTTTCTTCTTTGTTTAAATTATTTTTAGACGCGTTTATTTGCTGTTGTTCTTTTGCTGCGTGCTTTTTAAGTCTTCCAAAGATTAAATGTTATTCTGTAATTTAGCAGGTAAGGAGTGGGGGAAGAACGTTTAAATAGAAAATCAAAGGACCAAACAACAGAAAAAAGAGTTACTATTTGGCAAACAAGTGATGTCACCCAATCGGAACATGTACTCATGTACTGTTACTCTAGCAGCAGCCGCACATCATCATCGTCGACGGCGGCATCGTTGTTGTCGTCCCTTCGATGCGATGTGCGCCGCCAGAGTACATGAACCCACAAAACTGACACTCAATGACACTTGGCACACTTAGTAGCTGATTCTTAGTTGTTTGCTAAGATCTAGGAACAATTTTCTGTCAG